>PVKZ01000966.1:0-535570 GCA_004027375.1 Macroglossus sobrinus
AATAGTTATGAATTTAGGTAAGCCAATTTTAGCTTAATTTGCAGAACTTTCATTCTTAATCAAAAGAAAAAGAGTCTACCTTGGCAATATAAGTGTTTTATCCTAGATTGAGCAATAGATATAAATAAATGGTGGGGGGCAGTAATAAACGTTCAGATATTTTAACCTTAGGATTATAGTTTTTTGTATTACATACAAAAAAGTATGTAATAAGTGTTACAAATAATACTGCAATAAAATTATGTCTAGAATGTTAATATGCAGTATCATAAAATATGGGTTTAAATAAATATTTCCCTAGAATTAATGTTTCTAATTAGAGTTAAAAATTTAAATAATGATTTTAACATAATCAATGCATTTTTTTGTTTGTTCTCATCTATTTAACACATTATTTTTAAAAATCACAGATACATTTTAAGGAGAAATAATGAATATATATGAATGAGCAAGTTAGAAATATAACAGCTATATGATTGAAATGTACTTTGAAAGTCATAGTTTTTGCTAATCAGTTTCCACATTTTTAAGTGACACAATTTTCTTAAAGTAGAAGTTATTTTTCCAGCATGACAACAGTGTACACCATATTACATGGTTATATATTGGATTATTGTGTCATAAACAGTGAAAATAAGAAGAGAAAATTTCATTTGTCACTGAAAGCATCCTATTTTCAGAAATATAGTTTTACATTACTAGACTTTATAAAGATTATCCTCAGGCTAAGCTGCAATTTTGGGACTTTATGTTCTTTGCCATTATAGGTTTTGTAAAATTTCCATAATATGAATTCTCAGATAATCTTGCAATACTTCTTGGATCAATCTTTAAAATTTAAAGTAAGATAAATAATTTGTTCATTTATGGCCAGTTTATTTTATAACTGCAGAAATATGTAAAGTACAAGAATTTATTAGAAGATAATTGATTTTCATTCTTGAGTCCCAGAGGTCAGGTAATGTACTCACTTAAAACCACCAAAGACAACAAATATGAAAAAATATAAACACCTTAGGCTCCACCTAAGAATAATAAGCCCACAGATGTTTTGAAAATTCAAAGACACAAACACACATAGAATGACAAGTAGGTTAAGGCAACTCGTTGCCTATAAACAATTAGTAAATGTGTCTTTAATTCACTGTTTTTTTAAATTATTATTATTTCAATTTGATGTTCAAAGGTGTTTGTACCCACGCTGTTGTTTTCAATTTCTGATGTTCAATGTCTTATGAAAGTTCAAATATTTAGCTTTAACAGCAAAATGACAGCAGCAAAGAGAGGCAGGACACCATTTGCTTTCTTTTCAGGGGTAGATCAAAATCATCGCTCCAATATTTCAAGAAAAATATTTAATTAAATATTATAAAAGAAAGTTTCAGTGTTCTATTCTTAAGTTCTCCATGCGTCCCTACTACTTCCATTGAAAGTAGTTGTGATAGAAAACTTTTAATTTAAAAAAAAATTATCCATGAAGAATTTTGCCCAAAAGCAAATTTTGAGCGAAGGAATTTTATATTGCAAAAAAATCTATGCAATATATTTTAATAGGATAGGGAAGAAACAAATTTAAAAATACTTAGATGTACTGATTTGTCCTCAAGAAGTTGTACAGATTTTTTTTAATATAGAGAGAAAAGATAGACACTGAAGTATTAGTAGAAATTTAGGAGATTCTGAGTGCAATTGCCATCAGCTTTCACCATCCATAGGAAATTTGTAAAGTTTATAAAGCCTATTTTGATTGCCCTTATAATTTGCATTTTTCCCAAATATCATTTTTATATTTCACATTATACACTCTGTAATTTCTTTCAACATACTTTGGACATTGTACAATCCTATGGCTCCATTTACTAATTTAACATTTCTCTTTCACAATATTCAAAAACAATTTATTTACCGAAAAACAACTACACATTTTGATAAATAACTTGTGTTATTTCCTTAATATAGAATGTCAGATATCATTTAAAAATTTTAATCAGCTCCTTGTCGAAAACTTTCACAGAAGTTAATCATTATGGTTGGAACCAAATGGGTGGGTAGATTAGTTTAGTAATATTTGAGAAGTTCTTATATTTTGGAAGCCTTTGAAAAGGTATTCAATGACTTCATTGAGTTTTTCTTCCTTTGGCCATTATTCACATTTATGTATTTGCTGGTTTAAAGGAAGTAGAATTTTCTACAGGATCAGCTTCTTGAGTTGTGGACTCTTTAATTTATAGAAAATATGAAACACTTATGGTTGATAGGATTGAGTGCAATGGAGAGAGGGTAGCTGATAAGGGTTGAAATTGGCCCTCCCACCCAATTCATATTTTGAAGTCCTAGCCCCTAGTATCTCTGAATATGATTTTGAGATATGGTCTTTAAAGGGGTAATTAAGGTTAAATAAAGTCAATGCAATTGGTTCTAATCCAATATTGCTGATGTCCTTATAAAAGACACCAACATGTGGAAGGGGAAGACAATGTGAAGATATGGTGAGAAGATAGCCATTTATAAGCAAAAAATTTCTAAAGCCACTTAGTCTGCAGTTCTTTTTTATGAAAGCCCTAGCCAACTAATACAGTAGGCTTTTGGAATTAAGTATAATGATACAATTAGAATTATTCTTTTTTAAAGGGGTATTTACAATTCAAGTAAACTTCCAATTGTATGCACAAGTACACAGTTGGTGAACCTAGATTTGAAAAAAAAAAAAAATTAAATGACTGGCCGAAAAAGGAAGCATATAGGCAAATAGTCAGGTGTCTTTATACATGAAATCTGCTAAATGGGAATCAATGTTTTATTTCAGTCTGACATTGTACCTGCTTTTCATTTACTTGTCCTGGAAAATGCTGAGCCTCACCAATAAAAGTCTTGGTGAAATATCACTGCCCTCGTTTAAACTGAGGACATATGAAATCCAAAGACCAATACTATTAAAAAACACTCTTATCTCTTAGGTTCACTACTCATTGCCAATCATAAATCTGCATTCAATAAACATTGAACCTTTGCTGCCTGCACAGCCGGCAATCAATGAAACACTATACAGATTTAATCATGTACTAATAAAGAATTACATTAGGCCGACAGGACTCGATTTCTATAATTCCTTAGATACATCTTACATACCCTGCAAATTTACCAGGATTTCATTTACTCTTAGACTCAGAACAATAGCAATAGCAACAACAAAACAATTTTTTTTTTTCTCAAGAGTTTGGGAGATGATTAAAAGTTAAAATGGCATAGATATGTTTTGTAGTCATGTCACTTTTTATATCTTATCATCTAAAATATGTGGTATTGAGTGTATTCTTAATTTTTAATCAAAAGGCATGATTACATGAATTACTTTTTTGTTGTAGTGGTAAAAATACTTTACATAAGATCTACCTTCTTAACAAATTTTCAAGCGTACAGCATTATAAACTACAGACACAGCAGATCTCTAGAACTTACTGATTCCACATAACTGAAACTTTATATCCATTAAACAGCATCTCCTTATTTTCCTTTCTCCCGTTCCTGACAACCACCATTTTACTGTCTGTTTTTATGAGTTTAACTATTTTATATACCTTATATAAGTGGTATCATGCTGTATTTATCCTTCTGTGACTGGCTTATTTCACTTAGAATAAAGTTCTACAGAAATATCCATATTGTTATATACAGTAGGATTTCTCTCTTTTCTAAGGTTAAATACTATATATATATATATATACACACACACACACACACATATATTGGCTATTGCGATTACACAGATTCTCAAAAATTACTACTAGTATTTTTTGATGGTTTCAATCAATTTTGAGAGACAAAATTTTTATTTTAAATGTTAACATAACAATATTTTTATATGGCATAGTATACACTCCTTAAGTATTTAAACTGCCCCAGAGCCAGGCTACCTTTGTTCAAAGACTGACTCTGCTACTTACTGGCTGGGCAAGATACTGAATCTTACTGTGCCTTAAATGCTTACTTATAAAATGTGGCTGATAATAGTTTCTATCATGGAGTATTGAAAGAATTAAGTGAGATATACAAAAGCATTTAGAAAAATGCTTTATATACTTAACATTATTATTTTCTTGATATTGTTGTTTATCCGTGGATTCATTTTCTGTTCTCTTAAACTAAAAACATTCATTACTTAAAAGGAAAGATATAACATAATTTGTTCTCTTTTCTATGAGTCTCTTTTTGTTTTGTTTTGTTTTGTTTTGTTTTGTTTTCTTTATATTTCTCTTACGAGACCAAACAGTTTTTGTCTTTCTTTGACTTATTTCACTTAACATAATATCTTCTACTCCATCCATGTTGTTGCAAATGGTAAGATTTCATTTTTTTTTTCTGTTGAGTAATATGCCATCATGTAGCTTGGTACTAGGCAGACATCTCCTCTGTATTTGACCTTTCACCTTGGCAGCTTGAACTTCTTGCAACATAGCAGTCTGAGGCTAGTTGTACTTCTTAAAAGGAGGATGGCTTCCCAGAGGATGAGTAACCTGGAGCCAGCCACACAACATCATGTGGAATGTTTTCTCTTTGTTACAGATGAGTCATAAAACCATCACAGATTCAAGGAGAGGAAACTACATAAAAATATGAAAGGTAGAAAACGTGATTCAAAAGGGGTGGGCAATGTTAGAAGTAGAGCTGCACTGTTCTCTATGATCACTATTATCATCATCCAGATAGTTATCACTATCATCATTTATCCTTGATTTAACTACAACTTGTTTTAATCTTTTGGGAAAAACATAAGGGAAAACATAACTATCAAATGTCAATATGTTTTAGCCAAATAATTCTACTTCTGAGAACTTTTCTAAGGGAGTAATTAAAGAATAAAAAATAATTTATTCATAAAGATGTTTGTCACATAAAGTTGAAAAAAGAGAATTCAATAAAAATAAAGACATATATTCAAGAAAATATTAAGTAAACATTAGAAATAAAGTTTTAAATGTTATTTTTAGTAATATCTGCTTTATTACATTATATACATATATGAGTATATGGTATACATATGTGCATATATATTACATATACCTTTAGAATAATATAATAATCCATTATAATGATATATTTAGAACCAATCAAGAAACACATATATTGAAGTATACTGAAAGGAATTAGTATGTCAATATTGGTATATTATTTAGTGGAACCATGAGGTATTTTTTAATCTCTTTATCAATTCCTAGTTCTATGGTCTTTTCTTTTGGCCAAATTACCTGTATCTTTATATCTTACTGCACTACCATTGAAAACTCGTCTCTTATACCATTTCTATCTCATACCCAGGGCTTCAGCTATACAAAATTACTATAAATTCCTGAACGCACATTGTTTTAATTTCAGTAGTAGACACCTCTTGTGCCTCACTTAATATACCTTGCTTCATCTCCAATTTTACCTGCAGATGTCTGTACAGTGTTGTGAGAATTCTTCTGACACTGTTATCGATCAATCATAAATGACATCTGTTTTATTCCAGTACTTTTTTTAGTGTCATGGATTCCACCTTAGGCCACAAGGAAGCACAGCCAGAAATTGAGGGGGTCTAAACAGCCCTTGAGCAGCTCTTAATCACTGGTATCAGAGAGGCAGAAGAGAAATACTCCAGCATCATTCATGTAGACAATGCATGGAGGCATTCTATTTTTTGCTAAGAGGATCCTGGCAGAATCAAACTTCTATTTCTTACAGCAGTTATTTAATCACTGCCTCCTTATATCATCTTTCTCATTCTAGCCCATTGCTTCTGCATCTTAGAACCACCTCCTAAGTAATATACCTACTCAAAATTCCTTATCTCAGTCCTGGGGATCCCAATGTATAACTTGCTCTCATGCTACTAGTATTCTATTCTCTCTGTTCAGCTTAAAGTTTTATCACTGCACTACAATTTTTTTCCTAACCTCCATAGAATTTATCCTTAAGAACTCAGCCCAATCAACAATAAACTTTTTCAGTGAGGCCTTTCTTGACACCAAGGTGTTTAATATTTCCCTCTTTTGTGCCAGCACAAAACACTATTACAATATTTATTACATTGCATTATAATTATATCTTTATATGTTTTAGCAGACTCAACTTTTGATAGTAGTGACACTTATTGTACTCATGTCTGTATTTTAACATTTGATAGTTGGCATATAATTAAGTACTCAATAGTATTATTTGAACAGATGACTGAAAGGAAGGAAGGAAGGAAAGAAGGAAGGAAGGAAGGAAGGAAGGAAGGAAGGAAGGAAGGAAGGAAGGAAAGAAGGAAGGAAGGAAGGAAGGAAGAAAATGGCAAAGGTGATGAAATGCCACTCTCCTGATTAGGTTATATTATATAGCAAAGGTGATGGATGTCATAACCAGTTATAGCACATTAGGTAAAACTTATTCTTGAGAGTTAGAGACTCTCCTGCTGGGGTTGAAGGATCAAACGACCACTTTGTGCATCTTGTAGAAAAGGCCACATGGCAGGAATTGTGTATGACCTCTAGAATCTAATGGTGGTTTCCAAACAACAACCAGTAAGAATCAAGCATCCTAAATCATATAGCCACAAGGAAATGTATTCTGCCAACAATCTAAATGAACATGGTAATAAGTTTTTCCACAGGGAAGCCACCAGATAAGAACACATCCCAGATGATACCTTGATTGTAGCTTCATGAGACCCTGAGCAGAGGACCACACTAACTTTTCACAGACTCTTGACCATATAACCTATTCAATAAATGCATGTTGTTTTAAGTCATTAAATAGTTTGTTATGCAGCAATGGGAAACTAATAAAATATAAGTTTAGAAATTGGAATGAAAACATTACACTAATAATTTATTACCTTAGCTATATTTGTGACCCAAAATTGGTTTATCAAAGCAATTTTCATCCTTTTTCACCTTTAACTCTTTTCTCTCTGAGATCTCTTGCATATTTTGATAATTTCTTTTTTCTTTCTCTACTTCCCAACAAGGTTTACATATGACAAAATTTTCATGCCAGTGAATATATTAAAGTGAGCAACAAAGTAGTAATGAAAAATGTGATGTATTTACACAAAACTATCATCTGTAAATGTTGTTGAGAAGCAATTAATAAGAAAATAGTGTGGCAGACAAAAAAAAAAGTCTTTCCAAAGATGCCCAAGGTTGTCTGAATTTATTACCTTACATGGAAAAATGGACTTTTGTGAATGTGAGTAAATTAAATATCTTTAGATGGGAATATTATCCTGGATTATCTAGGTGTGCTTAATGTAGTTGCAAGCATCCTTATAAGTGGAGGCAGAAAGCAGAGGAAAATTTGAAAATGTTACTCTGCCATCTTTGCAGATGCAGAAAATGTCAAAAGCTGAAGAAACCCAGGCAACCTCTAGATGTTAGAATAGGCAAGGAAGCCAATTCTCTTCTAGAAGCATCAAAGGAATGCGACCCTGCTGACTCATTTTAGACTTCTGACCTCCAGAACTGTTAAGATAATAAATTGATATTGTTTTAATCCACCAACTTTGGGTACTTTTTTATTAGAAGCAATAGGGTACTAATGCAAACAATAAATATTGTAATGGGCCTCAGACGACTAATTGTGGTTATCATAGTAAATATATATATATATATATTTATATATATATATATTATATAGTAATATATAATAGTAAATATATATATATATAATATATATATATATTAAGATGCTCTCATCCTCTATTTTAACATTGTTCTTACAATAAATATATACACAAGCATACATTCTTTATTACTATAGAGAATATTCTTCTGTTTACCTTTATTGTATTTTTCTTAAATACCATAGTAATATTTTGAGTATCTACCTGTCCTTGAGAAGGCTTGAAAAATTATCTGAGGGTTCTTCCAACACTCTTCCAAGGTTCCCTATCTGTCTGGTGAAGGTGAACTTTCTCTTTGAGAAAATAGGATAATGAGAAAATCTAATTAGATGTAAATAAGCATGATTAAATTCCTATGGCTAAAGGGTACTTGTTGTACCAGGCGGATTTCAGTAAAGCTCTTTGTTAAGCTCTGTTTGAAGGACAACAGAACCTCTCAGACAAGTCTAAGAAAACTGCTATCACAGATTCTCTCTCTTCACAGTATTTACCTTTCAAGAGGTAAATACTCTGGTAATATTTGCTAAAGAATGACCAAAAGAAGATATAGGCTGCTAAATACTGCCCATTGATACATTCCAAGCTACTTAATGTCTCTTTTAAAGGTAGAAAGTAAGATTTGTTGATCTACTGAATAAGGTGTATGTAGCAAAAAAGTCGATGCATTTTTCTTTCATTGTTCTTCACACATAAAAATAACTGTCTCACTTGTGGTCCTGAGTGGTAAATGAAACAATAACAAACTGGGTTTGCTATCCTTTCTATTGTCACCATAAAGGACAAAGGCAACAGTTTAAATCTGTTATTCTTACACCAAACATCTTCAAATTCTAGAACTTTTTCCAAAGAGTGAAAAAGGGGGACAAAGCATATGGACTGGCAAGAGAACATATCTGCTCATATTAATAAACTCCCTAACTAGCTTATATATAATTTAAAAATCCCGTATGTGGGGGAATTCTTAAGTGATTCAATAAAATTGAAACTGATATAAACCATTGACTATATATTTTTCCTGCACTGAAATAAGAATGAATTGTCCAGGTTAGCCTTTTAATTTTACAATTAAGCCTGCAATTCAGGTAGAGGTTATCAGGGATCAATGGTACTATCAGAAATACATAGTCAAAGCTCTGTGGCTCAGAAAACCAAATCTTTCAAAAACTCAATTTATATGTGATTCAGAAATCTTATTATCTTTCTTTTAAAAAAAGTTAAAGACAGCAATGCATTAAGTAATCATCCAATAACATCAATAAGTAAACTGATGGTAGCAAGATAAGCACTTTCTTCAAGACACTTTGTCTTTATTCCCTCTCTGAGTCTTTTAAATATGTTGGAACCTGAACAAAACAATTTTTAAAGTTATATAGTACTTTGCCTACAGTAACTAGTCACATATACTCTTTTTCACTGATTTACTGATAAAATGAATATGACCCGGATGAATGCATATACTACATATTGAGGATGTCTGGTCTTCAGAGTCCTGATAGCAGCAACATGCCCTAATTTGTAGACTTGGAATTACTTTTTTTGGTAGAAGTATGCATGCATATTTATACACAAATTTACACACACCAATTGCCATACATAGAGAATAATGCAAGCTACTCAACTGCTGTAGTCTAATTGATGAACATAAAAGAAATGAATAAAGGGATTATAAGTGTCTGTGCCTAGTTTATTCTAACAAAATTAGTCATTAAATTTTGGAACTTATTTTAACATTTTTAGGAAAACTGTCAAGAACATAGAAATAAGGCAAAAAAGTGGATAGCACCTCTTTACCATGTTATACGAGGGCAGTCCTTGACTGAAAGTCCCAGACTTAGTGGAGTCCAGTAGGATTTTGTCAGGTAGAGATACAAATAATTTCTATCCAGTACAACAGATATACAAAAAGTTATATAGTTAATGGTGCTATTTGACATAAAACAATTGCACTTAACACAACTATGTTATTCAAACATATCTTTATTAAATACTTATACCTCTACTATCTCTACATCTTAGCTTCTCTTTATTTTCTTCCTTTCCTCATTCCTTCCTTTTTTCTTTCTTTCTTTCTTTCTTTCTTTCTTTCTTTCTTTCTTTCTTTCTTTCTTTCTTATTTATTTGTTTATTTTTATTAAATTTATCTGACTTTTTCTATCATCTATATAAACTTCTTAAATGCTCTTTGGACCAGTTTTAATATCTTCTGGTTTGCTTCATTAATTAATAAGTTTAAAAGACGTGAAATACATTCATTTTATATTTACATGGGAGTCTAATATTAAAAATTAAAATTTAGTATTTTGGTAGGTCATCTACTGAAATATGCAAGTGCACCCCTCTGATGGGGCCAAGTAAACTGCCTTGCTAGAGAAGCATATGTACTTACAGGACTATTTAAGCTTGAGCACATCTTTTCTTTGCTTCTAAAATAAAATCTAAGTGCAATAAAACTTTAATTTTGCTTTTGGAAAAAAAATAGTGTAGGTGATAGAGGCTCTGTTCATCCCTCTGATGACCAAATCAAAGTTGTGATGAAAACAAGGAGCAAACAACAAGGAAAATAGCCTGGAATCTAGATGAACAAGTCATACAACTAGGGAGAAATCTAAGAAATCACCCTGCAATGGCAGAAGGTAAGATGGGGTGAAGGTACGAGGCTGTCCTATCTGAGCAGCAGTGTGGGACAGAGGCAGCAGCAGCAGCAGAAGCCTCTTAAAGGGAATGTATCTGCAAGAGGATTTTTGTGGTGATGGACCTGCTCGCTTTGAGCATCAACACTGGTTTGGCTGTGCAGGGGTCACCAGGGACTTACAGGGGAACATTGAATTTTCAGTGAAAGGGCCAAGGTTAAACTGGTTCTGTACAAAAGTGTAGGTGGTATCTATTATTCTTCTGTTGAACACTCCCCTCACCAAGTGAGCAGACTCAGCTCTGTCATAGTGGAGACCTCATCAAACTGGATAACAGAGGTATCTCCACCCAGAAGATTCCCTGAAACCCCACCTGCACCAACTCTCAGCTCCACCCAAACCACATCCAGGTGTGTCTTCATTTAGGTGTCCCTTGCTGAGCAAGCACCTAGACTCACACTGGTGGCAGCTGGCCTCAGTTTCTGGTGTGGCCTTTTGAGGTAACTATAAGCACATCTGTGGATTGCTTGCTGAATCTTAACAGATGGCACTGGAGGAGCACAGCCTGGGACTAAACTTGGCCTGAAGCTGAACTCCCCTCAGACTGCGTCATTGAACACCTACCACACAGAGCTGCACTAATAAGACTGGGATATTTAAGAGCTTAGCTTAGTATATAGAAATGGACATTGAAAGGCAGCCAAAATGGGAAGACAAAGAAGCAGAAACCATATGAGAGAATAGAATAGAGATCTATAAATAATGGAGTCAAGCAATTTAACAGATGCAGAGTTCAAAACAGTGGTTATAAAGATACTCAGTAAATATATGGGAAGTGTAGATGAATTCTTTAACAAAGAGATAAAAAGCATAAAAATGAAAATGGACATAAAAGGGAACCAGTCAGAACTGAAGAACACATTATCTGAGATGAAAAGTATATTAAATGGAATAAACAAAGTGAATAAAGAAGATGATCAAATGACCTGTATAGAAGATTGGAAAGCCAAGAACATTCAATCAGAATGGAAAGAGAAAAAAAGCCAAGACTATAATAATAATTTAAGAAGCCTATGGGACACTATTAAAGGTAAAAATATCCATGTCATAGGGATACCAGAAGGTAAACAAGGCATTGAAGAGCTATTTAAAAAGTAATGATGGAAAACTTCCCTGACCTGGTCAAAGAAAGTGACATAAAACCCCAGAAAGCTCAGAAAGTCCCCAAAACCAGGAACCTAAAGATGCCCACACCAAAGCACATCACAATTAAAATGCCAAAGGTTAAATATGAAAAGAGAATCTTAAAAGTAGTAAGAAAAAAATAGATAGTTACCTACAAGGGAGCACCTAAAAAAACTGGCAGCTGATTAAAAAAAAAAAAAAACTAGGCAGGACAGAAGAGTGTGTCACAAAATATTCAACATGATAAAAACCCAGGATCTACAACCTGGGAATACTTTATCCAGCAAAGCTATCATTTAGAGTTGAAGGACAGATAAAGAGCTCCCCCAAATAAATAAGCTAAAGGAGTTCATCACCACAAAGCCAATATTACAAGAGATGTAAGAGGGACTTCTTAAAATAGAAAAAAAACATGTATCAATAACTACATTTCTATCAACAAGCACCTCAAATGAAAAAGAATTAAATTTCCCAATGAAAAGATAAAGTGGTTGAATGGATAAGAAAACAATATGTTTACGTATGCTGCCTACGAGAGATTCATTTCAGATTAAAAGACACAAACAAAATAAAAGGAAGAAAATGGGGAAAAAAATTGCCTTGATGGACCTAGAGGGTATTGCGCCGAATAAAATGGATTGGATAGAGAAAGACAAATATAGCATAATTTCATTTACATGTGTAATCTAAAAAAAAAAGTAAATAAACAACAATAACAACAACAAAAGTGGAAATAAACTCATAGGTACAGAGAATATTTGAAGAGATACCAGATGGGAGGGGAGTTGGGGGGACAAAAAAAGGCAAAAAGATTAAGAGGTACAAATGAATAGTTGTAGAATAGACACAGAGATGTAGAGTGGAGCATGGGGAAGATGGTAAATAATGTTGTAATAAATATGAAAAAGGGAAAAGGAGTACTAGATTTAGTGGGACTGACCACTTTGCAATTTATGTGGATCTCTGATCACTATGCTATACAACTGAATCTGGTATATTGTATTTAAAATATAATTGAAAAAAACTCATTGAATTGTACAATGTAAACACAAGCAACTAATTGTCTATTATATTTTAATAAAGAAGAAGGAAAACTGCATGAAAAGATTAATACTTAAGAGATGTTTATCACTATTGAAATTAATAACTTTATTCAGCAAAAAAAAAAAAAAAACTTCAATTTTGATGACTTGGGAACCCCCCAAATTTTTGTTTTTAGTTTTTTTTTAGCTGATATTATTTTTTTTGTTAGTTTGTTTTTGATTTATGCAGACTCAAAAGTTGTTGTCCATTAGTGGGAACCATGGATGGACACTGAGTTATTATGATTGACCATTTGTTCATCTCTATCAGGTAAATAATGGAGATCAATTCCTTTGTCACATGAAAGATTACAGAGAATCTAGTCTGTGTTTATTTTTCTTTGTTTATTTGTTTGTACTGGAAGGTCTTGATTAGGTTTAGCTTTTATTTGGGGCTAAAGCTGTAGCTCTGAAGCCATAAGCTTTCTCTCTCTCTCTGGGGTATTATATATTTTACCTTCTTTATTATTAAGTATAACACAATAATACATTTTATTTTTATAAGATTTAAGTTTGTTTTATAATAAAATATCCTCTTTAATTAAAATTTCTTAAAGATCTTATATTGGCTTACTTATCATATAAGTTGGCATTACTCATCTAATAATATTTAAGAATATAAAAAGATAAATTAGTGTTCCACAAATTAAAAAACAATTCTGATAAACATTTTTATAGCAGTATGTATATTTGTGAAATATATATACATATATTTAGTGAAATATATAGTGAAAAAAAAAACCTGAATGATTATAAAAAATGTTTGCAATTGCACACAGAAAGGTGATTTTTTACTTGTCTTCATTTAAAATATCTGCAAATACTGGATCTGTATAGACACAAAGGGTTGTATAAATATTTTTGTGAAAGTTGGCTCAGTTTGATGTATTTATTTTTAAAATGCTATGAAGCATTAACTGCCAAATATTAATGCCAAACTGGAATTTGGCTTTCTCACTATTAAAATGATAAATTATCTTTTTTTTTTTTTACCTTCTGTGCAATGTGCCCAGAAATAGAAGAGATTCTGTGGCATATTACAATGATTTTATATTTTTGAGATATTTTTATCATGCCCTTCATTGTTAAAAATAGAACAAAGTTTCCTCACATGTGGAAGAGCTACGTTACCTTAAAATTTGTTGCCTACACATCCATGTTCCTATCTTAATTTAGTGGCCAACTCTCTTATAGTAAATCTTTTGGTTTTACTGTGCCAAGATCAGGTCCTCCATTCAAGAAAAAATAAAAATGGTAAGGAAATGTTTACACCTAAAAAATCTTTTATGTTTCCCAGAAAGCTGCTAAGAAATCATATAGTACTGCTTTTTTGCTTTATAAAAACAGATACTAGAAATATATTTGTTTGTTATCCTTCAAAAAGATAAAGTGGCTAAATGGATAATTAGCTAAATACAATTTAAGATTTGCATAGGAATTGTCGAATCAGAAAAGATGCTTAGACTACTGTACATTAAGATTGTAGAGTTAAAATATTATTAATAAAAACATTTCTATACAAATATCTTACAGATTTGTCAATGACTTTGTACTCAAACATTTGTTCTTATGCTCATGAGAAACTGATCAAATCCTTATATATGGCTTATATACCCCAATAAAAAACTTTACTCTTCCATGTTCTGATATTGTTAGAAAGTATAATAAATTGACCACAGCCATTTAGTATCGTCTTCAAACAGGTCTTTGCTTGCCTGTGATGATTGCCTGAAGGCTCTGTCATAAGCTAGAATTTTTGTATTTAACAGTAAAAGGACAATCACAATGCACTTTGGAAAGAACTGCATTAAGTACTTACGAAATACTGATACTTCGGAAAACCAACTGTTATATTCAGGCTTTCAAACTGACATGGCTTAGGTAGCTTTTAGACTGTATCAGTAGGCTGGGCCATTATATTCAGATTTCTTTATTGTCCAGAAGCAAATGTACTCAATGAAAACACACTGCTGACCCACAATCCAGAAGAATTAAGTACTCAGGACTGACTAGTAGAATTCGTGGTTGTGTCTGTGGTTATTAAAATATTATAACATTTTAACATTTTATTTTTAAGGACATATAAACAAAGTCACTACCTCTAGTACTCAATTTAGTAGACTATATATTTTAAACCGAGATAAAAATTTTTAATGGTACCTAATTGTCACTGACCTCCTTCCTCCTCTTGCCCGAACTCAGAAACAAACTCTGTTTTTAAGTGTTTTAAGTGTTAAATAACTTTAACTAAGATTAAATAAGATTTAATTTATTTAACTAAGTTACTTAAGTTAATTAAGTTAAATAAGATTAACTCCTTACATCTTAGAGCAATATAGTCATTTATATCCATTCAAAGAAATCCATCTTCCTATTTACCAGCATGTGATTGGACAAATTGATTACATAACTAAGGCCATACCTGAAGTGTCACAGTTGAGAATGATTCTCATTTAATCAGGCTTGTCAATGCCACTATAAGATAATGGTTGACTTCATATGTAGAGTTGACACTTTGAGCCCACACTCACCAGTGTTTTGCAAAATGCTTTGGCATGTGGCATATGGAAATGTCACTAAACAGGCTCAAATAGTGCTGGCTTATTACCTGGTTTGCAAAGATATATTTTCATAAGTGGTAAAAGAAGTTATTTCTTGGCAGGTTAAGGAATGTTAGGATATCTGGGAGACCTCAGAAAAAGAGAAATTTATCCAAATTTATGAGTACTACATATGAAATCTGGTAGAGAAAATGTTTGAGGTTAGTTTTATAGCTTTGGAATAGAAGAGCAAATAAGAGAAGCTTTTCCAAACCCAATCTGAGATTCAGTGCCAAAATTTTCAGATAGAAGTTAATTATTTGTCATTTGTTCTTGCTCAGTACTGAATGACTCTGGGTTTCCAGAGCAAACTCAAGAAGCACCATATGATTGATGAATAGTCTTCTAAAACCTATGTAAATAAGCAGGTCAAAATTAAATCCACAAATTTATTTTGTGAACAAGAATAATCTTTGGAGATGATTTATGACCACAAAGTAATATAAAATTTTAAAAAATCAAAACTTAATGGAAAAGGTATATTTTTTAATGTTTTATGAAAATAACTCAAGGATTATCTAGGAGAATGACTTATGCATAGCATTGTTTACTAAATCAGTCTCAGACTTGATAATCCTCCATGCTAATTTATAAAGTTTTCTCCAGTAGAGCAATTAAATTTTTTCAAGTGGAAGGGGTAATTCTAATGGTTATAGATTATGGACTTGATCAGTTTTGTATCTTATATAGCAATCATATACTGACAGCTCTTTATTTATGAAATTGTATATCTCACATTTTTCTCCATTATTTAATTAGCTGAATAAATTTTAATGAGTTGATTTATATGAGAAAGGTTTCTTAATATTTAAAATGTATAGTTTAATAAATGTTAATATTATATATAGAACTTGAAAAGAGGAAAAAATTCTTAAAATATCACAAATTATTCAAACTCCCCACCAGTAGCTATCAGTGGAATGTGATACAATGAAGGTACTCATGGCAAAGAAAAGTATACCTGGAAATTTTTCTATTAAAACATTTTTAGGGAGAATAATTTTGATGGGAATCATTTTTTACTAAATCTTCTAATTCATAATTGTACAAACTGATACATTTTTAAGTGAATTATATGTTATTTAAACTTTTTTCCTTTATGCTTAAGATGATTGTATTTACTCTCTAGAATTTGAGGTTTGGGAAGATATCTGGGAAAATATTTGACAGTTGAAAACTAAAAGACAAATGTAAATTATTACTATTTTGTCTTACCAGGTTGAAAACTAGAAGCTTTCTTTATAGTAATATGCTCTATTCTTTTTCATTATCTTGTTGGAGTATTGATGTTATACATGTTCAGAATTCAGGTACTATAAGGACTTCTAATTAATTTCAGATCTATTTCCAGAGACCCAAGAGAAAATTTTTAGCTAATCCCCAAAGACATTTATTTTAAGAATGAAGTGAACTCATCCTATCTTTGGTCCTTGAGCCTTTAGAAGAATTGCTATGAAAAAATCATTATTTTCTCTTTACCAATTTTATTTTTTGTCTTTATCTTTTTAAATCTTGCATTATAAATTTTGACGTTGTCTTCACTGACATTACTTTATATGCCAAAGAAATATGTGTTTCAGGATAATTATCATTTTTATAATAAAATACATATATTCATATTGACATTGAGCAATGGCAAAAACATTTTGTATTTAATAGATTCAATGTTCACTAAGTCTAATCTATAATTTTTATAAAAAAAGTAAGTAGTACCTTTTAAAATAATAGAAAAACAACCTCATTTCTAATGATCTATTTAGCATAAATCTTTTTGAGTTCATTTTCCATTCATAAAAATGAGTCCCTTGAATGTTGTAATTCCAGGATTTTTTTTTTATTCTTTGTGAGAAAACAAAACATTTATTTTACCAGTTATTTCAATATAATTATCAAAATTTCAAACTGTATCTTTCATCAAATAAAAAAAAATGGTTAGAAATTTATTTCAGTAATGTTAACAATGGCCCTTCCTTATATACCTATAAGCATATTACCACACATTAATTTAATCTTATAAATGACAATTTATTAGAACAAAAAATGCTATTGGAAAAAAATTTTTTTAAGTTTTCTCTAACAAAAGTGTACTTCTTACTAATAAAGAACAATTTCATCATTACAAAAAAACAACAGTACTTCCTTACACTTTACAAAGCATTTACTTACTATCTGTATGAGGGTTAATTTCAAGGACAATAAAACAAATTATTTTATAAAGTATCTCAGCACCATATTTTAATAAAATGTAGCATTGAACCAATGGCTATCAGAGAAGACAGAAAACCTGCTGATACATGTGATTGCTATAACTTAAGGGGTTGGCAACCTTTAACATTTGTGCCAGATGGTGACACACCAGAAATTTGGACTAGCAACCAGCCTCTGGCAGTAGCTCAACAATACCCCCTGTCTTTACTACTATTTGGAATTATTTCTACAGTTCCTGGCATAGACATAATCAATACTAATCTTGGATTTCACAAAGTTATCTTGGCCTTGAGGTCATACTACCCCATCTGTTTTAAACTCTATAATAACAAATAAAAGAGAGGAAAAGATATTATGAATTTTGAGAAGGGTAATTTTTTAAGTATTTTTACTTTACTGTAGGTTATTATAATATTTGAAGCATTAGAACTTCAATGTTTTATTGAGCAACATCCTCATGAAGTGGCCATCCGGCCTTTGTGTGACAACCACAAGAATGGGAAACTCAGTGTTCTGAGGTCAACAGTCTGTCTTTCTATAGCTGTAGGCAAGATCAAGTAGAAGAATTGAAGTTGGACTTCAGGACCACACAAGTATATTGGCTGTGATAATGTAAAGAAAAACTTTCATAGGTGTGAAAGTTTTATAAACTTGCTCATTGTAAAATTGAATAGAATAAAAAGAGAATGGTGATTTCTGCACTATTTCAGGCTCATTTCTAATATTTTTTATATTTATTAATCTATAAAAAATAGACAGAGGAGATAATATTAGAATTAAAGTCCCATGATAAACCCTTTAATATCTGGCATGCTACATTCATTTCTTTCTATTACCTTTCCTCCAAAGTAGTCCAAACCTTTATTGCCTGTACAATTACAATAACCTCTCTATTTGTTGCCCCATTTCTCTTTCTATTGTTAAACAAGCAAACAAAATTTCTCATAAACAAGTTTGGAATAATGAGGGAGTGAGTGATCAATTTCACACAGGGAAACTATAAGAAGCAAAACTAAGAGTCTTCCATGCAGAAACAGCCAATGAACCCAGTGGTACCTCCATCTCTAATTATTTCAAGTCAGTGAATAATTCTGATTGAATATGGTTTTGGTTAGTTTTTTGTTTTTGAAAAAAGATGCCATATTCAATTGTGAAATACAGAAACATTATGTTGGTTTCAAAAATCAAGGCTTTAAGAATTTTTTTAAGTCCTGATTCCTGCTATTAATGAAGGATTTTAATTCAAGATGGCTTTTTGGAAAATTCTGCTTCTCTGGGTTTATCTTGAAATGTAGGACTATTAGAAATACATTTCAGAAATATGGAACTCTTATAGGTTGAGAAACTTAATGTGTTCTACCTAGTAAAGAACTAAACTGAAGACAAAGTGACACATTTGTTTTCTTTTTCACTTTCTGATTCATTTTCTACCTAAAAGCTAGAATAATCTTTATAGAATGCAAGCAGGTTCATCATTAACATTAAAACACAGCAAAGATGTTTTTAGGCACTAGACATGTATTCCTCACCATGCTATATGGAGTGTTATATAGAATCTGGCCTTTTACTTTTTGCAACCTTAGCTCATAGTGAAAATGGATACCATCTAGACAAAAGCCACACAGCTTAAAAAGACAAAAAATAAAGTCTGGCTTTATAAACATGATTTTACTATCCAGGGAATTCTTGTCAAGGAATAAAAATAGCTTTATGTTTCAAGAACTTCTAGAACTAAAAAACAGGTTACTCAACTTGACCTTATTAGAGTAAAGGATTCTTTTATCAGAGTGATAGTTCACCAGCTGTGTTTATGAAACAATTATTTATTCTTCTTTCATTTCAAACCCTCAACTCTCTATTTTCGTCAACTCTAAAATTTCATTAAAGAAACTTTGCCCATGATAATAAGCCCCACATTGAAAGTCTGCCTTAAATCAGACCACAATAATATTAAAAATATCTTGTCCTTAACCTGGCCCTTCAGAGGTGCTATGAAAGATCTGTCAAGTTTGGTGTCTCTCTTCATAAAGTAATTAATATATAAGGCTAGCTTAATGAATAGGTTATTTTAGTGATCTTTAAGGAGGTCACTCTTCAATCTACAGTCATAGTATCCTTCTTTATCTCTGGTTTCTCTCTCTGGCTTTTTATCTGTCCTAATTATACTCTGTCTTCAGAAGTCTATTTAAATATCTCCTCCTCAAACAGGTTTTCTTGTCACTTCATCTAATGGGTCCTACATTTTCTCTCCTTTGCTTTATTACATACCTCTGTCCATTATCTTTAACATTTTCATATTTTAAAGTGATATACTTATTTACATATTGTTTATTACTTAATTTCCTCCACTAGATGTAATCATGAGGAACTCAGGGACTGCCAGACTATTCTCAAATATATCCTGAATGAATGTGGGAAGAAAATAAGAAAGTAAGAAAAAGAAAGAAAGAAAGAAGAAAGAGAGAGAGAGAGAGAAAGAAAGAAAGAAAGAAAGAAAGAAAGAAAGAAAGAAAGAAAGAAAGAAAGAAAGAAAGAAAGAAAGAAAGAAAGAAAGAAAGAAAGAAAGAAAGAAAAAGAAAAAGAGAAAGAGAAAGAAAGAAAAAGAGAAAGGGAAAGAAGGAAAGGCGAGAGAGAGAAGAAAGTTGTTGGTAGTAGACATGAGAATACAAAATTAAACAAGAATTAGTTCTTATTCAAAAACTTCTTGGGGGTCAAATAAAGAAAATACACAATTTAATATCTGTTTAGCCTAATACATAGGTGCTTCTAAGGTAATGTATTCTACAGCAATCATTGTTGGTGATATGAAAAGACAGATTTGACATATAACTTCCAGTTAAGAAAAAATGATGCCAGCATATAAGAAGTAATTCAACATGCTAAAGGAGTCTGGCTAGAGTAACATGCTATCAATGAAAAAACAAAGACTAGTAGTTACTAAAGATTGAGTATTGAGCAAAAAATTTTACTGTCAAGCTTAGAACCAGTTCTAGCATAGCACTTGGCTAGGCTCTTAGGGATGAGTTTGAAGGACATGTAATATGACCCATCAGCTAAAATTCTCTATTTCATATTAAGAAAGCAAAGTATAATTGATATTGATTGGAGTGTGATATATGTGTGGGTTGGCACGGGGCTGTTGGTTTTCAATTGCTGCAGAACAAATTACTGCACTCTAAAATTTAGTGACTTAAAACAATAAATATTTACAAACTCAAATAATTTCTATAAGTCTGAAGAAACTCAGCTGGGTGGTTCTGTTTTAAGTTATCTCTCAGGATTGCATGAAGATGTGACTAGGATTGGAGAATCTTCCACCATATATATGTCTATATGCATATAAACATATGTGTAAATATACATACATATACATATAAAATCAATCAGTTCAACAACATTTATTTGATTGGTTGTTCATTGGAAAAACTGACATCTAGCCTTGATAAATTTTATAAAAATTAAAGACTTAGAAGAAGTCCAGTTTTTCTGTGAAAATGTGATTATTTATCAGTGTGATAGATTAGTTTGCAGGGACAATTTGCCAAGGAGAGCCATAAGAAAACATATTTCTCAGGATATTTGAACCCTAAGAGCAATATTTATAATAAACCACAGGGTGTCCTTTTGTTCAAGTTACTCATCAATTATGTGTGATCACAGTTGATATTCTTATTATTGATATTTTTATTTTTAATTTCTGACATTTCCATTTTGTCTTTCTTATAGTTTCCTTTTCTCCACTCTTAAACTTGATGTCCTTTCCACTAGATCTATTAATATATGAGTTGTTATTTTAATTTTCCTGAGATTATTCCAACATCTGACTCAGCTGCAAATCTGTTTATCTCTTAATAATGATTTTTGTTTTAATTTTTATTTTATGCATGTCTCATAATTTTGATTTCATGCCAGACATTAAGCATAGTAAAGAATGAAGTGAATTAGTATTTATATCTTCTCTCCTATTAGAGTATTAGTGCAGGAACTTGTGTCAATTTAGTTAGGAGATGATCTGTGTTTGAGTACCATTATTTTTATCATTACCTTTAGTACACTACAGTTTTCAGTCATTCAGTGGTGAGCATCTATTACTTTGTACTTAGAGTATGATCTGGGTTCCAGAAAGTGATTCCTAGTGTTTATGCTCCATTCTCAACTTTCAGTGGTCTATATATCTGCCAGATATCTCCATGCTCTTGCTCTTCCCCATTAGTGAGTGTTATTGTTTGTTACTTGGTGCTAGCCATCTGTAAAGTCAAAGTAACTCTCTATTGTCCTTGCCCAGCTTTAGCCTTAGGCATGCCTTTTATATCTGGGTATACCATGTGGGACTTTCTCAGCATTTCTACTTCTCCTCCCCATGGCAGCCATATTCAATCCATCTGTAGTTGGTTTGGAGCAAAATTTTCCCATTCCTCCAAAGGTCAACAGGAAAAGACCTCTGCTTGGTGGCAGTGTAGATCCTGATCTCAGGATGCTTCCTAACTTCTATGTGGAGTAGAGGTGTGGAGGGTCATTGTCCAGACCTTAAGATCAAACAAATTGATGACCCTCCCTCAGTGGTTTACTGTTTTTGCTTCTTTAGAAAAGAAAGTTTATAGAAAACATGTGCACCTTTATGCCTTTCTCCCAATAGCTGCTGGTCAACTCCTACAAGCAACTCTAAGAGGAAGTTTTCTTCTGAATTCTTTTATTTCCTCAATTTTTTCATGAACATTCATTCAAGAGTCATGGAAAAGTATGAACTACTCTTGTCTCTGGAGCCATAATTACTCCCTTTGAAATGTCAGTTCACGTTTGGCCTTTAATAATATATTAAAATATTAGATAATTTATTTTTTTCTGCTTTCTGATAGCCGGTTTCTCTTTTATAATCTGCCATAAGTGAGAAAATTTATGAATTTTATGGTGTCATGAATTAGATATTATTCCCTAAAATATATATGTTGAAGTCCTAACTGTTTGTACATGTAAATATGACCTTATTTAAAAATAAAGTATTTGCAGATGTAATCAAGCCCAAATAAAGTCATACTGGAGTAGAGTGGGCCCTTAATCCAATGTAACTGCTTCCCTTATAAGAGAGAAGAGGCATGGACACAGAAGGGAAGTGGCTGTGTAAAACAGGCAAAGATTAAGTTTATAGGTCAAAATAAATCTTCATTTTGAAATGTAATTACCAAATCAATTAAATTATATAAGGGGAGCATTTATGATGAGGTGTATAGATCTTTTTTAAAAATTATTTTATATGTCCAAGATTTAGTGCTTTTAATTTTAGAATAAAACATTATTTGGTGATCCCTAACAAAATGAAAACAAAGTATGGACACAATTATGAGTTGGGCTTATGGAAAGTGCATTAATGATTGCTGCAAAGTACATTACTTCAGTAGAATCCGTAACGGTAGAACCTCAACACATTCCTATTAAATTAAACTAAATTCAACAGATTTCTGGTGAGAATTAATAAATATGAGAAGCAATAGTTCAGGAATGACAATGATAAGGAGTCATGTTCCAAAGAGAAAAATTTATATTTCATAAACTTTTAAGAAAAGTTTTGAAAATATGCCTCCTATAACTCAGAAAAAAATGGTAAAAAAATGTATTTTTTATTTGAAAATGCAGTTATAATATTTTAGTTGTAAATATTGATTTTTAAACCATCTCTTTCTCGAAATATGCAGCAGAGATAGAAGTGAGTCAAGGGATTCACTAAACTTTTTCTCATTGCTCAGAATAGTGAAATTTTGGAAAAGATATGTATTAGTTTGTAGTTTGCTGTGTGCCAGCATGCTTTTTACAAATTTTAAATATTTAGATACTATGTGGAGAGATACTGTCTTAATCAGCATCATGCATTTGTTATCCGATCTACATAATTACGTACACTGCAACTTTACTGAATATACTCATTGCTTTTGTTCATAGGAACAATATATTGTTTTACAACAGAGGATAGATTGAGAAGTTCACTAACATAAAATAAGTGTCTTACCTCTCATGGCTATGGAGAATAGAAGAGTGTTTGCAAAATAGGCAAATGGATTTAGCTGATGTTCACAGTAAATCCCTTTTCATTATGTGGCTACTGTTACATTGTACCTAAAAAAGAGTGTATTGAATTCATGTCAAGAATAGTAGATGATACATTTTTCTCAAAACAAATTAAAGGAAAAAAATTTAATAAGTACATTTTTAATCAGAGATTAATAGGTATCTAGGTTTTTCAATGTACTTCATTGAAAATCATTAGACAAAATTTTATTTTGTTTTTGTGTTAGGATTTGCTGCCAGTTCCTAGGTTACATCAGGAAATCTTTATCTCTAGAATATAATAGTTTTAATATTTTTATCATTCTATAAAGTGAGAACAGATTTAATTTAGAAATTACAGAAAGAATAATTGTTTTTTTAATATATCTATAAAATTTATCTCTTGTTTATAAGTGCACCACTATTTTTGACACATAAACAAATATATTTCAGTCCTATGGCTTTTTAATCTTAAAAATGGATTTTTAAAACATGTAGCATCTGAAAGCTTCATTGTGCAGCCTCCTACATAATCCCATAATCCATTAGCAGAGACATAGAAGTGGAATTGAAATTGTATTTTGTAAGATTAATTTATTTTCTAGTAAATGCTAAAAATTATAACTAGTTTTCTTTTCATGACTATTTTGAGAATATAATTGTATATGGTGGAAACAAATTTTTCACTTGTGTACAATGAAAATACCTTAGTATCCTGATTAAAGAGATGATCATATCATTTTTACTTAAAATAACAAATTCATTTTTTTCATATTCCTAATGGAATTTAAGTGTTCTCTGTATATATCACACAGAATCAATGCATGTGTCCAAAAGTCTGAGAGAAGCTATTTCTATCCATTGCCCTTTTCCATTGCTTCATTTCTCTACCTTTCTTTGTCTCTCATCTCTGTCTCTGTGTCTGTTTCTTTCCCTCTCTCTGCCTCTAGGATTTTTTATATGATTTATGGCAAAGTATATTTGTCCAAATTTTAAAATGGTATTAGTAAAAAAATATAAGATTATGGCATTTAAAAATTGAAAAAAATATATGAAAGCACAAGATAAAATGATACAAATGAGATACAAACACAAGATGTATGAGGCTACTGCTGGCTCAAGGCATCACACACTTTTTTGTATATAAATAGAAAGAGTACATTCAAAAATGACAATAAAAAGTATGATTTTGTAAATACGTAAATCTATAACAGTCATTTATTATTATCTCATACTATGTATTATACATAACTGTATGAGCTTACTTTTTACACAACTCGCAGTGCAGTAGGTTTGTTTACAAGAGCAACAGCACAAACACATGATTAATGCATTGCACCAAGATGTTAGGATGACAATAATGTCACTAGGTCGTAGGAATTTTTCAGTTAATTTTTCAGATTATAATCTATGGGACCATCATCATATGTGTAGTTCATAGTTGATCAAAACTTTATATGGTGCATAACTGTATATATCAAGTTTTAAAACATTCTAAGTTTTTTGATGAATAAGTGTTTTCCATCATTATTCTATAAATTTATATTTCTTCAAAAATATCTAAATATTTTATACATTTAAATTTCTAAACTTCAGTAATATTATGTGTAAAGTAGCAAATGGCTTTCCACAATTTTGCAATTATGGAAAATTATAATAAGAAAAAATGCCTATTATTCCACTACACATTAATAACCATTATTAACATTCGAATGAATATCTATTCAGAAATTTTTCAGAGAACATGTTCATTGCAATAGAAATTCACTAAAGGTAACATAAAGTAAAATGAAGAATTTATTATATAAATACTTGGTTTTTATTGAGTTAAACTCAAAACTGCAGTTAGGGTTCAGACATGGCCTAAGTTCACAGACTGAAATGCTGCAAATTGTTCTGTTCAACCTCTGATCTTTGTTCCTCTATTAGTGTTGACATTGTCAATCTCTTTCTCTACAAAATATCTTTCACTACTTTCCAGATTATATAGCACATATTATTTTTGACACATCATATGTTTACACATTATAGATATTATTATAGATAAATATTTTTTCTCTCAGAGGTATTTTGAGAAAGATGTACTACGTCCAGACTGGCTGCTTGGATCAATCAGTTGTGGTTCAGATGAGAGGAAGATTCTATGATTTCTCCTCAGGGAATTCCTGAAATTAATCATGAGGATTTGGATGGAGGGATAGTTAACTAAAAAGGGCAGTTAATTTTCTGCTAGAAAATAATTCAATATATGCTTCTGTAATCATTTAATTTTTAACAACCTCAAATATAAGGAAATAAATATTGTTATATTTTTTCAATTAACAATATATTCTTAACATATTTGTCTTAATAAATACCTTTCACATCGTTTTTCAGGTTCGCAGTATTTTACTGTATAAATATATCACATTATTTAACCAGTACTATATTTGGCATTTGAGGTACTTAAAATTTACATTCTCATAGGTAATGGTTTTTACATAGCCAAGATTATTTTCTTAAGATAAATATACAGAGGGTAAAATTAATAGATCAATGTGTACACATATTTTTGCAGATTTGTGTATTATAAAATAATTCTCTTCCACCAGAAATGTGTGACAATTTTTTTCTTATAAATATTTAATAGAGTAGCTATTCTCTAGATATACACTGACACTATTTAAAAAAAAACTTGATCTTCATGTGATTTATCTTTGGAAAGATCTATTTGAAGCAGATATTTTCTTATTACTTGGCCTTGAAAAACTGTTATTTCTTTTTACAATCTATAGAAGTATTTTTATTGGCTCTCTGCTTTACTCCTGCAACCCAAGAGTATGTAGCTATTTAGTCAAAATGTGTGTACATTCAAATAATTGGAATTTTTTCTTGCAGTACTTCCCAAGATGGTGAAAATACAGAAATTAAATTTTTTCCTGCTTTACTATCTATCTGTTAGGGATAAAATAACATTTATAAGTTTCTTAAATGATTAAACATCTTTATTTAATAAAAGCAATTAGTAATTTATATGTCTTAGTGGCCTCAGAGATATAATGAGATTTATTTACTCTTGTCATCTCTTGCATTGTTTTATCTGAATATGTGCTTTTTCAAACTATTGATTTAACAACTTAGTACATTTTATTCAGGAAATGATTGAGGGAGGAGAGTGAGACAAATAGAATATAAGACTTCTAATTTAATAGAAACATTGATATACTGATTTAGTGCCATGTTGATATTTCCTTATGATTTGAAATACCATTATTCCAAATTCATCAATAAAAAATAACAATATAGTAACTCCTATACTCTTGTCATAAGTATGCAAACAACATTTGGTATAATTAAACATTTATATGAGAGATAATTTCACTTGAAAAAATCATTAGTACTTTAAAAAATTCATATTATATTATGATTACTACTCAATAGAAAAAATATTAGAAATATACTTAGTAGTGATTATTATTTCATTAAAATAGATATTCTAAAATGTAAAACTGAGTCATAGAATTTTGCATAGTAAGATTCACAGTGAGCTAGCAATGCATTATACATTTCCATTACTACATTTCCAAATATTTTGTATTCAAAACTAATTTTCATTATAACCTTGAAATTCTCATTTTTATTGTTTTGGCATCAAAAAGTACTTCACTTGAGTTTTTTCCAAAAGCTCCATGAACTTAAACCTTCCTTCAGAATTTCAAAAGCAATATTTCCAGGTTTTCTGATGACTTCATAAAGTTGATTGGTATTTATCCACATGAGTGAAATTTTGAGTTTCTGGGAATTCTCCCTTGTACCATGTAGTGCTCCAAAATGCATTTTAGCTCAACATCACTAGTTATTTGGAAAATGCAAATCAAAGCCACAATGAGCTACTACTTTACACCTGTTAGAATAACTATGATCAATAGGACAATTAATAACAAATGTTAGAGAAGATGCAGAGAAAAAGGACCCCCATACACTACTGGTTGGACTGCAAATTGGTACAGCCACTATGGAAAACAGTATGGAAGTTCCTCAAAAAACTAAGAATTGATCTATCATATGATCCAGCAATCCCTCTACTGGGTATTTACCCCAAAGACTTGAAAACATATATCTGAAAAGGTATTTGTACACAGATGTTCATAGCACCAATATTCCCAGTAGCTAGGACATAGAAACAATCGAAGTGTCCTACAACAGATGATTGGCTAAAGAAGCAGTGGTACATATATACAATGGAATATTGCTCAGCCATAAGAAGAAATGAAATACTGCCATTTGCGACAACATGGATGGAACTTGATGTAATCATGCTAAGCGAAATAAGACAGACAGAAAAAAATTGAAAATCACATGATATCACTTATATGTGGGATATAAATCTAAAATCAACAAATAAACCGGACAAACAAACAGAGACTCATGAACATGGAGTATAGACTAGTGTTTACCAGAGAGGAGAGTGTGGCAGAGGAAGGAGGTAGACAGGGTAAAAAGGGTCAAATATGTCAGAAAGAAATCTAACTATGGGAAGAAAACATACGGTGTAAATATATATATGCCTTACTGTTAAAGTGTACAGCTGAAACATTAATTTCGTTAACCAATGTCACCATAAAAAATTAATTTAAGAAATAAAGAAAATGCATTTTAAAAATAATTTGATTTTTTGTATGTCAGAATTTTTACTTTGTGTAAAATCTTTTTAAAAATTGCTTTGATTTGTTAAATACATTGAAACTCAAAATCTCACCAACTTCTTTTCCAAAATAATTTCTACCTGGTCTCATTTTAGTGAAGATAATCTATTAAATAAATTCAGAAGAAATTCTAACACTTACTTAGGGTTTGATTGGATTTGACAGAAAAGTTGATAGCTTGATATTTCTTTTCATCACCCCCCTTCTTGAAAAAAAAAATAGCATGTGCATTATCTTCTTTCTGTATCTTCCTGGGTATGTTTATTCTCGGTGTGTATTTATGTGAGTGTGAGGGAAGGGGGACACCAGCTGTGTAACTAGCCATGCCATTTGAGGAAATTTAGGTTTTACCACCCATGAGTCTCTGGAGCACAAGAATGTTCCAGACTCACTCTAGCTTTTTGGTTGCTATTCCAGGATACAAAAATGACTGGTAATATGTAGGCTAATTTCTATAATCTTTATCCATCATGTGATTCATCCCTACAGAGACCAGTAAATTCATTACAGACACAGCTGAGCTCACCTGAAGGCAGTTATTAAACCTCTTGTCAAAAACAAATAAGAGAAACTGGGAAGTGAAGAAGTCAAAAGCCATTTTATCAATTAAAAGTTTCTTGTGCATGAAAAACTTGGGAAATGATCAGATATCAGTATGAAAGGGACTTTGACATACTGTATGTTTGTTAATGATCATAATTTTGTGATTTGGAGTCGTAGTGTCTGCCCTGAACCACTCATGGAAGGAATTAGTAAATGACAAAATTATATATAATGTTTATATGTTATTGGACTAATAGGCAAACATCTAAAAATAAACCTGTTCTATCACATAAATGTTCAAAAATTGGATGGAAAAAATATTGTTTTATTATTTACTATTTGTGAATGAAATTGCTAAGTAATGGGGCAGCCACCTCATTTTATGTAAGGCACATTTTATATAAGACTTATTTAAAGAAATTACATTCTCACTACATACTTCCTGATACCTTTTACAAGTACATCTTTTTAATTAGAGAGACACAACTTTCCCACTTGATATATATGCAGATTTCAGTGCCGTGGGAAAAAAAAATGAGAAAGAAAAGTCATTTTAAAGTCTCTTTGATTAACGAGCATAGCCAGTGAAAGAAGTGAATCAAAAGTGCTTCTAACCATAAAATAAGTAAAATTCTGTTTATAGTAAGATAACAGTAATATCACAATCAAGACTTCAATGCCTATATCTGAAAATGATTTAATCATTTTACAAAGTACATATTGCAGCCAAATATTTGTTTTAATATTCTTTTCTTTGGATGTTGTGTTTAATTTCCCATTTTCTTATAGAAACTTTTTCTATGGAAGTCTTCTTTTCTTTTGGGCTTTGAACTTCAAAATTTTACTATTAAAACTATAAGGCATCTTTTGGCTAGACAACTGTTTTAGCTCTGTTGGTGCATATGTGTTTACCTGGTAATTTTTTTATGATTCTTTATATAATATTGAAATTAATAATGCAGGGCTTTAGAACAACTACTCATTTGCTACCTGTATTATAGATTTTTATAGAGTTTATAAAATTGAAACTTTATAGCCTGTACTCTATCACCTGATTTTTTTTTACTCAGTATAATTATTTTGAGATTTATTTATGATGATGTATTTATCACTAGCTTATTTCTTTGTATTTCTGTGTAGTGTTCCGTACTACAGGTTGTTTACCCA
Organism: Macroglossus sobrinus; assembly: GCA_004027375.1. Taxonomy (NCBI): domain Eukaryota; kingdom Metazoa; phylum Chordata; class Mammalia; order Chiroptera; family Pteropodidae; genus Macroglossus; species Macroglossus sobrinus. Next base: position 29,782 of record PVKZ01000966.1, read on the forward strand.
CTTGTCTGTTTATAAATAAGGAAATGCTTACAGTGTGGGAATATTACAAAGAAAGATGCTCTAAATACTTCTGTATAAGTCTTTCTATGGACATACACTTTCTTTCTCTTGAGTAAAAATCTAGGACTGTAATGGCTAAAACATTACTGCCATTTCTAGAGATTGCCCTTTCTTTGTGTAGATACATATTTCTTTCTGACATGTCTATGCTTCTGCCTGACAAGCTATTCTTGAAAAATATTTTTTGTGGTGAGAATATGATTTTGATAAATTCTTTCAAATTTTGTATGTCTTAAAATGTGTGTATTTCATCTTCATTTTTGAAAAATATTACAAAGGTATAAATTTTAGATTGTCTTTTTTCTTTCAGCATTTTATTTATATGGTGACACTGATTAATGAAATCTAATAAGTTTCAAAGTACAATTCAAAAGTAAGGCATATATGGATATATAGAAATAGATATATAGATATATACATATATATATATACATATATATAAATCTAAATATGAATGATGAACACACAATGCAGTATCTATACACACACGCACACATTGTGTGCTCATCATTCATAGTTAGATTTCTTTCTGTTACCACATATTTGATCCCTTTTAGGCCATTTAACTCCCTCTTCCCCCTCCCTTTCACCCTCTGGTAACCACTTATCTATTGTCCATGTCCATGAGTCTCTGTTTGTCATGTTTTTTTTTGTTGTTGCTTTTAGGTTTATATCCCACATATAAGTGATATCATGTGATTTTCAACTTTTCTCTCTGGCTTATTTCCTTTAGCATGATTATCTCAAGGTCCATCTATGTTGTTGCAAATGGCAATATTTCATCTCTTCTTATGACAGAGTAATATTTCATGTATAATGTACCACAGCTTTTTTAGCCAATCATCTTTCTCAGGAGACTTTAGTTACTTCCATGTCCTGGACACCATGAACAATGTGGCTATGAACATCTGTGTGCAAATATCTTTTCGGTAAATACCTAGTAGAGGAATTACTGGATCATATGGTAAATCAATTCTTAGATTTTTGATGAACCTCCATACTGTTTTCTATAGTGGCTGTACCAATTGAGTTCCTTTTTTTCCACATCTTCTTCAACATTTGTTATTACTTGTCCTGTTGAGAACAGCTATTCTAACAGGTGTGAGATCATATCTCATTGCAGTTTTGCTTCACATTTCCCTAATAGCTAGTGATGTTGAGCATCATTTCATATGTTTGTTGGTCATTTGTATGTCTTCATAGGAGAAATGTCTGTTCAGGTCCTCTGTCTATTTTTTGACTGGATCATTGTTGTTGTTGTTGTTATCGAGCTGTATGAGTTCTTTGATATTTTGGATATTAGGCCCTTATTTAAGGCATTGCTTGGAAATATATTTTCCTATTCAGATGGTTATCTCTTTACCTTGCTGAAAGTTTATTTCGCTAAGCAGAAGAAGCTTTTTAGTTTGATGTAGTCCCATTCATTTATTTTTGCTTTTACTTCTCTTGCCTTTGGGGTCAAATTTATAAAATCTTTAAGTCCAAGGTTCATGAGTTTAGTTCCTAAGTTTTCTACTATGCAATTTATTGTTTCAAGTCTTATATTCAGGTCTTTAATCCATTTTGAGTTAATTATGGTGTGTGGTGATAGACAACAATATAGTTTCATTCTTTTGCAGGTGGTTTTCCAGGTTTCCCAAAGACCATTATCGAGTAGGCTTTCCTTTCTCTACTGTATGTTTTTGGCTCTTTTGTTTAAAACTGTTTGCCCATATAAACATGGGTTTTCTTTAGATACTTGATTCTGTTTCACTGGTCCATGTGTCTATTTTTCTGCCAATACCATACCATTTTAATTACTGTCGCTTTGTAGTATACTTTGAAGCTGGGTAGAGTGATGTCTCCAGCCTCATTCTTTTGTTCTTTTTTTTCAAAATGGCTTTGGTGATTTGGGATCTTTTGTGCTTCCATACAGATTTGATGATTTTTTGTTTAATTTCTTTAAAAAATGTCAATGAGATTTTGATGAGGATTGCATTACGTCTGTATAATGCTTTAGTTAAGAAAATCATTTTAACTATGTTGATTCTTCTAATCCAAGAATATGGAATATCTTCCCATTTCTTATTTCAATATTTTAAAGATCTTACTCTACTGTTTTCCCACTGCCATGTTCATGGTGCTTCACTAAAATTCTTCTTGCCACTATCACCAATGTCCTATATTCTCCAAATAGTTTATCACTTTATATGTGTCTTGTCCTCTAAGCAGTAGCTGAAAAATGTACAACTTCATCCTTCTTGATATCCCATGCTCCTAATTTCCCCCCTCCCTCAATTTCTCTGTCTTATCCTATTCAGTCTCCTTTGTGGATGATTCTTCTTCCCCTATTCTCTCTTTACATATTGGTACTCTTACAGTTAGTTAATCTTCCCTTCTTAATTTTATTATTCTTTCTGAACTCCATTATTTCCTCTTGCTTCAATTGTCTTTTACATACTGATGGTCACCTGAAACATTTCAGTTAAGCTTCAGATGTACATGTCAGGTCATTTATTGGATTTTTCCACTTGAATGTTTTGCAACATTCTTCTCAAACTCTGCCATTTCTTCAAATTCTGCCATATTCTCCTCAAACTCTGCCAATATCACACTAAGCACACTATCCTCTTACCAATTTTGCTACTTCTCTAGTGTTTTTTGTTTCTGAGTGTTGAGTAAGTGTGTTATTACCTTCTGCCCTCAATTGTTTTTTCTGGGCTTGCCCATTGAACTACTTAATCTAATGTACATGTAAGACCCTTTTATATCTGGTCTACTTCCCAGGTCCAGTTTCTGTTGTCTAGTACTGAATGTCACCATCCATAGTCTGCAAGTGACCATAAAGAGCTTCTATGTTGCCATGTAAATCTATTATTAATGTAGCATAAAATAAAACATAAATTAATATACTATATAAAAAATTTATTATGCTTATCAGAGTAAAATTTTATATGGAGTTATATACAGCTTAAAGTTACAGGATATGTGTATTTCAATAAACTAGCAAACTATTATGTAGATTTTATCAAAATTTCTAGCATTTATATCATTCATCATTTACTTGTCTTTTAGGTGGACTGTGCTGTTTTAAGTAAAAATATTGTTCCATTTAATGTAATTAACCCTGCATTAACATAAAAGATATTACTTGCCTTTCTAATTTGATTAATTTAATCATGTTCAAAAACATTTTATGACATTTTAAAAATACTAGAATTGTGCCTAAATTCTCTCTGCATAATTACATTTATATTGCAACAAATAGATTTGAATTAATTAGTATTCCAAATTGAATACTAATGGATTTCAACACTTTCATATTGCTCTAACGCATTTCTGTCATATATCTGATGGTCCACAAAAATCTTTTTTTTTTTAGTTAAACAATTATGATGAATAAGTTAATGTATTTTTTGTCAACTATTATTTTTTACTCATTCTTTTTATAAATAAATTAAATGCTCATATAATAAGTAACAATTAATTGTAAGAAATGGTACATTTCTTTAGTATATTTCTACCACTCAAATATCCAATTAGCCTTTAATAAATGTAATATGAATATTTTAGCATAGTATTAATATGCTATATTAAGCAATGAAAATATACTTTAATACTAGTTCTTTTTAAAAGGAAACTCCCTTGAACACTACTATTCATTTATTCTACATTGATTTGGCTAGTATACATAAGACTTAAAAGATTATTTATGGCCACAAAAGATTAAAACAAAACTCATAATAAATACCTTGCCTTCAAATAACTTACAGTCTAGAAATTAAGTTGAAAGAGAGTTAACAAACACTGATATCTATAATACATGTTACACTGTGGTTAACTTGGACTTATAGATTTAATTTTAAGTAAATTAAGGTTAAATAACATAAAGTTAAAAAGTCTTTTATAATTAATACAGTGTGGCAATAACAGCAAGTATCTATGAGGTAATGTATTTATTAATTTATCTCAACATCTTAATAATGTAAAAACTATCCAAGTTAAGATTAAAATTAAAGAAATATGTAATAGAGAAGTTAAAGATGGTTGTATAGAAGATCTTAATATCATCTCCTCTATGGACAAGAGAAATCTACGACTACATATGGAATAATTCCCTTTGAAGGAGATTTGGACACTGAATGCACTGAGCCTCCACAAAAATTGATAGCATAAAAAAATGGTAGGAAAGGCAGAGATGCTGTCTTGCTAAGGGGAAAACATACCATACATAGATCACCAACCAAAATATGTATCACCATCCAGTATTTCAAGAATATGGAACTTTTCTCTGAGGAACAAGAGATTTAAGCTCCACATAAGGCATCCCAACCCTTAGAATCGGCCCAGGAGAGATGTACTCCAAAACATCTGCCTTTGAAAACCAATAGAGAATTCATCCAGGAATACTATAGAACTATAGAAAAAAGAAAATCATCCTTTAAAGAGCTCACACACAGACTCACTAGACCTAGAAAAATAGGAGCACCTAGATACATAAAGCAAATATGAATAAATATAAAAGGAGAAATTGACAGTTTAACAATAATAGTAAAGGATTTTAACACCGTACTTATATCAATGGATAGATCATCCAAACGAAATCAATAAAGAAACATTAGACTAAATGTATGTGTGTGCATGTATTCAAAATAGGAGAATACACATTCTTTTTTAAGTGTACGTAAAACATTCTCCAGAATAGATTATATATTAGGCCACAAAACAAGTCTCAATAAATTTAAGAAGATCAAAACCAAATCAAGCATCTATTCTAACCACAACAGTAAGAAACTACAAATCAATTACCTAAAGAAAACTGGTAAAAACATAAACATCAAACATATAAAGGCTAAACAACATGCTACTAAGTAACCAATGGGTCAATGAAGAAATTAAAGAGGAAAGCAAAAAATTCTCTGAGACAAATGAAAATAGAAACATAACATCCCCAAATCTATAGGACGCAGCAAAAGCAGGGCTACCTCAAGAATCAAGAAAATTCTCAAAATAATCTTAGCTAACAAAGGAATTAAAAGCAGAAAAACCATACAAAGCCCAAAGTTAGTAAATGAAGGGAAATAATAAATATCAGAATTGAAATGAATAAAATAAAGACTGTAGACAAAAAAAAAATTATCAATAAAATTAACACTGGTTCTTTGAAAAGGTAAATAAACTTGACAAAACATTAGTCAGACTCACCAATATTTTTTTTAAAGTGTGATCAAATAAATAAAACAGAAAGAGAAGTTACAACCACCACAAAAATATGAGATTCATGAGAATATAAACAATTATATGACAACAGATTGGACAAACTAAAAGAAATGAATAAATTCCTAAAAACATACAATCTCCCAAGACTGAATCAGGAAAAAATAGAAAATCTAAAAAGATCAATTACAAATAATAAAATTGAATCAGTAATTTAAACCAACAAACAAAAGTCCAGGACCAGACAGCTTCACAGGTTAATTCTACCAAATATTTAGAGAAGAGTTAATATCTATTCTCCTCAAACTAGTACAAAAATTGAAGAGGAGGAACACTTCCAAACTCATTCTAAGAAGCCAGAATTATCCTGATAACAAAACTAGACAACACTACAAAAAAAAAGTTGCAAGCTAATCTCCTTGATAAATTAGATGTAAAAATCCTCAGCAAAATATTGCAAATAGAATTCAACAATATATTAAAAAGATCATACACCATGATTAAGTGACAGTTGTTCCAAGGATGCAAGGCTAGTTTAATATACACAAATCGATAAACGTGATACACCACATTAACAGCAACTACAAAAATCATATATCAATATCAACAGTAGAAAAAAATATTTGACAAAATTCAATACCAATTTATGATAAAATCTCTCAACAAAATGGGTATAGAGAAAACATACCTTAATATAATAAAGGTTATATATGACAAACCCACAGTTAACATCATACTTAACAATAAAAATCTAAAAGCTTTTTTCTCTAAAATCAGGAACAAGACAAGAATATCCACTCTTACCACTTTGTATTCTCCACCTCCCGTCATTTACTCTTGACACTTTGATTCAACATAGTATTAGTAGTCCTAGGTACACCAATCAAAAAAGAAACAAACTAAATAAAGGCATTCAAATGAAAAAAGGAAGAATAAAAGTGTCAAAATTTGCAGAAGATGTTACTATATGTGAAAAATTCCACCAAAAAACAATTAGAACTAATAAACAAATTCAGCAAAGATGCAAGATAAAATTAATATACAGAAATCTGTTGCATTTTTATATGTTAATGAAAAATTAGCAGAAATAAATCAAGAAAACAATACGATTTACAACTTCATTAAAAAGAATAAAATAACTAGTAATAAATTTAACCAAATAGGTGAAAGACCTGTACATGAAAACTATAAGACATAAATGAAAAAAGTTGAAGACAACACAAATAAAAGGAAAAATATACTGTAATCACAGATTAAAATAATTAATATTGTAAAATGTTCACAGAAAGCAATCTACAGATTCAGTGCATTTTTCTATCAAAATGTTAGTGGTATTCACAGAACTAAAACAAGTAATTCCAAAATTTGTATGGGATTACAAAAGTCCTAGACTAGCAAAAGCAAGCTTGAGAAAGAAAAACAAATCTGAAGATATCACACTTCCTGTTTTCATACTATACTTAAAAGCTTTCTTTATATTTTCTTATTTTCAATTATAGTTGAGATACAATATTATATTAGTTTCAGGTGTACAGCATAGTGATTAGAGATTTATATAACTCAAAAGTAATTGCCCATTAATTATTACCCTTCTGCCTCATACATATTTATTACAATATTATTGACTATATTTCTTATGCTATACTTTGTATCTCTATGACCATTTTGTAACTACCCATTTGTACTTCTTAATCCCTTTCCCTTTTTTCCATAAACACTTCCCCCAACTTTTGAAAAATACCAAAATAATAGTTTTCTTCTGCTTTAAAAAAGGGTTCAATATATTTTGATTCAGTATAACCTGGATTATATTTCGTTATCATTATTAATTTTATTTATGCTTACTAATGTTAACATATTCTTTTTGATACTATTTGATGAGAAGTTTTAGCTATTATTAGATAAACTAAGGTAGCTTGCCTGGAGACATACAACTTGATCAGAAGAAAACATAGATGGTGTAGCACTATTTATTTAAATAAAAATTCAATAGAGCATTAAGTTTATCAGTGATTAAATTAAATGTCAAAAACATTAAGAGAATGTATTCATTATCTTTAAAAGAGCCCAGTATAAGATATCATTAGCTCAACCACCAAGAAGGCAACCAACTCCCAGCATTCCCCAGTAATAGAGAGAAGCAATTATTCCCAAGTGCTAATGAGGGTTAGACTTTATTGCTCTCAATAAGCTTATTGAAGTTTACTCTCCCTGACTATCCTCTCAGTTACACTAGGTATACAGCAGTAAATTGAAAAGACAAAGTACATATTTTATTAAATTTAACATAGTGCTCTACCTATTAAATTGGCTTTATAAAGTGGCCAGATGGCAGGATTTTCTAAAAGTGATAGGTAAGTAACTGAAATAATAATAAAAATGAATTGGAAGTGATGCTGTGTATGATAAAAAGAGTCAGCTTGATTATGATGATTTAAGGTCATGTGTGTTCTTGTATACCAGAGATATAGCTCCATTCAATGAAGGCCATAGTGAGATAAGTAAAAGTTTAGGCAAAAAAAATTTAAAAGAGGCTAGATTCACTATGCTTCAATAAGCTCAGATCAAGATGTAGCAATAGTTCCTATTAAGGTTCCTAAGAAAATTTTCCCACATGACAATGAATACTAAGTGGACTATAAAAATAATAAAGAGGAGGTAGGCTCCTGGAGTAAAGGAAATTATTTCCATTTACCTGGAAAATTTCTCCCAAGCATTAGGATTTGTCAAAGTTGTTCACTCCTGGAAAATGCTAAAGTTTATACATGGCATGGGACTCTGAGATCGTTTTCTCTCTTGAACTAGTAAAGAAAGCCAAAGCCTAGGTGAATCTAGGACTTTGGCAATAATAAAGAAAAATATTAATTAAATATTAATATTTAATTAAAGACAATAAATATTAATTAATATTTAATTTTATTTAATAAAATATTAATTAAACTAACTAAACTCATTGTTTCACGTTAGGAAGTTTTCTCCCTGTCCTACTCTCTCTTGCTCTTGCTCCCTTTCTTTACTTTCCTGCCAGAAACCTTTGAAAAGGAGATAACAGATCTTCATGATTCAGAGAAATAGCTATTTTAGCCATCGTATTTATATTCTTTTTCCCACTGATTTACATTTTTTAGAGTTTAGAGCAGGAGTCAGCAAACTTTTTTCTGTAAAGCATCAAACAGTACATATTTTGGATTTAAAAGGCCAATACTTTATTAACAAACTACTCAACTCTGCACCTGTAACATAAAAGAGGCCATGAAAGTACATAAATGAATAGGCATAGCTGTGTTCCAAGGAAGTCTGTTTACAAAAATAGGTGTCAGATTGTATTTAGCACAGGGGCCATATTTTCAGACTGTAGGCATATAACATGGAGACTGTAACAATTAGGCATAGACTCAACCGCCATGATAAAGAAATCTCCAAACACAGTAGCTTATTTAAGACACATATCCACTTATCTTCAATATAACTTTCCAGAGTTAAGCAGTTCTGTACTGATCAAGAGGCCATGTCATCCTCAAATCTGAGTTGGTCACAGCCTTCCTCATTCTCAGGTCTGGATTTGTCTCCTGGTCCAGTGATTATAAATAATTAAAAATTAACATTCAGTGATATATGATGGAGAAGAAACAGAATAACCACTAAAACAAAGAAAGAAGCAAAATTTAAAAAATACAAATAAAACAAAATAATTTTCCTCTTTAGATAAGAGAAGGCTTTGAATAGTTAGTTATTATTGCCTGGTAACATACAAAGCAGAACCAAGAAGCCTCCTGCCATGGACATGGAGTTAAATTTCTTTTTAAGACCCAAGTGCTGCTCTTAAAGAGGAATTTTTGTTTATTCTCCCTTATAATCTTAGATTTCCACCTGGACAAGTCTTCTTTTTCTATTTTTTCACATATTACATATTACTTGGACATTGTGAAACATGACCTCCTTTTTTTTTTATTATATTACATTTCAGACTTTGATTTTGTGGGATTGAGGTCTGAGATTATTTTAGAGGTGGAATTATTAGGTTTTATATGCCAAATTTCCAGCATGGTTGGTAATATACTGTGTTTGAAAACTCAGTAACTTTCCAATCTGTCTTGCTTTTAATCAGTTCTTTGAGAATGTAACCATAGCTCTACAGTTATTTGGACATGAATTTTAAGCCAACATTTCTATATCTCTGTCTTCAATTGTAGTATTACTAAGTACCAAGCTAAAAGGCCATATTGTGTGGCTACATGTGCCCAAGTTTTGGTCTTCAGAACATCTGTGAAATGACACGTCCCAAATGGGGAAATTATCCTCAGAAGGACTGTATTCTCTGGTTCTTTCCTTCTCCTTCTGGATATGAGATGGAAATCAGATCTGCCTCCATGGATTCAGATACAAAAGCCACAATTATAGAATGATCAAGCCTTCCACCTGGGCTGACATGCATCCTTTCTAATAGTTGCTTGAGAGAGAAATAAATGGCTTTTTTTTTGTTGTTTAAATCATTAAATTTTTAGGTCTCTTTCTACAGCCATTTAGCCTCAACCTTAACAACAGAGACACCGTACATTTTGAGGCTGCTAGTGCAGTTTTATGATTTCTCAACCAACCAAATGATTTATAGTCTATTCACTTAATAGCAATAGGACACACTAGAGTTCTATTATTACTGGATTCGTAATAACTCAGGGACATAGATGCCAATGGCATAATGTCAGAAATAGAGAGAAAAAGAGTTTGCTATAATTGCTTACAATGTTTATAGCATGAACATTAATGTTGTACTTCTTTTCCAAATGACCTTTTATACATAACACTCTGAATTCTCAACAAAATTCTTCTGAAAGCACTATAATGTGTTAGGAGTTTGTGCAAAATATAAGTAATTCAATCTTCTTTAAAATGATAGGACTTGTATCTATCTACCACTAAATAGTCTCCAAAAAATTATCAAAGCCACAGATCACACACACAAGCACAACATGAAAGAAACCTGTATTCCAGTTGTGTGTATGTGAATATTAATATCTATTAAAATCACATATTATTGAGAGTTACCATTCTAATATTTACAACTAATTTTGTTGAGCATTTTCTTTGTGCCATATTCTGTAGTAAATAATTAAAAGGTAATCTAGAAGGAAATGAGACTAAGCTCAATTTCACACAGCTAGAAAAAGGCAGAACTGAAATTTAAATATTTAACATCTGAGCTATGAAAAAATTCAGTTGACTTAGTGTAGGTATTGACAACCACAATGCTTAGAAGGGTTTTCATCTTAAGATAATCTTTCAAGATTAGTTATTTCATTCAGATCTGATGATTAAATGTTTATTAATACAGCTGATTTAGTTTGAAATATATATTTTCCTCACCTAGATTCAATTTCACAGCTTGTCTGAGTATCCAATTTTAGTTAATAATAAGTTTCTGCCAAGATTTTTCTATCTTTAAGATAGTAACTTTTTTAATTCTGATTTTCCTCTTATAATCTTTAGATGTTAATGTTGCATGGGAGATCCTGTATCAATTAAAGAAGCAGTCAATATTGCTACTTCTCTATATTCTGAATCCTATTTCCCAGTGAGTTATGTTATATTTGGCCAAAGAATGTTCTTTAAAAATTCCAAATAATGAATCATAGTATAGTGGTAAGCATGAGCTGAAGTACACAGATGTTAGTCTGTGTAACATTAGCAGGAGAATGAAATAGAATTTATATCTAAAATTCAAGTATAATCAAGAACAAAACAATGATTGAGCTCCCTGATATGTGAGACCTGCTATTCCAAAACTGGTCACAAACCAAGTACATTCATGTAGTTGTCAGAAAAATTTCTAGAAATCTACTTTCTGAAAGTATTATTTCTGAAAGTATTATTTATCTATGAATTTAGGAATAAAAATAAGAAATTGTACCATGACTTAATAAATAATTTGTGTCTCATTCATACTGACCTTACTCTTTGAGTTTTTCAACTTAAGAGAATTTTGGAGCAGCTGTGAAAAATTGAGAAATTAAAAATATATTCTGTGGCTTAAAGACAAAGCAGTGAGTTCAATTTCATATGTGCCCCAAGCTGAGTGAAGAGAAATGTTGGGTCTTTTCTAGAATTTTTGAGGAATAGTAACTCTTAAGGCTATAAATTTGATTTTTAAAAATAACTGTTTTTAACTATATTCTGAAGAATCCTCCTTTCAGCTGTGAAGGCATCAAGATATCTTGCTTCATTACAAAATTTCTGTTACCTTGTGTTAATAAAATAGCTCCTTTCAGTAGTTATTTTGTTCTTTTCATCTAAAAATTTGCATATAAAAATTACATTATTTTTATTTTTAAAACTTTATTCTCAACTCAGTTCAAAGTTTGATCTTTCCCCCTGTCCGAGGGCAGGCTACATCCCAGGTTGAGGTTCTCAGAAATAAAAAAGGACTAGATCTGGCTTTAGGACACTTCTTTCCTCTCTCTTTTCTATGCAGAGGAGGGCTCAAGGAGCAGGAAGAGGCGCAAGGTCAAGCCAACTTCAGACATACCAGTAACGGCCTCTCTAATTTAGTCTGCTCTTATTTATCTTAGCACTCTGCTTATGTAGTGGAGAGGCCCTTGGTATAGCCTCTCCTCTCTGGTAAGCCCACTGATCTTAGTTGAGAAATCACAGGGACAACTGAAGCTTCTGTTCACCCCCAACTTGGCCCCAGACACAAAAAGTGAATGACCCACTATTTTTTTCCTCCCAGACATATGAAAACCACTTCCCCTCTAGCACTGTGTCACAGTCTGCTTCAATAGTCCTTCCTTGTTCAGAAATCCCAACATCAGAGGTGAAAGCTGTTCTTTAGTTCATATATACACCATGATTTTCTTCCCCACAGTAGGGAGAAGCATTAATAAATTATAAAACCATAATGCCAAGTTCTCAAAATAATCTTAAAAATAATTTCCCCACCTTTGGCTCTAGATCTGGATGCCAATTCTGAAGCAAATTCTGAAGCTCGGTAAACAGCAAGCTGAAGAACAAGATTACCGATGTCACTTTCAGCAACAGAACTTAATCTTTGCAAGTGATTTTTTGGGAGTCACTTGGCTTTAGGCCTCTCATCTATGGACCCTGCACTCCCTACAAGGCTGGTAACATTCTCAGGAATCTTCTTACATTAGCTTGAGGGTGGAGACAGGAGCAAGGTGCTAAATTATTAAGCCTCTTAATTAACCCTGAAGAAAATTGGCTGATCACACTTGTTCATGGAGTTTTCACTTTAGTTTGTGGGGTATATAGTAATTTTGTCCTCAGCTTTGGGCCTAACATCAATTCTAGTAAAACAGAAAAAAAAAAAAACCCATTTGATAATCTAGCAGAGCTCATTAGTCACTATGAGATAGAATCCTAATATGACTCACCCCTTCTCCTAGCTATTATAGATGACCAGAGGATATTTAGTCTTTGGTACCAATGCCATAAAAACAAAATCTTCTTGTTCTCCTACAGAGCATGCAGAGCTCCCTTTGATTGGGAAGGAGTGCAGACCTCTGCTCTTCAGATGTAGCAAATAAAAGAGGAGAGTAGCAGTGCAAATCACTTTAATGAGTTCAAAAGGGAAACACAATTCTTTTGACATCTGAGAGAGACTGAATTCTTAAAATCATCGTTGTCAAATGTCTACACTGGAAGGGACTGTAGAAACTATTATAAGTAAAGTCTAATTTTACAATGGAGAAAACCAATTTCCAGAGTGTGCGAAGGATTTGCTGAAGGTTCCTCAACTCTTTTGGAAAGGTGAGGGTTAGAAACCAGACTGCTTGGCAACAAATAATTTCCACAGAAATTCTAAAGTTGATTTGTCAAACTGAACACAAACAGATAGGTTTGTACACACTTCACTGAAATAATGCACTTATGGTTATGATGACAAAAATATTAAAGCATTTGTTGGAATCAGTATTGAACAACACACAGTTATTAGAATCCCTGTCACTGCCTCTGCCAGTATAAAACAAGTGTCAGGGTTCATCATCTGCCTGGCCTTCCAGGTTTACTGATGGGTCCTCAAAATCACTCAGAGATATACATCATGTATGTTCCAGATGGAAAATAACATGCAATTTTCATTTCCTGAGTATATATGCTCAGTATTACTCATCCTCACTAAGTACTAATAGTCAAAGATATTAAAGAATCTCAGTGAGAGAAAACAGCTGCCTAATTGAAATACTACCCAGCATCAGCAAAACTTCAAATTATATAGATAAGGTAAAAGAGAACTTATAGTCTTTGTAAAATGATGGTATAAATTAATTTTTTTTAAATATGTATTTGAACTCATTCTAGTAACCACTTTGGCATTACTTAGATTTAGTTTCTCTTCTTATGTTCACATTGTTCTGGTAAGGAATACGCCTCATCCAAAATTTGTATCAATGTTTATTTAAGGACTTGGAAATAATAATTAAGTCAGATGTCCTCTCATAAAAAAGTGGCTAAATTTAAGATGGCACCTTTATATTGATTGTAGTCTGTTTCAAATAACTGTGTTCTAATGAGCTGACATTTGTATCACCCTGAAGAGATTCTGTAATTAGGCATCTGAAAACAGTGGCACAGTTATGCAGTTATAGTTATTTTTAATTGCTTTATTCTTAATGAGGAAACATTTTGGATTAACTTGCTACATTTGTAGTGGGTAAGGAAAACATCTTGACAAAAATAATGTTCTGTAATATTTGTCTCTATCTAAAATAAATATAATGACATTTTTTCTTCCTTTTTATTTTGTTAACCAAAGACAATTTGCCTTCTTCACTTGGCTGCTTAATAAAATTATGTATCTAAAATAGAAATTCTCAATCATTTTCAGTGTGGGTAAGATCACTGGGAGCCTTTTGGATGGTTGTATCAATTACAGAGAAAAGGTAGGAGGCCACACACATTTTGCATGAAATAAGATAAGCAATTAGTCACCCAAGTTTAAAAATATTAGGTATAACTATTATGTCCAAAGATGATCCACTTAAGTCCTATTACATTTATACTTTAATTATAAAAATTAGTAAAACTACACAAAGATTCAGGTAGCCTTCTAAGTGATTTCCAGTTATTATTGATTCCCTGAATTTGTATCTTTGTAACAATCCACTTAAATATTTCTGACCAGGCCTCTTTGTCAAGTTATTAGGTGTCTGGTACTCCCTCCATTGTCCTCTGTTAGAATACCAAGGAGAAAGTGTCTCAATTTCCCCAAGACTACCACTAATACGAATGCCCAGGTGATATGTTTTGTACAAATGTAATAGAATGAGTCTCTTCCCAATTTTGTCACTTGAGGTCTAGAGGAAGCCCTCCTGTACAAAGTGTTCTGTATTAGTCAGGATTCTCCAGTGGAACATAACCAATAAATGTGTGTGTGTGTGTGTGTGTGTGTGTGTGTGTGTGTGGTGTACACGCACACACAAAGGCATTTATTATAAGGAATTGGCTTACATGATTATAGAAGTTGATAAGTCCTCAAATCTGCAAGGACCAGGAAAACTGACAGTATAAATTCTAGTCCAAGTCTGAAGACAGAAGACTGATCTCCTAGCTTGAAGACCTTCAGGCAGAAATAGCTAATTCTTTCTCAGCCTTTTGATTCTATTTGGACTTCAATATATTAAGTGAGGCCCACTCACGTTGAAGAGAGCAATCTGCTTTAGTCAGTTTACAGATTCAAATATCTATCTCATTTAGAAAAATCCTCACATACCCATCTAAAATAATGTTTAGCCCAAAATCTAAGCACCCAAGGCCCAGTCAAGTTGATGCATAAAATTAATTATCACTCTTTCTTTGAGGTTTTGGTCTTCTGTTTCTTATATTATGTTAGCAACTTCTCACACCTCAACCTTCAGTGACTCAATGAGAACACAAAACTTCTAATTTTTAGGCACAGACATCTTTATGCTTTTATTAGATTGAAAATTATTTTCTTTCCTTAAAAAGCACTCGCTAAAAGAATACAATTCTGCTTGTAACTTATAACTATGTGAATATATCTCAGAAGCACATCAGGTCTAGAAGCTAGACTTC
This sequence comes from Macroglossus sobrinus, assembly GCA_004027375.1. Taxonomy (NCBI): domain Eukaryota; kingdom Metazoa; phylum Chordata; class Mammalia; order Chiroptera; family Pteropodidae; genus Macroglossus; species Macroglossus sobrinus. Next base: position 45,088 of record PVKZ01000966.1, read on the forward strand.
TCAAACTAAATTTGTATTTCTGAAAGACCCAAACATGGTTTTTCCAGAATAAAAAGAACAATTGTACCTAAATGTATAATAACATTACATCACTTTGGAGTAGATTTGAAATGAAAGTCTTTACCTCTTGGAGACTACTTATTCTTGGACCCCAAATTCAGGTACTGAGACACAAATATGTCATTTAAACAGTTTCTTTGAGAAGAAAGTATGCATATGCTATGTCCTAGAAGTGGAAACAGTCCTGAAACAAGAGGAAGGAAAATTTATTTTTTTTCCTAAACAATCAATGCAGAGATATTTGCTATTATCCTGCTAAAATATATTTACATTATGACTTCCATATATGTAACATTTTAACTTTGAATTCTATGAAGTTCTGGAATACATACATATTTTAATAGAATTAAATAATTAAGAAGATGAATCATAATAAGATTTGCTTTCCCTTGGCATTATCTCTTGTCTTTGCTAATCAACTCCAGAAGCAAACCTGGAATCTAATCTTTATTTCTAGGCAGTCCATTTCTTAGATTATTTTTAATCTCTTATTGTCTCTTTCCTATGATTTCAATTTTAATTTGAAGTATGCTTCTCTAGATGGCTTTTCTTATAAAATTTTCTTAACATGATTACATATACTTATAAAACTAGTCTACTGCTGACTAAACCATAATAAATTTTTTCATAATGGTATTCAAAAATTGTTACATTTGCCAAACTGCTTTCTTAATTTTTGGAAAATGTACACAAGAAAAATACCTAACAAATCATTTACTTTATGTTCTTCATTTTATAAATTAGACAACTGTAGCATGGACAGGCTGAGACATGCCCAAGTCACCCAGAGATTGGAAAACTGTGGCTAAATCCCAAGAGTTCTGATTGCCAGGACCATAGTTTTCCCATGAAATAACATATCTGAGTATCCAGATCTTATGAAACCTGCTAAGGGGAAAGTGTTATAGTTAAATAAATGTGATGTAGATAAGATTGCAAAAGATGAAGTCACCCCTTTCATTGATTTTGAAAAACATGTAAAATGGCTAAGCCCTAGCTCATTTTAAATACAGAAACAATTTAAATTTGAAGCCTTACTAAAATATTTTTAAAACATAACTTTTATCAGTGTGGCATGTATAACTGGGGAGAAAACTCTAGCACTTAGTGTAAGTGTGTTGATAGAAATTCATATTTATTTGTAAAATAATTTAAAAATTAAAAAAAAAGAAGTGAAATGAAATGTTCAATGATAAATGTTTAGGTTTCTGTTAAAACTTAAATCTCTCAAATATATCAAATTCATTTAAAGCAATTAACTGAAAGTTCATACACAAAGAAAGGAATCTGCTTTTATGAATAAGGAATAGGACCCTAGTTTGTTTTTAATAGCTGACAAATTGACAAATGGAATTGTTTTCTATTTATCTGATCTCTCCGGAACAAAAGTGAACAAAATAAATTAGTTGCAATGAAGAGAATGAGAACGTATTGCACTAATGGACTAAACTTTTTAACCAGTTTATGGAAAACAGCAAGTTGATGGGAACTAGTTAATAGACAAAATGAATGAAGAACAGCCTTAGGCTAGATTATGATAGGAAAAGACTACAGAAGTGGGAACCAGTTTGCCAGACAGAATCCCAAGGATTTAGCATACATATATGCACACGTAATCACATACAAATCACACACACATGCACATACCACATTTCAAAGCATGTTATTTATCTAAAATTGTAACCCTACTTCTTATTTCTATATTTTATGTTTTCCTTCTTTGTGCTTAGCCTTTTTCTAGTCATTGTTTTTCAATATTGAGTTTTCTCTCTATATTATAAATTAGTTGTCAAATTTATAAAATGAAGAATATTTTAATTTATTTTTCTGGAACCTAATAACACAAGGAGTCAAATATTTTAATCAGAAGAAATCATAATTAGTTTTCTGAATGCTTGAATATCTGAAAATACCTTTTTGTTTGTTCACACATGAGTTACATCATGACTTCCATACCAGCTCAAGCTTTCTAAATATTAAAAGTTACTCATTTTCTTCTGGCTTTTAATGTGATTAATCAGTCTTCAATCAGTTTGGCTTTTATTTATTTTTTCTATGCAAAATTTCTTTGGTACAATCAAATGTTCATTTTTCTTTGCATGCTTGAAGAATTATTGGATTATTTTTTTGTTTTGAAATAATATATATAGAAGCATCATGAACTTCTTATTTTTAAAAGTTTACTTATAAATATGTATATATGCATGGACTTTTTAAAATAAAATTTGTGCTGATTTCAGACTTTTTTTAGATAATGAAAGCATTGTCATACTATACCTTAAATTCTTTTATTTGTTTGATTCTTCCAGAGACTTCAAATATTCTTGGTTTTAAAATACATGCTTTTCTCTCAGATATTACTTTTTCCCCTATAATTTTCACCTTTTAAAGTTTTTTCTCTCTTTTCTCAGAATGTTTATCAATTCTATCATTTGCTTACCTATTTTATGTTCTGCTATGTCGAGTATTATATTTATGTTACCATAATATAGGTTATATATTAATCTTAACATTTCTTATACTTATAATGTGCTTCCTTTTTTTTTTTGGTAAAAACACTGTTCTGGTCTCTGGTATCTTATTCAGAACTAGAAGTTATATTTTTTCATTATCATGGTTTTTTAGATTTCCTTAATATCAGTATAAAAGAAAGAGGAAGGAGAGTTTGTTTTTAAAAAAATCATTGAAAGTTGTCTAATAAAAAAAGAAATATTTTTCTAAATAAAGTCATGTGAAGGCCCTAGTAGAAAGTTAAGGAGTTTGGTATAAGAGAGAAAGAGAACACAGAGAGAGGAAGAAAAAATGGTAGCTAAGAAGTTCTTGCTCTTTCTTTGGCATAGCAAATCCATGACAGTCAACTTTTATATACAGAAATAAAAAGGAATATATGAGATGGACTTTTTGAGGGTTCAAAGTCACCCAACTCTATTCCCTCCCCAACACACACTTATCTTCTAGGTTATAAAAGTTTATTATTTTCAATTTAGAAAACCTAAGTTCTAGCTTAAGGTTTTTTTCCAACTCCTTTCTTAATCTTGCAGTTTTCTTTCCCAGAATAAAAAAAAAAAAAAATCCATATAAATTATAGTACGGAATTAGGAGAAGAGGTCCTAAGCACTTTTTTTCAAGTTACCATCTTATCTAGATTTTGCTTTTTTTTTTTAAGACAAATAATCTATTTTTGCCAGAATGAGGAAGGTCACACAAAAACTGTGTTAGTAATTCAAGATTTGTCTTAAAGTACTATAGTGCAATCTACATGAGTGCAGCAAAGTTTGTGTTAATCTTTACATATGGGCTATTTATTATCATCACTGTGTGAATATAATGAACAAACAACTTCTGTGATGGTGGGGTGCTTATGAAATGAGTCATCTGTAAGTACTGCAAGTGATTGTTAGAACACCGGAAAAGTCACATCAGCCCTTCTTGCTGGTCAGGTCTATAAATATCTCCAGTATTCTGAAGAATGAGTCTTCTGAACATATCATCATGAACTGTTGACAGAAAATCCAGATTGCTACACAAACTGTATGGAATACAAATGAAGGGTTTCCTATCTGTTTGTGCTAGAAAGAAAAAGAGTATGTTGTATAATGCATATCAATGAATCAAAAGGCTGAAAACATAAAACAATTTGAACCTAGTTTAGTGCCAAATCAGATTGTAGCAACAAAAAATACAGTGAGACAAACATGTTCAATTAGAAAATTAATGTCATGAATTTGAAGCTGGAGGCAACAAACATATTACTTGAGAGTTCTTGAATTTCATTGCTGATATGTGTGTGGCCTGATAATTTATATTCATATGGGCATATGATTTTATAGTCTCAATATTAAATATTATCACTGATTATTTACAATTAAATTTCTTTTAGAATATGGATTTGGCTGAAATTAATGCTATTCAATTTATAAAGATATACTACAGATATATTAATTTTAATATACTATTTGTTTATATATAAAAATTCAGTGATGTAACTTAGAGGATTTTCCACTATTTCAGACTTTGTGAAAACAGTACTCATTCAGTGTTCAAGGTTATGCTTTAATAACTGTATTCGTCAGGGGTCTCTAGAGAAACAGAACCAAAAGACTATATATAAATATATAGAAGTTTATCATAAGGGATTGGCTCACATAATTATGGAGACTGAGAGGTTTCACAAACTGCCATCTGCAAACTGGAGGCCCAGGGAAGCTTGTGGTCTAGTTCCAGTCCAAAACTAAAGGCTCAAGAAGTAAGGAGTCAATGGTACATGATCCAATCTGAGTCCAAAGGCCCAAAAATCAGAAGCATCATTGTCCAAGGACAGGAAAAGAAGGGTGTACCAGCTCAAGCAGAGAGCAAATTTGCCTTTTCTCTGCCTTTTTGTTCCACTTAGCCCTCAAAGAATTGAATGATATCTATTCATATTGATAAAGGTGATCTTTAAAGTCTTCATATGCTAATCTCTTCCAGAAACACACTCAAGGACACAGCCAGAAATTATGTTTTACAAGCTTTCTGAACCTTCTTTAACCTAGTCAAGTAGACATTAAATTAACAATAACTGAGAAGTTAAGCAAATGTATCATTTCGCTATTGCTCATACTAAAACACACAGTTTCTTCTTTATCCTTATTATTTTTAAGTATCTCTCCTTCATCTAGCAATGCAGGGGAAAAAAAGGAGGAAGAGGAGAGAAAGCAGAAATGGTAGTAGAAATAACACTGGGAACACCTTATATCCACACTTATTGGGTGTCAGAGTGTATACTGGCACTCTGTCGACTGCCTTCCTTAGTCTTCAGAAAACATTACTTTTTTAGAAAATGTGTTTTAGAGACATCAGTTAGCCCTGGATCCAGAGTTTAATTTTAAGCCACTTTGTTATTATTCAAATGGGTAGACTTTCCATAGAAAGAATCACTTGAACTGCATGACCATAACTATGTATTACCTAATGTTAATTTATTTTATCCATTTATTTAACCCATATTTATTGAATTGAATTCAGGTGCCAAACCTGTGCTAGATCCAATGGATACAGTGAACCAGATAAAATGTTATCTATCTTCATGAAGCTTAAAGGCCATTATATTTAATTTCAAGTTATTAATTAATTTATTTATCTTCTTGTGATATATTTACTAATTTATTTAATATATATATTATTAGCCATCTATCATGTTTCAATTACTGTGCTAGGAAAATAAAATATAAGGCAAAGTCTCTTTTCCTCAAGGATTTCAAAGTCCAATGATGCAGGTAGACAAACTGGCAATTTTAAAAGGAATTTTTTTTTAAAGTGTGCAATGATAAGGGGATGTACAGATAGAGAGAGTCTTTATAGGGCTCAGAGAAAGTTGCTCAAAAGAAAAGATGAGATATGAGGCTTCAATGATGACTAGAAGTTAGTTGTACGAATCTGGAGGTGGTAAGAATTAATGGAACATTTCAAGCAGAATAAATAACATGTTCAGATACATAGAGACAAGGAACAGAAGGGTCATTAAAATAATATGGCTTGAAGTAGGGCATAAGAGAGAGAGAGAGGTTCAAATCTTGAAGAGATTTTACATCACAATAAAGAATTTGTCCTTGGAATGACAAATACAATTAATTTCTAATGGGACAGATATGCTCAACCCTGCATCACTAAAGTCATTGAGGAGACAGGATTATATTCAAGGAGTGAGGAGTGTATTGGGGGCAAACTGGAATTCAAGAGTCGGGCAAGGGATCTGTTGTAATTAGGCCAAGTGAACGAGGACAAGTGTTTAAAGACACTGCACTTAATTTATCATTCATGCCATTTAAATGGGCCTAGGACAAACATGGTTAAACAATCTGACATGAAAATAAATCGAGCAAATGTTAAAATTGCTTCTGGGAAAGCTAATTGCATTTATCCAGTTAAAAACATTTGTGCATAATATCATTCTATTGTTTTTTGCTTTAAAATCAAACCATTAAGTCAATCATTTATTTTATTAGGCATCTTTAATGTGATAAATGTACCTTATCAATTTCTTTTAGAATAGGAGATGGGGAAACAAAACTTTTTTGAAATAATTCTAAAATATATGTAGATAAATTGATAATAGCTAAAGACTTATGTTGTGTTAAAATAGCAAGGAATAATTTGAAGATTAGTTTGAAATATGTTGAAATATCACATCTTAGTTGAGAAGACATGTAAAATTACATATTTACTATAGCTTTATAAAATCATTTTATTATTCTGCTACATTTAACAATTTTATTTCTATGAATTTCTTTATTCAAAAACAATAAATTCTGATTAAGGCCTAATTTTTCTAGCAAATATCAAATATGTACATGATTAAATCTCTGCCTCCTCATTAATTTGAAGATTCACTCTACGACAGCCCTATGGTAAACAAATAAGCTAAATCTTTCCCTCATGGAGCTCACATGTAAAGCTGAGAGTGCAGGAAATGAGACAATGAACAATAAGGAAAAAAACTTCTCAAACAAGGACTAGTGCTATCTAGAAAATAAAACAAGTTTATACATAGTGATGGGACAGGTATAGGGGAATTTTAGGTAGGACATGTAGGAAGCCTTCCTGGAGGAAGTGCTATTGAAGATAAGTGAATGACAGGGAGGCAGATATGCCTGGATCTGAAGAAGAGCATTCCAGGTGGAGAAAATGGCCATGACCTGTTTGAAGGAAAAAAGCCAATGTAACTAGGGCAGAAAAAGAGAAAACAGGTGGCTCATATCTTTTTCTCTTGAATCTCTACACTAGTTTTACAATGCCAGCCTTCAGATTCAATTGCTATGAAGTAAACAAATTCCAAAAGAGCTAAATCTCCATCATGACCAAAGTATATTTACTGTGATCTGTAGTTTGGGCAATTCACAGACTAGATAGATAAGAAAGAAATTCTGCCAAAGTTATTTTGCTCCAAACAATTTCAATTTATTTGTATAAATATAAATGTATATATACACATGTGTATTTATGTATATATATATATATATATATTTCCAAGTGTTTATAAACATATATATTTACATATATCTCCATATATATATATATATATATATATATATATATATATATATTCCAAACCTATATAAATATATATATTTAACATAGTAATTTTTATCCTTAATTGTTTTATCCTTAAAACAACTCTCAAATTCTATTACTCAAATATATTTCAATTCATCTCATCATAAGCTCAGGATACTATAAAAGACCTCTGAAGTGGAAAGGAGAAGACATTTTTTGTACATCTCTTTCATTATTCTTACCTGCATCTATGCTCGTCACCTGTCAAAAGACAATATTATTTTACTTTTTAACATCAGGGAGAAGCTCAAATGAGAAGCAGACTTCACAAATCCTATTTAAGTCCTTTCCATGCTGAGCATGACTCTTGTTCTTACTCCCAGGACACCCTCCTACACATACAGTTTTTGACTTGACATGTATAATAATACAACTGCTGTTGTGCCTTAGGCAGCAAACCCTTAGAAAGCATAAAAGGACACAAAAACATTCTTTTTTCTACTATCAAGGGCACATCTTTCCACTAACATTGCTCTTCATGACATCTACTACCCAGCCATGTGTTCTGCCTTGCTTTGCCCCTGATTATACCTCTTGCTGACAGCGGAATAGCAGCAATATTCTCTTTCTGTTTGTGTTAGTGTTGCTCTTTTCTTAATTTTCTCATGTACTGAATAGTAGATAGTACTCTGGCCTGAGTGTGTGTAAGTAAGTCTCCCTATTAAAATTAAGTTAAAAGATGTTGATGCCTTTCTGACTGAGAAATGTTGTTGCATCCTTCCGCTGTACACTCAATCAGAAAATGACCAGACTCATCAAATTAAACACGTTCTAATACTTCTGTTATTATAAGGTGGCAATTTAACATTTATCTTTGTTACTCTAAGCTGAGTAGTGATTGATTCATTTCTATACTCTTAATCCAACAACTCTAAAAATGTTAAGGAAACTATCTTAAAAATGAGTTGTACAAATGTATTTTACCTATTGTTTTCCCCAATATTTACAAAATAGAAATTGCAGGTAGTTTATTAGCAGGTAGTTATTATCATTACTATTATCACTACTTTAATGTATAAATTTTATTTCATTTAATGATAATTTGAAATATAAAATATCACTTTAATTTATAAAACATATTTATCCAGAAAGTCTTTCTATTTTTTATGTATAAAAAAATAAATGAAAAGAGCTATTGATTTGACTTTTTAGCCATTCAGTGAATAGAAGTTGATTTTCAGAACAGTTCTAATAAATTTAAATGTTGAAATTTTAAAAATATCTTTGTATAAGTTGGGTGAGCTATACAATTATTTTCTTTCTTAGAATTTATAAGAGAATATAAATTCACCAGTAATATAATACTTAGGGCAAGAAAATTGCAACTGATTTTTTTCCAGTCTTCAGTTAGAATCCTAAGATCTAAAAGTGAGCTTTTGGGTAATGTAATGAGTTTGAAGATATACTTAGTATGGTATTAGTCTAAATCAAATAAATTATAACATTCTTTCCATGAATATTAATAGATGGGACCTATAGAATGTAAAAGAGAATTGTGTTTTTCTATTGTATTTCATTGTTTTATATGAGAATACTTTAATGAAAATATGAAAGTATTATTTTGATTTATCAGAATTACAATAATAATTGCATTTGGTCAAAGATCTTTTTAAGTTTAGTGAGATTGAGAATACTTTTACTTTTATATTGAAATAATGAAAATCTAGAAATTTTGAGTAAATAGGCCTGGTCGAAAAGACAGCCATGATTGTCAAGTTTAGTCAATGAGTGCCTTGGTCATGAAAATATTCCTAGACATAAGAGACACAAAGAGGTTTTTAAAATGTTTCTGCTTATGTTCAGTCATAAGTGAGATGAACCAAGGACATAATGCCTCATTGATAAAGGCAGCAATGCCTTGGTGATCACTATACTTCGCATAGGAACTCTTGCTTATCTCAATAGTGTAGCCCTCTCTTCGTATCAATACAATTATAAAAGAAAAGTCCCCATTTAAGTAACCAGAGGTGAAGCAACAACACATTATCTTGGCAGCTTCATCTGAGAAAAAGATCTGGGTAGGAGTTCATATAGCAGGTGGAAATTGAAATTATAAGCACATTTTAGGTTATGGATGAAATTTATAACTGATAGAACCTGTTTTTTATCCTACTGATTTAGTTGTTCTTAGTGCCAAAAAATCAATTGTCCCAAATCCACATTGCTTCACTACCTCTAGTATCTGTCAGAGGGATCTTCAAATGGGAAAAGATAGAACTGGGAACATCTGTGAAAGAGCTGGAAATTAGTAATTATAGTAGCTTGTATCATAGATGTAGCTCCTGACCTTCTTCTATGATCAGAGAATGCTTAGCCCATCTATTGGGAATAGATAAAAGGATCAGCAGATTGGATGTCAGTGTTGTTATCATAAGAAACCTAAGAATATATTTACATACATTATTAAAAGTTGTTGAAAAATGAAGAACACTTACAAAATGGAAATTGAAAGCTATTTCACATATTGCTACATTTTTATGTTCATATAATATTTAGAAATCCTTATTTTTGATTTAAGAATGAAATAATATTCACCATAAGTCTTTGAAAGAAAATGCATCATTAAGTCTCATACTCAAGGTGAGATGTCTTATTGATAATAACACACATTATTTTAAATTATCATGATGTATCTTGCTGGTGATGGGATTTTAAAGAAAGAATCAAGAAATAATTTGCCTGGAGTCACACATTAGTTGAAATTATGGGGGAAATCCTATGTTTTGCTGATTACTATTCAGTTAGAACCATGAAAGCATGTTCTCTCCCAAATCATTTTACTAGGAAGTAATAAATATATTCCTTACTTCATACACAAGCTAAATTCTTGATGAGGTTAATTTTCTTCACTACATTAAATCTTCTGTAATGACCTGAAGTCGCTGTTCTCTGACAGCAGTTCAGTAGTTTATGTCAGTGATCACTGTCCAGTTTCTAGTATTAATGTGTCTACATCATGAAAGCTGTTAGGAAAATTGATATTAATGAGAGACCTTGCTGGAAACCTCAGGACAAAGGCCAAATGTAAAATTCTATAGACAATAAACTTTGTCTTAACTTCCATAGGCTGTCTGCCTTCTTATTTGAATTAAAATGCACCAGCAGAAGTATTACTCCATGAATGCATGTTATACACTGGAAAACCAGAAGATTTAAATCTATAGTGTCAGAGGCTTTCCTCTCTCATGGTATATGCTTCCTTCAATAAACATTCTTCTGTATACACTTGGTCAAACTAAACTTCACTGACTGGAGGAACAAAGAACAATTAAGAACACTTTGAAACACAGGTAGTTTGTGATATAAACACATGACCTCTTACACCTACCTCACAGACATGTGCAGTATCAGACTGCAAGGGAGTGAATAGAAGGTTGGCTCTTGTCATTCAAATATTAAGGAAACAAGTTACCAGCCACAGTATGCATACACACACACACACACACACACACACACACACACACACACACACACACCACACACATATACAATATAAATATATTATATAAAATCATCTACATATATAGATAAAATCCTCTGTAACCTACTCTTTCCACAGCTACCAAAATAGATAATTAGCCATTCTGCTGAAGGGAATGATGTGTTTCTAGCCACCCAAGTGAGATTTTAGAAATTGTCTCAAAGATATATAAGTGAAATTGCCTGTACCTAATAACAATTGTTTTCATGAGAAGATGATTTTCAAGTTCTGAAGTATTTTAAAATATACTTCAGGAAAACAATATTCTTATAACATAAGGACTACCTATATTAGCTCTGCCTCTCAAGAGTTTAAAATGTTAACAACCTGTTCTTCCATTAGCAATTTATTTACCATCTGTTTATAATCATACCTTATATCCATATGCATTGCTTCTAAGACAGTGTTCTGACTACTGAGCCATAAACTTGTGATGTGAAAGTGGATATTTTGGAGTGGGAGTGTTAGATGCGTGTAGTGTTAAAAAGAGCCCTTACAAATTCTTACAAAATGATCCAGCTATTGTCATTAGAAAAAATTAACATAGTTCACATGAAATACCTTTACTAGTTTTCAAGTGTATTTTTGCTTAATTCAATACAAACTCATATAACAATGTTCAAGTATTTTGTGACACTTTAGTATAACAAGACTATCTATGAATGAAGCTATTTTTGTGTGAGAGCTCTAAAACATTTTGACGTTATTCATGTTTTAAGATATTTTGGGAACTCCTGCTCTGTTATTCCAAACTATGTCTTCTGAATTATACTTGCTTCTCTAACTTATTATTCCATTTTTAAAAAAATCCAAGCATGAACAATTTTACTATATTAACATCTCTTCAAAATTATAATCTGGTTTTGGGTTTACTGTTACATAGTCTAGTGTTCCTCTAATCTAATTGTGAAATGTTATATTCATTTAGGGTAAGAACTCCTCTAAGAATTTGTTATTCCAAAACCCCTCAGGAATAGTCATATAAGAAATGCAATAAAATTTTTCTTTCTTACTAAACATTAATAGGTACAACATGAAAGCAAGACAGGTCCTAAAATGAAGAAAAATTACACAAAAAGTAGAGATAGAACGTCTAAGGTGAGAAGAATTTTAACTATGTTGAGATAATTTTTCTGAAAATCTATACAAAGTTTAGAAACTCTGTGAATCTTCACTCTTGAAAATTACAGAAGTTCTCAGGAGAACTACAACTATCTTAAAGTCTTTTAAAGATGACTAAAACTTTGATTTTTAACTCTCCTAATCTTTCTCTAATTCTTTGACCATTGGATGGAATATTTCACTTTCCCTGATCTTATTTTTCAATCTAAACATAATGACAAGAAAACATTGAATATAAAAATATCCAAGCCTTTCAATATACATGTTTTGGTTATTATAAATACTAATAGATGATGTATATGAAGACACTCTTCTGAAGAGATAAATTACTTTCCGAAAGGACAAGTACAAATGACAACTGTCTTCACAATTGGAAGTCAGTCAACTATCTTTTATTTGCTCTACTAAATCTATGTCAGAGTGACTCAAATTTAGTTTCCACTTAAATAACATTTCAGGAAACAAATCACATTAACTTGATGAAATTTCTTTTTACTTCATACTACTGTTTTTCAAAATTACAAATTGCCTGTCTTGATACTAAGGCATCCATGATGATTAACTTGGCTGTTTACTCAATTATTTCTTTCTAAAATTAGTAACTTCAAAATACTTTTATATTTACATGACTAGCACTCCAGTAACACTGTTGATCAATCATTTCAAGCTAATGATTAAAAACAGTAAATTTCGCTTTACTGTCTATAGTTACTTTAAATAGTGTGTCAAACACAGCTGACTCTTTATTGTCATTGCATTTTAACATAGGCCATGAAGAATGCAGCAGCATAGATAAAACATTGTTTAGAGTTTTTACATTCCTCACTTAATATCTGCTTTGAATGGTTTTAAAAATGGCCATTTATCAATTAAAATATTTTCTTTAGTATCATTCTTTTGTGATTCGTTATACTCTAGAAAAAATATTTTACTTTAAAAAGCTGCATTTTCGTGATTCATTGCAGCAGAGAGAAGATAACTATTTCCTAGATGGTTTTAAAAGTCACTTAATTACTCATAGAAAATAATGTGTGTAGAACAAAGAATGAAGAGTTGATACGTAACATTGTAGAAGCTGTAATCTAGGTATTCTACAAATTAATTTTAGCTAATATTTAGAATTATTAATTCAATCCAAAATGATAATGGTTGTTTGTTTAAATGATACAAAATAATAATGAGCTACCTAGCTTGAAAAATAAACTTCTCAATAGATTGTTTTATTAGTAGCTTCTTATGTCTTGTAATTTAAGGACTCACTTTTGAGCCATTTCTTGACATTAAAATGGAAAAAGAACACAAGATGTACATAATTTTCTTAACAACTGGCTTCTCTTCAATTACACATTTTAGTTTCTTTTTCTCTTCCTAACATATTTAAATGAATGCTCCATGGCTCAGTCATCCTAGGTGTCCTCTATCTATAATCTTTTTCTAAGTAATCTTATTCTATCTCATAGCCTTATATTTCAACCATGTTTTTTCAAATGGTAAGATTTCATTCTCTTATTTATGGCTGAGTAATGTTCCATTGTACATATGTACCACCTTTTCTTTATCTATTCATCCATTGATGGACACCAAGGTTGCCTTGAATATTGTAAATAAAGTTTCAGTAAACATAGATTCACACATTTCTTGAAAGTAGTGTTTTGGGTTTTTTCAGATACCCAGTAGTGAAATTACTAGGACCTTCTTTATCTCTTATTATAGCCTTTGTTGTGAAGTCTATTTTGTCTGGTGTAAGTGTTACTAACCTAACTTTTGTTTTCCATTTTCATGAAATACTTTTTCCATTCCTTAATATTCAATCTGTGTGTGTCTTTCAATGTAAAGTGAGCTTCTTGTAGGCAGCATATGTAAGGTCTTTTTTTCTTATCTATTTAGGTACCCTTTCTCTTGATTGTAAGATTAAATTCATTTAAATTTAAAGTAACTGTTGATAGATATGAAGTTATTACTATTTTATTATTTATATTTTTGACCTTTTATTTTTTTTCCTTCTCCTTAAATAAGTCTTTCTAACATTTCTTGCACTACTGGTTTGATGCTCATGAATCCCTTTAGCTTTTTCTTATCTTGGAACTTCTTTATCTGTCCTTCTATTCTAAATGATAGCTTTATTGCAAAGAGTAATCTTGGTTGTAGATTCTTGCTTTTCATCACTTTGCATATTTCATGCCAAACTTTTCTATTTTGCAAAGGTTCTGTTGAGAAATCAGCTGACAGTCTTATGGGAGCTCCCTTGTTCATAATTGCTTTTCTCCTGCTGCTTTTAAGATTCTTTCTTTGTATTTAACTTTTTAATTATGATGTATCTTGGTGTGGGCCTCTTTGGGTTCATTTTGTTTGGGACTCTCTAAATTTTCTGTGGTTGTATGCTTATTTCCTTAACCAGGTTAGGAAAGTTTTCCATCATTGAAATAGATTTTCAATTCCTTGCTCTTTCTCTTCTCCTTCTCGTAGCCCTATAATGCAAATATTGTTATGCTTGATGTTGTCCTAGAGGCTTTTTAAATGATCCTCATTTTTTGGAATATTTTTCTGTTTGCTGCTCTGATTGGGTGTCCTCTGCTACCCTATCATTGATATCACTAATTTGATGCTCCTTTTAATACACTCCATTGATTCTCTCTAATGTGCTCTTCATCTCAGATATTGTTTTATTCATTTCTGACTGGCTCCTTATTATGTTTTCCATCTCCATTTTCCTGTTTTCTATCTTTTTGTTAAAGTTCTCACTGAGTTTATCTACTCTTTCCTTAAGTTCATTGAGCATCCTTATAACCAGTGTTTTGAATTGCATCTGGTAGATTGCTTACCTCTATTTTGTTTAGTTCTTTTTCTGGAGCTTTGTTCTCTTCTTTCATCTGAGACATGTTTCTGTCTCCTCATTTTGGCTGCCTCCCTGTGTTTGTTTCTATGTATTGGTAAAATGGCTATGTCTCCAGGTCTTAGTAGAGTGGCTTTATGTAGTAGTTATCCTGTGGGGCCCAGTGGCTTAGTCTCTCTGGGCACCTAAGCCAGATGCTCCAGATGAGTCCTTTAAATAGGTACTGTGCCCTCTTGTTGTAGTTGATTCTTGGTTGCTTTTTAAATGTCAGTAAGAAGGATTATATCCAGGCTTATTGGTTGTGAGGACTGGCTCGTGGCTACAGTGAAGAAGCTGTTATGTAGGGGTTGATTCCATGGAGCAGGATTTCCTCAAACAGGGCTCTGGAGCCTGTTTAGTCTGCTTTTTGGGTGTGTCATCTTTGGATATGACTGGGGATGGTGCTCCAGCTGGTCCAAAGCATGCCAGCTCTGATGCCTCCTGGGAATGGCCCTCCCACAGGCTAAGTTCAGCTGAAGACTGTGCCCAGCCTGGAATCACCTGGCATGAGAAATCAAGCAATCTGCAGATGACCATCACCCATGCTGAGTTTGGAGATGTCTCAAGAGACCAAACCATGACCAAGGCCAGTTGCCACTTGTGCTAGGTTTGTGGCTGCTCAGCAAGAGGTACAGGGCACATTGAGGCTAGATGTTGCTTGTTTGGATTTTGTGATCCTTTGAGAGATTTTAAGAAAGTCTATAGAATAAGCCAAGACAAGCTGTTTGTATGGAAAAGCCACTATAAGCATATTGGGTCAGCCATCAGGTTGGGTGGGGCATGGCCACTGGGAATCACTAGGGCAGGGTAACCAGTGTTAGCCAGTTTGGTAGAGACTCAGATATGGCGGCCTCCTGTGTCTGCACACCAGGAGCAAGGAGGGCTAAAGAAAGAGACTGTGCCCATTACCAGCACTTCTATCTGGGAGAAAGCTGTCCCTTAAGCCAGACAATTTATTTCCTTCCCATTTGCCTGCAGTGCCTTTCAAGCTGCTGCCCCAGTACTGAAACTCAGAGTGAGTGAATTCATCAGAGAGTAAATTTGTTCAGGCCCTTTAAGAGGAGTATTTAGAATTCAGCTGCTCTTCGTCTAACTCAGCCACAATCTCTGCCAGTTTTCACAGCCTGTAGTTGTGGAGATTTCAATTCCTGGCATTGGACTCCTAGGCTGAAGGGCCCAGTGTGGGACTGGGACCTCTTAATTCTCAGGAGAGATCTCAGCTATTGAGATATCCCTTCATGTTTTAACCATCACTAGTGTGTAAAGGACCAATCTGTTTTATATCTCCACCCTTCCCACCAGTCTGAAGGTGGCTTCTTCTATGCATCCTTAGATTTAGATTTATGTTCAACTAGACTTCAGATGATTCTCAGTGATGATTAGTAGTTCAATTGTAATTTTGATGTGGTCATGAGAGAAGATGAGCACAGCATTTATGTGCTTCATCTTCTTGACAGAAATTCTGTCCTTCAACTTTTAGGAGTTCTTTTAGTAAAATGTTGTTAGCCCTCCACATGTGATATAGGTTGTGAAGAAAATCTACTAATTTGTCAATTTTCCTTTTATTTTGTTTCTGATTAATTTTTGCCATGAATTTTAATGTAATCAAATTCATCACTCTTTTGTTCCTCTTATTTTTTGTCAGATTTTAAAAGTCTGTTTCTATACCATGATTAAATAGTAATACACTCAGATTCCCTTTAGTATTTTCATGATATTATTCTTACTTTGAGATCCCTGATTAGAGTTTATTTTTATGTGTGGTGTCACATACAGGTCAAATTTTACCTAGATGCTTGCACAATTGTTTCAACATTATTTATAAAAAAGATTATCTTTATCTCAGTGGTTTAGGATATCATCTTTATTATATACTAAATATCTGTATGTTTCAAGGTTCATTTTTAGAGTTTCTATTCTATTCCAACGTTGTCTTTTACTATAATGTTTCAGAGAAAGCCCTCTTTCACAAATTTCTTTTTTAAAAATTTGATTTTTAAAAAATGATTTTTAGTGTTGCTTTATTTTTATTTATTTATATATTTTTAAAAAATTTTTAAGTCTGAAAGTCAGGATTTTTTTTCCTCTCAACCATACTGAGATATATTTGACATACAACATTGTGTAAGTTTGAGATATACAGGTAATGATTTGGTATATACATATATTTAGTGAAATGATTTCCACAATAGTGTTAATTAACGCATTTATCACTTTATATAGTATATTTTGTGTGTGTGTGTGGTGAAAAATTTTAGTATTTATTCTCTTAGAAAATTCCAAATATACTATACAGTATTGTTAACTTTAGTCACCATGTAGTACTTGTATCATCAGAACTTACTCATTTATGACTACAAGTTTGTACCCTTTGACCACATTCACCCATTTTTCCCATCTGTATCCTCCTGCTTTGTACCTGTCAACCACCAATCTACTCTATGTTTCTGTGAGTTCAGTTATTTTAAGTTGCAAGTATAAGTGAGACCAAACAGTGTTTGTCTTTCTCTGACTTTTATACACAATGGCCTCAAATCAAGGTCCATCCATTTTAGTGCAAATGGCAGTATTTTCTTCTTTTTAATAGCTAAATAATAGTTCAGTGTGTGTGTTTATGAGAGAGAGATAGTGTGTGTATATACATTTATCTCTAAACAGACACTTGGGTTGTTTCCATACTTTGGTTATCGAGCTGCAGTGAACATGAGAATATACATCTCCTTTGAATATAATATCTAAAAGTGAGAATGCTGGATCATACGATAGCTCTTTTTTACTTTTTCAAGAAATTCCATACTATTTTTTATAGTGGCTGTACCAGTTTACCTTCTCATAAAGTTTGCCTTTTCTCCACATCCTTCCAACACTTATTACTTTTTTTTTAACAGCCATTTTAACAGATATAAGGTGATATCTCATTATTGTTTTGAATTGCATTTAAATTATGATTAGTGATGTTGAGCATCTTTTTTATGTACCTGTTAGCCATTTGAATATCTTTCTTGAAAAGTATCTATTTATTTTCTCTACCCATATTTAAGTGTATTTGTTTTCATCTATTGAGTTGTATGAATTCTTTATATATTTTTATATGAACCTCTTAGAAAATACAGTTTGCAAATATTTTCTTCACTCCATAGGTTGTTATTAATTTTATTGAATTTTTGTTGTTATGCAGAGCTTTTTTGTTTGATATAGTCGCTCTGGTTTATTTTTGCTTTGGTTGTCTTTTGGTGTCAAATTCAAAAAATTATTGTCAATTATAATTGTATAATGTATAATTTCTTTATACTCAATTTATTAAGAGTTTTTATTATAAAAGCATGTTGAATTTGCCAAATGCTTTTTCTGAATCTATTGGATGAACATATGATGTTTATCTTTATTTTTATAATGTGATATATCTAATGTATTGATTTGGATATATTGAACCATCTTTGCATCCCACTGATAAATTCCACTTTATTATGGTGTATAATTCTCTTAATGTGTTGTTGATTCCACTTTGTTAGTATTTTGTTGAGACTTTTTCATGTATGTTTTTCAGGGATATAGGCCTGCAGTTTTCTTCTCTTTTAGCGTTCTTATCTGGTATCTGAATAATGCTGGCCTCACTAAATGAGTTTGGGAGTGTTTCCTGCTCTTCATCTTTTTTTTTTTTTTTTTGGCACAATTTGAGAAGAATTGGCATTTATTTTTCTTTAAATATTTGGTAAAATTCACCAATGAAACCGTCTGTCCTGAACTTTTTTATTCTGTGATTATGACTACTACTTACTCATTATTGTTCTGCTTGTATTTTATATTTTTCATGTCTTGTAGGTTGCATGTTTTTAGGAATTTAGCTCTTATAGGTTATACATTTATTGTTCTATAATTATTTTATAGTCTCTACAATCCTTTGTATTTCTGTGCTATCAGTCATATTGTCTCTTTATTTACTTGAGTCCTTTCTTTTTTTTCTTGGTTAGTCTAGCTAAGGTTTGACAATTTTGTCTAGCTAAGGTTCAACTCTTATCTTTATGTCTTTTTATTGTTTTTCTCTTCTCTATATCATTTAATTCTGTTCTAATCTGTAATATTTTCTTTCTTCTGCTAACTTTGAGCTTATTTCATTTTTTTTTTTCAGTTCTTTGATGTATAAAGTTAGTTTGTATATTTGAGATCTTTTTACCTAATGTTTCTTAGTGCTCAGAAAGGGATGTGCTCTGAGATCAGTAGGGGTTGCATCCTGTGTCATGAAGTTAAGGGGCATGGCAGGCTGGGCTTCAAGATCAGGAAGGCAAGTAGTTGTATTCTGTTGTTGGGTGAGACTACTGACCCGGTTCTCCAGTCAGGCATGGTCTCTGTCTGTATCCTTCAGTTGAGTGGGACTGGAGACTGCGTTCTGAGATTGCTCAGGGTCACTATCCTGGTCAGATGGTGCCACAGGCTATACTCCATAAATGGGCAAAGTCACTGGCTATGCACACTGCTTGAGTGAGGCCTCAGGATGTGTTCAACAATGGGACAAGACCTTAAACTGGGATTATATTTCAGCGTTCTAAACTGGTCTCTAAAAAGGCTACCCTGGGTCATTGCCGGAGCCCACCGGCTAAAACCGAACAGTTCTTGAGAGGGGGAGTGAGGATTGAGAAAATAGAGAGAAAAGGAAAGAGACAGAGAGAGAGAGAGACAAAGAGATAGAGTGGGGAGGGCTAACAGTAAATACTGCGCCCCGAGTTTATTAATCACAGCATATTTATACTCTTGGAAATGCATGGGAAGCAAAATCCACAGATATCTTAATAAGTGCTGACATTTACATAAGTTCTCTCACAACCTCTTTTATCCTATTCTCTGTCTCCAATTCCCTGGGGCAAGGGACGTTCAACTCTTTACATTAAGCCAAACTTCCTCCTTCTGCATAGAGCCCGCCTGCCCTGCAAACTTCTAGCTTGCAGGCAACTTTAACCTTGTCTCAAGACAGGCAGCAGAAATGGCTCCCAACAGGTCATTGTTAAGACTTCCTTGTTATGGGGTGCGGGGGACAGAAACCATGCTCAGCAGTTGAGCAGTGTTGCTGGCTTGGCTCCCTGCCCAAATGGGGCTGTAGTGTGTGCTCTACAGCTACTTGAGTTCTCTGGCCAGGCTTCTTTGTTAGGTAAGACTGGAGAGAATACTCAGCAGTTGGTCAGGGTTTTAAATTTGCATCCCTATCTAGGCTGGCCACAGAATGTGTTCTTTGGATGCCTGACATTTGTTGCCATGCTTCCCAGTGAGGCAGAATTGCAGGTTATGTGGAATAGTTGAGTGGAGATTTTAACTAGCAGAGAACTAAATGGGCTCCACAGCAAGTGTAGATCATTGACTAGGGACCCAAGTCAATTCAAACTGCTAAGAAAGTTCCCTGGCTAAGTGGGGCTACCAGCTCAGCTTTGCAGATTAGCTGAGCTAGTGGCTAAGATTTCTGTTGGGTTGCTGTTGTAAGCATAAATTTGGTTCGCTAAATCTGAGTTCTGATTGCTATAAGTCCTGCCCCACTCTCCATTTCTG
The DNA here is from genome assembly GCA_004027375.1 of Macroglossus sobrinus. Taxonomy (NCBI): domain Eukaryota; kingdom Metazoa; phylum Chordata; class Mammalia; order Chiroptera; family Pteropodidae; genus Macroglossus; species Macroglossus sobrinus. The sequence goes on from PVKZ01000966.1 coordinate 65,250, forward strand.
TCTGACTCCCAGGGCCCAGCCCCGCCCCCCATATGCAGTATTGCATCAGCTTTGGAGAGAGGTGATGAAGTCAAACTGAAACCATTTTCCTTCCCTTCTATTGTGATCTTTCTTTGTCTTGGTAGTCCAGGCAAGTGCTTAGGCTTCACTTCTGGTTATGGGGGTTTTACAAAAGTTTTCTGTCTTTGGATAATGTTAGTTGGTCTCCTTGTGTGGGGGACTGAAGTTGGGAATAATCTGTGTCACTATCTTTACAATAACACTCTTTTTTTGTTATTCTTACATGTTTATATTTCCTTATGAACTTTATTTTACTTTGATTTGTTCTCTAGAATAATTTGTTGGCCTTTTTATTGGTATTGTATTGACCCTATCTCTAATCCAGTCACATAGGGGATTAGGGACCCCAAAATCATGTACTTACTAATCTTTTCTTTACCAGAATTAACTGTTTTTGTGTCTCTTTAACTAGACTCTGAGATTAAGAATAGTTTTATGACTTTTCAATAGTATGAATACAAACAATTGACATCGTGGGCATCTTTATCTTGTCCTTAATCATCATAGTATTCTCGCTTCCAGTGTTTCTTCATTAAAGAGAATATTGAAAGTTCTGAGTAACATAAAGCAAGCAGTTTTACACTGTCTCTCCCACTGAAAGAAACTGTAAAATCTGGACAGAATGCAAAGAGAAGCTGTTTGATGATTACCATGTGCAAACAAACAAATAACCTGAATCTCAACCTGAACTCAACACTTTACATGAAAATTGACTTAAAATGTATCATAAACCTAAATATAAAATAAATAATTATAAAACTATTAAAATAAACATAAAAAAATTTTGCAACGTAGGGTTAAACAAAGTGTTCTTATCTATGTTACCAAAGCATGATCGGTAAACACCTTCTGTCTTTAGTCAATATAGCCCAATTCAGAGTTTTTTGTTTGTTTTTGATTGGTAGGGAAAGTATCGTGATTTTATGGATCACATTTGCCTTTTAAAACTCTATAATCACCTTCTTATTCTTTTTTTTTCTCTTCACCATCCTATTGCTGCAGGGCTTCTACCTTCCTTTTTGCTTTTTCTCTGCCCCAGAAGCTGTGCCTTTTAAAATATCCCTTTCAAGTCTCTCCTATCTTTTAAAATGATATCTGCCCTTCTAAATCACATTTGCCCCCTTAAAAAGTACCTCCTCCTTTAAATAATGTGTACTTCAAAAATTTCTTCTTTCTAGATTATGCCTTGATCTACCCAGACATATTTCCAGTATTTTCAGATTTAGAATGGATTTAATATTTTTGGTGCTTATTGAAAAATCATCTTTAGGCTTCTCTGACAAGTCTTCCTCTTATGTCTTTCCCACAGTTTTCTCATTCTGACTTTGCTTACTACAAAGCCTTGCTCCTGGGTCACAGTAGGGGTACTGCACTGGAGTTTGGTGGTGGTGTCTCTTTTTTATTTACAGTTATTTATAATTCCAGTGTTCATTGTCTTTTAATTGTACTATGGACATAGTTTTACATAAATTTATTTTTCACTTGTGATATTTTCGGGAGTAAAAAAGAACTGTGCAGTTTTTATTTGTAGAGAAAAATTTTGGAGATAAGTAGCTCTCTTGCAATCACCATTCTTAGCTACCTAGAACTATTGCCGAATTCAATATCTTAGTATGTTGTTAAGGATTTTTTCATCTACATACATAGCAGAGATTTACTTCTAATTTTACTTTCTAATAATGTACTTATCAGATTATGGTGTCAGATTTGTTCTGATTTGATAAAATAAAACTCCAAAGCTCAGTCAGAGTAGGCACAACATGAGCTTAAAAACTTGGTTATTCCAGAAAGTAAGGGGAAGTTAAAGTAATAATAATAATAATGACAACAAGAGAGGAATATTATAAAGACTCAGCACACAGTTGTTAAGTGACACCTACTAGCCAATCTTGGACAATTTGAGCAATATAAAAATCCATTAGTATATAGTATCATAAATAGAAAAATGAATAGACAAGAGGACTTCTTATAATAGAATGCTAATTCACTGCTTCTAAATGTAAAAGAATGGAAAAAAAACATTATTTTGTAACTATAAAAAAGATTGATTCAGATAATTATTATTAATGGTTGCTAAACCTAGGAGGTTTTTTAAATGAAATATACTATATTTGGATTGTCAGAAAGTATCTTTCCACAGATTCCTTAAAAGAAAAAATAGTAACTATAATAAGAAGAAATTGGACAACACCTTGACTGGGTGAAAAAGTGAATATCAACAGTGAGAGGCAATTGAAATTGTGTGCTTCCTGATGTGATCCCATTTGAAGGACACAATGTCATTTAGATCATTTTATAATTTGGAATTAAAATCTTAAATCTAATTGTAACAAATCTAAGAAAAATCCGGAATGAGTGTATTTCTATTTACAAAAATAAAAGTAGATGATTCTAGGTCTAGAGTAGGAAATGTACAATATGATTCTAAAATATCTTGTTATAAAAGAGAACAAGGAAGCTAACCAGACCACTTGAATCTTGTGAAAAGTTCTCAGGGTTCAGTCTAGCTCAAACTAGCAAAGATGAAGTGATTTCAACATTGTTAAGAAAAGTAATTGTAACAGGTTGAAGCAGGTCAAATATGTTTAAATCTATGAGTTTCTATAACAATGAAAAATAATTTTTCATAATTTAAGGACACTAGTAAAGCAATATTATTTTAAACATAGGTAATTTAAGAGAAAAAATGGGTATTTATCTTATATGCTCTATAAAAAATGCCACAATAAATTCAATAGTACATTAAGAATGTTTCATTCTATAGAAGTATTCCACCTAATAAATGAAAAAGGAATGCTATAATTAGAATGTTTCACAACTTCTGATAACTTAATGGATCCAGGCATTGGGCATCAAAGGCTGTTACCATAAAATGTATAGCCAGGTAAGCAATCAGATACTTTGTGCTTGCAAGTAGAAGAATATACCCACTACTTACAAAAGTAGTCTTGCCAAAACATTTGTAACTGTATCTTATTAACCTTCTAAATCAAACTAAAGATGACAGAGAAACATTTTAAAGTGCACTGTGAGATGCAATTAGCAAAATCTATACAGTGGGAAACTCTACAGGACAAATATCTTGGTTTCTTCAACAAATAAACTAAAAGAGAGAGAAAAACATGATGAAAGTAGAACCTATGGGTCTAAAGAAATTTAAGAGCCATATCAAACAGCAGCAATGTGTGGTCCTTATTTAAGCCATATTCAAAGTCATTTAACTTTGATTATGTGATATTTAAAAGATAATTCAAAATTTGAACACTGACTGGATATTCAACAATATTAGGAGATTGCATCAAAATTTAGGTGTAAAAATAGTAAAGTGGTTTTGTAAAACAAAACAAAATGACACAAAATTAAACTATAAAAAGAATTAGTTATGGATAAAATGATACTAAGAATAAAGTTTGTCTCAAAATAACATAGGAGCTGGAGAAGTGAGAGGTTGAATAGATTGACCATGGGTCCTTATCTGTTTGTTGGGAGCCATTTTCTGCTGCCTGTCTTGCAGACAGGGTTAAAGTTGCCTGCAAGCTAGAAGTTTGCAAGGCAGGTAAGCTCATTACTACTGAAGGAGGAAGTTTGGCTTAATGTTAACAGTTGAATGTTTTTACCCCAAGGAATAAGAGAGAGAAAACAGGAACAAGGAGGTTTTGAGAGAAACTATGTAAATGTCAGCAATTGTTAGAATATCTGTGGGTTTTGCCTCTCATGCATTTCCAAGGGTATAAACATACTGTTCTTAATAAACTCGTGGAGCAGTATTTACTGTTAGCCCTCCCGACTCTATCTTTTGACTCTCTCTCTTTCTCTCTTTGTCTCTCTTTTTCTTTCTTTTCTCAATCCTCACTCCCCCTCTCAGGAATTGTTCCATTTTAGCCAGCGGGCTCAGGCATCTGTTGAAGTTTAGTTTTATACATGGAGATTCTTTACATTCTTCTGTCTATTTTGCCACATGTTTATAATATGTTTGATAAAATTTTGAGGAAAGCTTTTACGGTCATGACCAATGAACTATTTTGATGGACTGTAGAAAGAACCTGCAGCACAGCACCCAGGTAAGCAACTTGCTCACAGCAGATGATCAATAAATCCATGTTAAATAAATCAACAAATTTATATTAAGACTAGAGAAAGGTAGAATAAAATATCAGTGTGTAAATTTTTTTTCTATTGCTCTTTACCAAATCTAATCATTAAAAATGAGGCTTTGTGAGAAATGTCTTTATTACCTTGGGTTTGTTTAAATATGACATAATTGACTAATTAAACATGAATTTTGTTTCACTGAAGGTAGCTTATCTTAAGTAATTACATATCCTTTTAACACAATTTAGGACCATTAATAGAGAGAGTCACATGGCTTGTACTTTCTAGTCTTGCCTTCTGCAAATATTGTTTTCATCATGAAAGAACTTTGATAAGAAAGGAAGGCCTATAATTCATTTCTCGTCTGAGGCCATGTTCAGGATAGTATTTCAAAGTTTCATACTGCATTCTTTTCCCTATAAAATTCTTTAAATAAGACCTATGTTTTACCTCAAATGTTTTCTACCTCTCAAAGAAATGTTTCATGCCATTAACGGCAATCGTGTTACAATAAGTTATTCAGTTAGGTGAGGGCTGTTTAAAGAAATTTTAAAGGAAAGGTATTTTTAATAAAGTGAAAATGTAATTTGCCCCAAATGAGTTAGGTTATTTTCCCAAAACTAATGGATGTGCTTCATCACAAAGGACCAGCGGTCAGAATTTCCCAGACTCGATTTGGAAATATGCTATGCCTTAATGATAATGGAGCAATACAGATGCTAGTGGTTCCACTGACAGTTTTATTAATAACAAAGTTCCATATGATGTTCACATAGTAACTATGACAGCTTCTTACACTTAGCATTGTTTGGCAGGGTGACATTTTTTGCTTTATTTTATTAACACACACATACACTTTAGAAATCTGTTTTTTTTCCCCCTTGATAAGGTTAGAAATATTGTAGCTTTACCAGCACCTAAATTCACTTTGAGTTCAATTTTAGTTCCTCAGTATTACTGTTATTTGTGGTAGACAGATTTAATTGCTCCATTAGTTGTCCATAAAAGCATCAAATGGAGCAATTTAAACCAAATCTTGTTTGCTAGCATCAAATTCATAGAAATTGCTTTAAGGTCTGCAAAATTATTTGCTTTTCTTTTCAACAAGATTGATAGGTCAGTCAACCATGGGCTTCTATACAGTAAACTATGCCTATATGTTCTAAAATGGATATAAACGTTAAGACTCCTGACCAAAACAGTTGGTAAAAATTGATCATTTCCTAAAGCTGGATAAGATTATCTACCTTGGTGATGGTGATGTCTTATGTCTCAGTGCCTACTCCTTCTCATCATTATTTTAAAGACCTTGAAATAAAAACACCCCAGAACAAAACATCAGTGGATGAACATGCGTAAATTCAACTGCTTTACTTATAGCTTCAAATTGTATGTTTATATTTTAATTTTTTTTTATTTTTTTGATGGTACACCCAACTGGCAGCATCATTAGAAGATTAACAAGAATCAACTGTCCGATACAAAAAAAAAAAGGTTTTATGTGTCATATGTCACATTTTCAGATGAGATCCTCTCAATCTCTTTTATTTTTCAAGTAAATAAATCTAAAATAATGAAAAACATAAGCTTTAGAGAGAGATTTTATCACTTTTGGCTTGACCTCTGGGTTCAATAACATTATTCAGTATTATTATTTTTGAGCTTCAATTAAAAGTGAATTTTATAATGAAATATCCAGTATCTAATGATTCAATAAAAATGAAAGTGATATGATGAAATATTATCCAGCCTTTAAAGTTATCATGAGGTTTACATAGAAATAAGGGATAATATTTTCTATAATATAATATATAATATGTTCCTTTATATTTATATTTGTTTTCATATATGTCTGCATGTCTATCTATATAGATGTATATATTTTTCATAAAAATTACATTTAAGTATAGCAAATTTTAAGTGTAGCAAGCAGAATATCAGTTCTTCAAATAAGCAGGAGAAAAAAGAATGCAGTCTCTCATCCTCAAGTGTTCAATATTTAGAGGTGCCTGTATATATATAATTATATGTAGAGTTAATTTTATATCATTCCATTAAAGGTGCAGCTTCAAGTGCTAGATATGTATAAAAGTAAAAATTTCTTTTTACTGGTATTATAAATCATGAAATAAGAATGCTTGAATAAGTTTAATACCTTTCATATGTACAGTAAGATAAAATTTAGAGAAATCACACAAAGATATCAGTCCACCAAATATTTCTAGCTTAATTAGCTAGAAAATTTAGATAATGCTTTTTATAATTTCTGTTTTCTACAACAGGCAGCAATCACTCTGAAATAGTACCAGAGAAGACAAAGTTGAAAAATTCAAGTTGTATATGTGCTGAAATTATATGCTAGAAAGAATTTTGGAAGATGTGGGTCAAACACCATCGAGTCTGTGGGCAAGGCTGGGGACATTCAGGAAAGAGAGGGTACTGGTTGAATAGAAGCCATAAAACAGAAAGACTGAAATCAATACGACAGCTTAGAAAGCTAAACTGAGGTATTCAAGCCAAAGAACTCAGTTAAAAGGAAAGTCTACAAGTCCAACTATGAGCTATGCACAAAAAACAGAATTGAAGATTTGATACAAAACCAGATGAGAATCAAAATGGGAGAAGTAAACATCTCTTAAAAGTGATCTGACAAAATGCTGATAGGTCATGGTGGAACCTCTCTAAACCCACACCTTTTACACCCACACATCTCAAGGAGAGGGCATACTGGTGCCAAGTGCTGACAAAAGTGATGTTCTTGGCTATTATTTAGATAATAGTGTGTCTTGTAGATGAGTTCCCTAGAGTTGCCATAACAAAAAAAACACAACTGAGTGGCTTAAAACAATAGAAATTTATTGTCTTATACCTAAGGCTAGAAGTCCAAAATTAAATTATCAGCAGGACTATATTCTCTTTGAAACCTGTAGAAAAAAATTCCTTCCTTGCCTTGCCCTAGCTTCTGATGGTTTGCAGCAGTTCTTGTATTCCTAAACATGCATCTGCAGCATTTCAGTCTTTGCCTCCATCATTACATGGCCATTTTCCCCTTGTGTGTGTCTGTCTCTGTGCTATTCTTTCTCATAAGGAAACTGGACACATTAAATTAAGAGTCCACCACATTCCAGTAAGGCCTCAAGTTATATCACAATTACATCTTCAAAGACCCTATTTCTAAATAAGGCCATATTCACAGGTACTGAAGGTTAGGATTTAAGCATATCTTTTTAGAGGACACAATTCAAACCGTAACATGTTGTTTTTGACTAATTGAAATAGTCTTGATGTGAATGTGAAGCTTAGGCTAAAAATTAATAGTAGTTTCTGCAAGGTGGGCTGATTGATACAATGCTAATACCAATTTGAGAGCTTACTCTCAATGGTAGACAATGTTTTTACCCCTTTACAAATATTTTTTTCTCACTATGATATGAGGCTGTAGTTTTCTACTTATTTAAAGATGAGGAAACTAAAGCACAGAGAAATCAAATTGCTCTGATATGCTGAAGCTGGAATTTACATTCATGCTGGCCTGAATTCAATGTTTTAACTAAGATTTAAAATTACATGCTGGCTCCTCAGATCCCTATGAATTGTTTATTATCAGCTACATATTCCTTCTACTTCTCGATTAGCATCATGGTGAGGTGATAATGGATTGGTATATGGTTAAATTTGACTTAGTACTGGCCACAAAAGAATTATGAAGTTTACAAAATATAGGTCTTGGCTCCAGCTCTATAATAATGTATGCTCAATACTTATATACATATTTAAATCTTTATTTATTCTTGTGACAATACCTACATCTATCTTTCTGAGAGTTGGTGTCTGATTGAATTATAATGTTATATATATACTCCCAATTTCCCTGCACATAATTTCTCATAATTATCATTATTGGATTGGGAATAATATCAATTATCAAATCTAAAACTTCAAAAATAATTTTTGTCTGTGGACTCCTAAAAATTTTCTTTACACACAACAGAAGAAACATTACATCTAAAATTAAAAATTCATTTTACCCTTTTTTCACTCTCTTTTAACATCCTTAAATTAAATATAAATATTAAAAATGACAATACAATTATTTCAGAAACCAATGGTTGTGTAGACATGATAAGAGACTGGATTGTTCTCTGAGTCCTTTTGCTTACATCAATGGACTCTAAACACAAATGCTATAAGAACTAATATAAACAGAGGAGTCTCATAGCTTTCTTGAGGTTACCCTTTATAAAAGAAGTACACACATATAAAATTGTAAAATACAGAAAAACTAAAGAATAAAAGTTTACTTTATTCATTCATATAACAATTCTAACTGAATCTCTAACACATACTCTATGTCTACCCAAGTTTCTGGAACTACAGAGAAGAATAAGTCACATAAGGTCCATGTTTTTATGGAAATTATCTTGCAAGTAGGGATATTAATAAGAAATGGGTAAACTATTAAATCAGATTACAATAACTACTATGAATATAATTTTTATATGATAGGTAGTATTAAAACTATTACTAAATTGCATGACTTTTAAAGACATGAGATTACAAATTCTGAATTCAAACATACTGTAGTTTCTATCTGACTCTTAAGCACACTCCTCTATATAGTACCAGTGATAAACCCACTTGCCTTGAATGTAAAACCATTGTCTGATTATAATCCTAACAATGTTCATACATCAAAGCAGAACTCATTTCAAAGTCATTTGAATTAAATTACACATATGGACAAAATCATGTCCTCCTAAAAATAATATATGTTTACTGAATTCCTATCATCTAATGCTATGTTGTGACAAAAAGGCAATTGGGGTTTTCTTGCATGACTTATTCTTATTTTACTATGCTGTCTTATTGGTTATGGCTCTATCAGACTCTAGCTTCATCTCTTCTTCCATTTTTCATCCTATTAGTTAAAACAGAATTTTATACAGGTGAATATTAACACTGACATATAAAATAAGCCAAACTTTAAAATAAGGCTCCCATTACATTATTTATTAAGTATGTTATTCACACAGGACAATGCATTAAGGTGCAAAGCAAAGAACAAAGTAAAAACATGCATAAAAATAATCATAAGTTCATTTTAGTATATTTGAAAACAGATATTAAAATATATTCTAATAAATAATATTTTTGCATAATCAAAATCTACAGTAGTTGTTTCAGTTGTTGAATAATTTTCTCCAACCCTAGTGTCATTTTGTTAGTATTCAGGAACTACCATGAAATCAGCATCCTATAAAGGCTTTCTGTAGATCAGAACCAAAGAACCTGTCATATAAAATCTCCCATCACTAATGGAAAATTTCTAATCACTGATGTAAAATAACACCAATGAAAAGCATAGATATCCTGCCGATAGGATATCATCATCATCTTTATATGTAATAAGTATTTTATATAAACTGTCATTCTCAATTCAACAAGACTATATCTATGAATACTAATCTGAAGTAGTCTTTGATACTATTAAAAAACTATAAATCAAGGATAAGAACCCAAATTTAAGATAAGAAGTATATATGAGTTAATGCCTGAAAACTTTGTGTTATACATATAAATATGAACATTATATATAAGTATATATAATATGCAAAATATTTGTATTAGATATATGCATGTATCTAATATATAAACTTGTTACTTTCTGTATCACCTATTTTTTTATGCTTTGATAGTCTTAGGAAAAAAATTATGCCTAATATTTAAGGGAACTAAGCAAAAAGTCTAGTCAAAATCATATCACTAGCTCAAAACTATCTGCATAATACCAGCTCTAGAAATCTAATCTGCCAATATTTATTTGTTATTGTTTAGAAACTGAATCTTTAATCTCGAGTACTTAAAATTAGTACCTATTAACAGGTGTTATAATAGTTCAATTTGCTTTCTGTTAAATATATCACCCATTTGCAATTGATGGTTTACAAAGTTTGAGAATTTCTGTAATATTTTGTCTAACTTTCTTCTTTTGAAAATGAAGACAAATTATATTTGACCTATCAGTATTCTCAACATATTAATGGCCTGAAGGTTTTGATTGTGCATTTAATTCACAGATAAACATCAGCACTTGGCCACTAGAGTTAATGCTAGAAACCATTCTAAATGTATTCAGATTAAATTTACTATAGGCTGGAAATTAAAAGTCATGCCATGTTTGTGGCCTGAGATGAATAAATAATGACTTTACCTTTGCAGAAGTGTCAATATAGAACTTGCCATGGCAGTAAATTAAAGGTGACATATAATACGCACTTTGCATGCAGGTATCCATCTACCAATTAAAACCTTACTTGGGTCACTAAATGCTAATTTTAAATGATTTTAGGGTCTTGTACATTTTTATTGATGAATGTGTCAAAAAGATGCAAGTTCTGAATAATTATACAAACTTCACTGCATTACAAAAAAAAACAATAGAGAACTTATAAAGCACAGAGATTAGATGTTAGTTTTGCCTCAATGCACTATCAAGAATGAAATCTCTGGTTTGAACATGTATGATATAAAAGTTGAGATCGTAATAGAGTCTTTACTTTTATTTACTTATTTAGTATATTTGGTGTATTGTAAATTTTTCAAATTAAAAAGGAAGTATCAATATATGCAAAACAGACATTTCTCTACAGTTGAATTTGACAAATTTTTCCTGTTTTGTTGTAGTTGTTTGTTATTTATTTTAATTTGTTATTTATTTTAATTTTTGTTTATAAGAATAGGGAAATTATGAAAATTTTACGAACTCCACTATTGTTACTCAGAAGTTATTTGCAGATGAAAATGGATAAATTACAAAGTGATCACCACCACCATACCCTTGACCCCCTTCACCCATTTAACCCACCCTCCAACTATCTTCCTCTGGTTACCATTAAACTGTTCTCTGTATCTATGATGTTTTATTTTGTTTGTTTTGCTTCTGTTAGATTCCATACATGAGTAAAATCATATAATATTTGTCTTTCTCCATCTGGTGTATTTCACTTTGCATAATACCTTATAGGTCCATCCATGTAGTCTCAAATGGCAAGATTTTCTTCTTTCTATCACTGAATAGTACTGCATTGTGTATGTATGTATGTATGTATGTATGTATGTATGTATATACATACATACATATATATATGTATGTATGTATTACCAAAGAATATATATATCTGCTTTTCTGCTTTGTTCATTTATGTCATTGAACATTAAGATTGTTTCTATATCTTGGCTATTGTGAATAATAATAAACATAGGGGATCATATATCTTTTAGAATTAATGTATTTATATTCTTTGGTCAATAACCCAAAAGTGAATGAAATAGCTGGGTCATATGGTTGTTCTATTCTTAATTTTTTGAGAAATCTCCTTATTGTTTTCAATAGTGGCTGCACCAATTTACAATCCTACCAATAGTATATGAGGGTTTCCTTTCTCCACATCCTCTTCAACACTTGTTATTTCTTGTATTTTTGGTAATAACCATTTCAGTGGGTGTGTGGTGATATCTCATTGTGGTTTTGATTTGCTGTTACCCAAATAATTAGAGATGATGAACATTTATCTTTTTATGTGACTGTTGGCCAACTATATGTCTTCTCTTGAAAATGTTTATTTAGGTTTTTTGCCCATTTTTTTAATTGGATTGTTTGTTTTGAAGTTATTGTTATTGAGTTGTGTGCATTCTTTATATATTTGAATATTAACTGCTTGTTATATGATTTGCAAATATCTTCTCTCATTCAGCAGGTTGCTTTTGCATCTTGATGTTTTGCACAGAAGTATTTTAGTTTGATATAGTATCATTTGTTTATTTTTGCTTTTGATTCCCTTGCCACTGAAATCAGAACCACAAAAATGTTGCTAAGATTAATGTCAAGGAGCTTACCACTTCTGTTTTCTTTTAGAAATTTATGATTTCAGATCTTAAATTTAAGTTCATAATTCATTTAAAGTAAATTTTGGTGTAAGTTTATCTTGATAAAAATAGCTCATTTAATAAATTTTTGCTCTATCTGCTGCAATTTTAATTATGTAAAATTATTATTTACTTATTTTATAATATGGTTTCACCTATAGACATTCTATGACATTTTATTATATATAAAGTATCTTAAAACTCAAAGTTGTCAATAATTTTACATTATATAAATGCTAAACTAACTAGAATCTGACCATTAAGAAGTACATTTATTTTTAGTTATTACCTAAAAGGCTACCATGTTTCATAATTCTTTAAACAACAAAGAAGTATTTACTGAATGTTATCTCTTCTCCATTTTAATTTCTTTTCATATTGAAGCTATAATAATGATTTACAAACTCAGCTATGATCATGCCACTCCTCTATATAAAATGATTCAATAGCTTTGTTATTTCTTAGAATATAGGCCAAATGTCAACATATACCATGGGATCCATCAGTATCTTTCTATGTTTACCTTGTTTTCTTCCCCTTTGTATTTCAGCTTTACCAGCCTTTAAATTTTTGAATTGCCATAGTTCGCTCTGACTCAGGTAATTATTAGCACTGTTTTCTCTGTCTGGACCCTCCTATCCATCAACCCCTCGGTTATTCTTTACCTAAATCAAACATCTCCCAATCTTCTTTCAGATTTTAGACATTACTTCCTAAAGAAGCCCTCATTCAGTCTGTCCTCCACACCTTCCCACAGTATGTCTAGGTTAAGTATCCTGACATGCTTCTATGACCTTGTAATATTCCTCTTGGCACTTAATACAGTATAATATTTTTCTTAAATATTTATTTGTATTTTTACTTCTACTTTTATCTCTAGTTTCCACTACAGTATTATCATAAATAATAAACATATAATAAATGTGTTGAAAATATGTTGAAATGTAAATGAGTAGATTAAACGTAGTTATCCAAAGTAGTATTTTATGTGCTCTGATGAAGTTGACAGTCATTACAAATAGATGATTTTTCTTTTTTCGTTTTATCATTTTCACTCAACTAATTTGCCTTTAAGATACTTTTTCATTCAAAATTGCATTAATATAATGTTTAATAAAGATTACAAGAAATGCTTTGATTCAGAGGAGACAAGACTATAGATTTTTTTTATAAAAGAAAAAAAAAAAGTAATGGCTATTTCTTCACCCATGCTGCAACATTAAATTCTATATGTTGTCAATTAAGTATTTTTAGTTAATGAATATAAGGGTGTGAGTATTTGTGAAATAGACTGATAATTTCCAAGTCAAAATATGTGCTGCTTTATGAATCCTGTGCCATGCTCATCAGTGATTTTTTTATTTGAAGTCATCACCAAAGTAGGTAGGGGGTCGAGGGTCTTGACTCTATTTCAATTCTCTACAAAAGGCCATATTCCTTATGATATAATGATAATTATTACTTAACACTGGTGGTCATAATTTAGATGATCATGCTTAATAAAGTTTCTGTTCCTTGATATCATTCCTTTTTGCTAATGTCCTTGGCACATGAGATTTTTAGAGTTTTCACCATACTCTTGTTCATCAGTGATACCTGATGAGATTCATGTGCAAAACTTTCATTAATATTAATAAAATTAGCTCTCATAAATCTGATGTTATTACTGATAGATTCTGGAAACAGTGAAATTCTTTACATTAATAGAGAACAAATAAATATAGTTATTTTTCTCCATTATATAAATATATAACATAGTTAAGTAATTAATACATGAGTATTTCATCAAAGTCATGACAATTCTAATAATTATGATAATAAAGAATTTCGAGCAATTATTTCATTCTGACAACTCTTCTTTTTTAAAACCACTGCTGTGAACAATACATAACAATATGGCTAAATTTTGTGTGGTGGACTGGTTACTGAAGTGTTTACTTGCAAGTTGTTGGTCAGAATGGAATGTACTTGCTGCTGTATCTCATTATGCCTGCTGTTTTTTCTTCATACGAAATTTTCCTTGGCTACTTGGCATCCTCCATTCTAAATTTTAAATCTTATACATGTTATTTGATACTGACTTTATTTCCTCCTTGCACAACTCAAATGGTTTCTCTGGAGAAATAATGTATATGGACATTACTACAACAGTTGTCATTCATTTATCATTTATTTATCATATTTTAATAAATATTTATTGAACATTTATCATTTACTAGTAAAAGCCAAATATATAAAGAGGAATTACATATATAAAGATAAAGAGGAATGCCATAAAGAAACTACAATCTACCAATAAGCAGATACATGCAAAGTATCAATGTAAATATATAGTGGTGATTATGTATAATGATATGAAAGTACAGAGAGGTATTGAATTTTGGCGGCACACAACATAAATGCTCTAGAGAGAGTAGCAATGGCTGCAAAAAGAATCCCTTTATATTTTTGCATTCTAATTAGCCAGTTCTTGGGAGCAGTAAGAATTTCAATATCCAAATATGAGATTTGATTTAATCAGATTTTTAAAAAGTCGATATTGTTCTTTTAATTATATTATGCAACATTTTAATTACTAACTTTTTTGCCTGGATAAGAGATGTTGAACACAGCAAAGAGATAGAAAATTACTGGGTCTGCTTAGGTAGACTAGAGGATGGATCTGTCAAGTCAGGTTGAGATCACACTGTTTCTTAATCTTCTACCTGGATTTTATGCTATTAGGATTATCTCCATTTTAAATCCTAAAGTCTTTTCTCTCATGCTGCCTTTTCATTAGTCTTCTATTTAATGTCATCTCCAAGCATGATATCACTGCCTAAAACCTTTCCCCAACTCTTAACAATAAAAATTAAGTAACTTGCAAGTCCTACCGGATCTTCAAATTCTACACCCTGCGAATACATTCAGATTTATCACTTCTGATTCAAATTCACCCTTTACAGTCTATCAAACTGAATCACTTGCAGTTACCTGAATATTCTTTTCTTTTTCATGTTGATGTCTGTGTAATGAAAGCTTTTTTCTCTAGTTCATTTCTTTGTTGTCCTTGTCAAAGTTTATTCTGCCTTTCAAAACCAGTTTAAAGCCCTGTATTAGTTTTCATTTGCTGATATAACAAAGCCACATACTTATAGGCCCACTGGGATAATCCAGATTAATTTTATCTCTAGATGTTTAACTAAATCACATCTGTACAATCTTTTTTGCCATGTAAGGTAACATATTTGTAAGTTTCGAGGATATCTATGGGAATTATTTTACCTACCATAGTCACCTTCTCTGTAAAGATTTATATTCTCCCAATTCTCCACCCCAGAGTTAATTTTTTCCATTCCATGTTTATTAGTCAATCCAGGTTGCCATAACAAAATACCATAGACTGGGTAGCTTAAACAATAGAAATTTAATTTTTCCCAGTTCTGGAGGCAGAAAGTCCAAGAGCAAGGTGCTAGCATGATCAAATGCTAGTGAGAGCTCTCTTCCTGGTTTGCAGAAGGTCACCTACATGCTATGTCTCTTCCTCTGCACCAGTTTTATAGAATTTGGGCTTTACTCTTAGGAGCTCATTTAACCTTAATCATCTCCTTAAAGATCCTATCGATCTTCAATACAGTCACATGGCTCCCAGAATCATGTGCATATGAGTCTTTCTCATACCAAAACTGTTTTTATGTCTCCCTTAATCAGACTCTGAGATTAAGAATAGAGTGTATACATTTTCAGTATTCTAAGTTTAGTGCCTCAAAAATAACAAATGTCTTTTTACAAAAAAAAAAAAATTGAGTTAAGGTAGAAAAATCGTCTCAGTTGGCATTTGAGAAGATAAAGTTAACAGCATGTGAAATTTTATCTAAAACAGGAGAAATTACTAACACAGACTTTAGGGCAGGCTATGGTAGTGGAAAGATCACCTGTGGTACATGTACTTGATTACAATTTACTCACACCTACTGCCCCCAAATATCTCTGCTATTTCTACAAATCAATTCCATATGTCAAAATAACAAATGACAAAATAATAGAGAACACTGCCATAGGAGGGCCAAAAGAAACCTCTTATAATTCCAAATGAATAACCTTTAACTTGCCTTCCAGATTGTGGTAATTGCATTTACCAGAAGGTGTTTTATATCTTTTATTAACCTCTTTCAATCAGAATTAGAAATAAAACAGGTTGTCTATTTTTATCTTACTCGGAACTAGAAATAGTCATATGATTAGAGTGATTGTCTGTGAGATTTGTAATATATTACATTCTTCTTTATTTATGATATTTGAGAAAAGTAAAGCTATATGCTTTTTATTCTCCCAATTTATTATTCATTATTATAGCTCATAAAAGATAAAATGTGCGTCATTGTAAACATTGACACAATATTCATTATAGAGGCAATTTTAATATAGTTTGCAATTTACATATACAAAAATATTCTATTTGTTGTAAAATGTCAGTTAAATATGATTGTCCCATAGAAACTATAATTTAATAAATGGTTAAGTTACCAAAATATTTTACCAAAAGAATTTTTTTGTTGTTTTATGGAACAGAAATTCACTCAAAGAAGTACTAAAAAGTCTTTATTTAAATAATTAAACAACATTTAAAAATACAATAGAGAGACATTTGGCTAAGCTTTATGGACATGTAGAACAGAATTCTGTCTGATTTATTCAGTTATCTGCAACCCTAAAAATGAGAATATTTGAGAGAATATTGTTGATCATGAGCAAACTGGATATGAATCCACTCTGAGTCAATCATTGGGAAGGGACTAAAAGTTGAAAATATGACTGCTTAAGCCTACCTCTGCAGTTCAGACCATAGGCATGGAAGAAGGAAGTTGCTATGAGGAGGTAAGAAGGGAGAAAATACTGGTCAAGTATGAAATACAGAATACTGGCCAGCTACCTAATTTCCAATAAAAATAACCATAAAGTTCCACTGTTCCATCAGTCCTAAAGTTCATATCTGTGAGCATGTATTGATTACATAACATCTAAACATAATTTTTTTAGATGATAGTACAGTTTATAGGTGAGGATACTGTGACTTAGAGAATATGTTTGTTTCTGGCTTACAGGAGTAATAAATGTTTTATAAATACTGGTTCCAATATTTAAAGACATCATCACCCTGTTATGTAGGATGTATTCTATTCTTGTGAAGGATTTGAGATTCAAGTTCTACTAGTGATTTGACTCTTCCCCACTCTCCCACTTCCCCATCTCAAATTTCCAAAAGTATATAGATTCCTGATAGGTTCACTAACCTTATGATTTTGCAGAATATTTAACTTTGATGATTCTTAAAGTTTCACTATCATCTAGCTATTGATAGTTTCAGGTCACTGAACACAGACAGCAAGTACATTCTTCAGCAAAATTATAGTATTGTCCTGTGTTTCCCTATTTGCTTCCAGTTGTTCTAGCTGGATTTGAAGTTGTCTTTTTCTTATAATAAATTGATGAAGGCCTTTGCAACCAGAAGAGACATTCAGTGTTCTAGCATTTAATAACCATAACCCAGGAGACAGAACTTCACTGAACCAACAGTCTGAACCAGGAGAGAACCAGAAATATTTTAAGAAATTGTTTTACTACTGCTTAAGGAGGGCTGATAACTTTTGCCTTGAGGTGCCATTGTTCTCACTTTTGCCTACAAAACCTAGATTCAGAGAGTTCCACATTTTTGTTTTCAGTATTCTCAATGCTATGATTCTGGTTATGTATTTACACATTTATTAACACCTGTAGTCCTAGAGAAATTCAACCTAAACAAAATTAAATTAAAAGAGAAACCCACTAAAAATTTTTGTACAAAATTTCTGACATCAGGAAATCATCAGGAAACCTATCAGTTTCTGTTACATGTCTTCTCTCCCACTCACTACCCCTCCTTGAAGTTATCCCTGATTCAGTTGTTTGCTTGCTCCTGGACCTGCTACACAGATGGTATATTAATAACCTTTTTCTGTTATTCTGTTATTTTTTCTGTTACACCTTATGTTTTTCCTACAAAAAACCTGTTAGTTTTCTGGATATCGTGATCTTCCTTTTTGTTGTTTTACTTCAGCTTTCATATGGAGAACATCCTCTACAGATTTTTTGAAAAATGATATAAGAATATAGTTTTTTGAGTCCTCTCATATCTGAAAATATTATTATAATAAACTTAGTCTTACCTTATAACTTGGTGGATAGATAGTAACAGTTCAAAATACTTTCCCCCTAAATCTGAAGACATTCTTAATTATCTACTAGCTTCTTTTGTTGATATTAAGAAATCTGAAAACATTGCACTTTCTGATTTTTTTTCCTATATGCAAACTTTAACCATCTTTTTTGCTCTTCTGTTTTTCAGTTTCAGGGAGATGTGTGTGTGTGTGTGTGTGTGTGTGTGTGTGTGTGTGTGTGTGTGTGTGTGTGTGTTCGTTTGTTATTCTGGAAGCCTGGGGAATCTTTCCATTTAAAAACTCTTGGCTTTTAGTCCTAAAAAAAGCTTTTGAAATATTTCTTTCATCATAAGAAGATCTCAGTTTTCATGTTTTCTTTTTTTAGATGCTGCTCTGAATCAGATGTGGGATCTTTTAGACTAATCTTCTAAATTGACTTATCTTTTTTTCTATTTGTATCTCTGCAATTTGTTTCAATTTTTGTGAGATTTCTCTCATTTATTGTCAACATTTCTGTCTTTTTTATTTCCAAGAGTTCTTTCTTATTTTATTGTTTGTTTTATAGCCTTCTGTTCCTATTTTACAAATACAATTTCTTCTTTTATTCCTCTGAAGATAACAAATTTTTATATATCTAAATGTTTGTTCCTTACAATGTCTCTAGCTCTGTTTTCTCAGAATCTGCTTTCATGATTTATTTTTTGATTTTTTTTTTCTGCTAGTTTAGGTGCATTTCTCAAATATCTGTCAGTCTTTGGCACTCACAGGCATATTAGAAACTGTGTGCACACACACATACACATGCACGTATGTTTGGCTTGGACAAAAGACTGTACTATAAGATTCTCATATATATGTTTTGTTCATTTTTTTTTCTCTTTGGTCTGTCAGGTTTCCTGCGGTGAATTACAGAATCTCTCCCCTGGAAATATAAGCCTGCCTCTTTAATCTCCTGAAGTACAGGGGGAAAAAAAGTCAAGTAGATTTTCATATAAACTCTGTTTCTGGTACATGTACCCCTCCACTCTTCCCAGTGTCCCTTGAAGCTGAACTTGGTTCAGAGTATCCAATATCATCCCTCTAGTAGTCTGGGAAGGTATCTAGGAGTCTAACTCCTTTTTATAATATCTTTTAACAAAAGTCATTTTTAACTCTCTATCTCCAATTCTTGAGCAATTCAGGAGTTCTTTAGCTCAGATTACCCTAAATTTAATTTACTCCTTACTCTATAGATTAAGATTTTAACAGTTCCCAGTATCCATTGTTAAATGTTACTCTTCTATCTACTTTCAATTTTCTAAAATTTTCTTGTGATGTCTAGTCTCTGTTATCTGTTATTGGTTCTTCTCTCTCCTTTTTGTCCTAGTATATTTAGCTACTTTTTGTGTTTGCAGTCATTCTAGTATGGTTTCTTGAGTGAGGTAGGAGCATTTTTAACTGACATCCATTTGAATTTTTAAGCCATGTTCACAGATTAGTTGGATAAAAAATAAACTGAAATAAAAAAATGTTCTTTCTTATATAATAATCTAGTGTAGTAAGTACTAACCTATTATAATAATAAATATATCTTGGAAAGTGAAGCTAACTTTTTAAAAAATTTGTAACTGGATTTTCCATATTATTTCTTGAAGTATTTTTTTCTTTACGGCATGAAATAAGACTGAGTCATCTTTCTTAAATGGTAATCAGAATCAAAGACACAAAGTGTAAAATTTTACCTTTGATAGTTAAAACTAAAAAAAAAAAGTTTCTCCCTTAGCCTATAGTTGGACATATTTTAATTATTACATTAGCCATCGAACTCTGCCTTTGGCAGCTATTTGTTAGGATTAAGTATTTCTCTTTCAACAATCTCTCTCAACACACACACACAGAAATGCTCTGACACATTACACATCCACAAATATTCATTTTCAAAGTATCTAAAAGTTCATTTTTTTAACTTTCCTTTCTCAAAATATTTGTATAAACCCTCTTTCATGATTATGAATTTACCAGACCATATAAAAAAATAATATTATTATCTAATAGTTATATTATGAAAATGCTTGGTTTATTAGTTTTCCTATTTTGATATCAACAAATCCTTTATAGTGGGCTGAATAATGGCCGTCTAAAAGCTATACGTACATTCTAATCACTGGAACCTGAATATTACCTTGAGATGAAGAGATCATCCTAGATTATATAGGTAGCTCCTAAATTCAGTGATAAATGTCCTTATAAGAGAAAGGCGAAGGAAAATTTCTGACATACATGTACAAGAGAAAGCAATGTGAAAACTGAACTAGTGATGGCAATCATCTGGCTGTAAGTCAGTAATGTCAAGTATTGCATAAAAAGTAGTAAAGAGTCATAGAGTGGATTATCCCTAAGAGCTTTCAGAAGAAATTAACTCAACACTTTGCTTTCAGACTTCTGGCTTCTGACTTCCAGAACTGTGGGAGAATAAAATTCTGTTATTTTAAGCTACCAGTTTGTGGTCATTTGTTATGGTGTCTCTAGGAAATTTACTGTATCATTTTCTGCTCCTTGAGTAAACAAACTAAAAACCCTCATACACCAAGTCCTAGTCCCCCTGCTGACCTTTAGTCAGAATTTCCAGAATGGTGGAGCCAAGACGAGGTACCCTGGGAGTTAGGCTCACTCCCTAAAGCCCTTTGTGTGATGTGCTATACTGAAGGAAGTGGTGTGTGTGATTCAAAGAACTTTAACTTCAGCAAGCTGGTGCAATTGGCTGAGAATACTAAAAGTCTAGGATCGGTATGATACCATACCATTATACCATGCTATCAACTCTACCCCATATAAAACCTTCCTTATATCTAAATAATAAAGCTGAGTTTTCAAGTGTCTATCAAATGTCAGTTCTGTGGTCAATGAGTGAGTTATTTTTTTTAGATAATGCTTTAATTCAATGCACTTAGTAATTTAGAATGGAGCTATTATAGTTTTAAGCAACACAGGACAGATTATATCATTAGCTTGTTAAATATGTTATAATTTTTTTGGAAATTGTTGTTTTATTAAAGGCAACATACTAATGCATTCTATTTAGTGTAATATTCTTCAGATATATTTCTGTGCATTTCTGCAATCCGCTATTTAGATAAACTTTCACATTATACCAAGGAAATTAATTGTGCTATAATATTTAGTTTACCAATAAACAATATCAAGTAGGTAGTATATTTTAGTAATTTTTTCTTCTTTCAATACAGCTATAAATATGTAAAAAAATAAAATGGTCATTAGTGTTATTCAGGTTTAAAAATATATCCCTGCAGATCTTTTTATTCTGCAATGTCAGTAGGTTTGTGGTTTCATAGATATTTTCTGTAATTGTGATACAGAAAAATTTAAGTACGAAACCAGAGCAATTCTTTTAACAAATAATTATTAAACATCTTCTATGAGCCAGGCTTTGTGCTCAATGCTGGGAATCTATTTTAATATTAGTTTTTATTTTATTTTAACTTTCTTGTTGCATCAATCTCTAAACTCTGGTATTAAGACACACAACAACTACTCAACATAAATCAATTTAAAATTTTATGGGATACCTAGATCTCTTTTCTAAAAGCAAAGTCTGGTGAGAGGACTGCAATGAGCTTTAAATTTTAAGGAGTATAATTAAGATAAATATTGGAATGTGTTCATATTGTATTAGAGTGGACCCTAAGTCCAATAAAATATCCTTCACAGAGTAGGGCACACAGACAGGGAAGAAGCCATGTGAAGGCAAAAGCAGAGATTATGCTGCCACAAACTAAGGAACCACCAGAAGCTGCTGGAGATAAGAGAGGATTTTTCTCTAGGGGCTTTAGATTGAGTGTGGCCCTGCCAACACCCTGACTTTGGACTTCTGGACTCCAGACTGTAGGAGAATATATTTCTGTTGTTTTAAGCCATTACAGAGACTTTTAACTCCCTACAGTAAACACACTTACTCCAACTTCACTGAGACAGATTAGTTCTCGTGAATGCCCTAAATAAACTGAAAATTATCAATGCAAGTGTTTTTAGATGGCTTGAGCATATCTGTGCATGAAAATAAAGTAAGAACGTGGCACAAGTCTTAGGGTATAATTGCAACTTAGAAGGAAAAAAGCTATCTTCTATACATTTCTTAAAAATTAGAATCCTTGGCATTTATATATATTATTTATTTAGTTTTAGAACTTAATTGTAGTACTTCTGACACAACTATTCAGATGTAAATTGTAACTTTCCTTGAGCCTTAATGTCTTTATACACAAAACAAAGACTTTCAAATAGCAAAAAAAAACCACTTTGTTATAAAAAATTTCATTCTAATTTTCTAGTAAATTTTCAACATAAAGTTAATGTCATAAAATTATTAAATTGATCAATAAAGTACACATATAGATCTGATATATTTTGATAAATTATTGCCATAGAGATTAATCAGTTGGTTATCTGCATTTTAATTATCTATATTCAATCTATTTAGCTCTCTTCCTTTGTGAAGTAGTATAATGATTTAAACACATGGGTTTCGTTAGCACTGGCAAAATCAGCTGTTGATATGACTCTTCCTACTCACTGATACAATTGTATTATGTTTAATAGCATTGATTCTATAACCTATTTTACAAATTCACTTATATTAATGACTAATTATAACTATATATCCTTAATGTTGAGATGAGAAACCTGTCTGTAATAATTAACGTTGTATGGGACCATTAAAATCTTATTATTTGTTTATTATTAATGAAGTAAAGTAAATTTGCTTTTGTATTCAAATATAAAAGCTGACATATGTTAATAAATTGATGATATCTCGATTGGGGATTTAATTGATGAAACATAGACAAATAGACATCAATAAGTTTAGTATTTTTTTAAATTTACTGTTCATCTCTGTAATATAAGCTTTTCATCTTTAAGTGTGTACCCAATATTCATTTTGCCTGTTCTAACTTACCAAATAACATGTTGTTTCCTGAATGCATATATAATTAGAATTTTTTTTTTTATTTGGAGTATCTTAGATAATGGCTTGTAAATATTTAGAACCTCTGTAAAAAATTAGTCATGACCATCAGGAATTTTTTTGCTTCAAGTATAAACTTAGTGTATAGATTATGCTGTACAATATAAGAGTCATATGTGACATTTGAAACTTCAAATTGTGGGTAGTCTAAATTGAGATGAGTTTTAAAGGCAGCAATTTTTTAAATTTATGACATACATTTAAAGGTTTAGAAAATTTTTAAATTTATAACATAAAAATAATAATTATCTCAATAATCTTATATTGATTTTTATATTAAAATGATAACATTTTGACACTATAAGATTAAATAAATTTTGTGGTAGGAGTTTTCCGGTCAAGATGGTAGAGTAGGTAAAAGCTGTGCTTGCCTCCTCTCATCACCACATAAAAATTACAACTACATAACAGCCATCATTAATAATCACCTGAAGTCTAGCTGAACAGAAGTTCTACAACTGGGGACATTCAAAAGATGTCAACTTGAGACTGGTAGGTGGAGCAGAGAAGCTGAATACCTGTGTGTGGTGATTAAAAATCAGGAGGGATATCTCAGCTGTGAGTTTGCCCTGCTTAAAAGGTTCTGGCACCACACTGGGCTCCCTAGTCCAGGGTTTCAGTACCAGAACAAGAAGTCCTCAAACTTCTGGCTGTGAAAACCAGTGGAGATTGTGGCTGAGATAGAGAGCAGTGGGAGTACCAAGCATTTCTCTTAAAGGTCCCACATGTGAACTTTATAACTGACTGACTCACTCCTTCTCAATTCCAGAGCTGGAGCAGCAGCTCGAAAGGTGCCAGGGACATGAGAGGAGGAAATGAATTGTCCAACTTTAGGCAAGGGCTGGAAGAGCAGCTTTCTCTAAGAGAGAAGTGTTGGCAGAATCTATTGTCTCTTTGTTGAGTCCCCACCCGACCACACTTCTGATGTGCAGATGCAGGCATCTACAATATCTGAACTTCTATCAACCTGGCTAACACTGGTCACTCTGCCCTGGTGATTCCATGAGGCCCCACATAACTTGAAGATCCACCCAAGCTGCTTACTGTGGCTTTTCCATACAATTCCTGTCTTGGCTCATGCTGTGGCCATTCCTAAAATCTTTCAAAGGTTCACTACCCCAAAGAAGTTCCTCTTGCTGATCAGCTTTATGTGCCTGGTACCTCTTGCTGAGCAGCCCTAGCATTAGTGGCCACCAGCCTCGGTTAATGGTTTGACTTCTTTAAGCACTTTAAATCCTAGCATGGGTGGCAGTCATTGTTTAATTTCTTGGTGACCCCAGGTCAAGTACAGGTTGTGGATGAACTGGTCTTGAAGCAAGACCCCTTCAATGAGGAGCCAGGCCATCATGTCCAGTAGCCAGCTTTGGTCTCCGCTGGAGCAACACGCAGGGCCACATCCTAGGATGACACACCCAGAGGGCAGACTGGGTAGACACCAGAGCCCTGCTAAAGTGAATCCTGCTTTGTAAGATCAGCCCCTGCACAACAACTTCCTCATTGTAGTCACAGACAGTTCTTACAACCAATAAGTCTGAAAGTCAAACCCTCCCACTCATATGCAAATTCAACTAAGGTTGACCTCTAAGGATGGCATACAGAATCCATTCAAGAAACATACCTGGAGCACCTAACTCAGGTGACCAGGGAAGCCTGTACCACTGGGACCCACAGGATATCAACTACATAAGGCCACTCTGCTAAGACAAGCAGCCTTATTTATACATAAAACCAAACACAGGGAGGCAGTCAAAATGGAGAGACAAAAAAGCATGTCCCAAATGAAAAAAAAAAAATTTTAAAAAAGAGTTAACAAAATAAAGATAAGCAATTTACCAGATACTGAGTTCAAAACACTTGTTATAAGAATGCTAAATGAATTTAGGTAAAGAGTAAATAAAAGGAAGAACTTTAACAAAGACATAGAAAACACTAAAATGGAAATAGAAAACACAAAAAAGAACCAGTCAGCAATGAAGAATATGACAACTGAAATTAAGTCTACATTAGAGGGATTCAACAGAAGATTAGATGGAGAGAACTGAATCAGCAATTTAAAAGATAAGGTAGCAGAAAACACCCAATCAAAAAAACAATAAGAATTAAGAATACAAAAAACAAAACAAAACAAAACAAGGATAGTTTAAGAGACCTCTGGGACAACATTAAGTGTACCAATATTCGTATCACAGGAGTACCAGAAGGAAAAAAAAGAGAGCAAGGAATTGAAAACCTATTGGAAGTAATAATACCAAAAAACTTCTCTAACCTGGTGAAGAAAATAGACATACAACCCCAGGAAGCATAGACTGTTCCAAACAAGATGAACCCAAAGAAGCCCACATCAAAACACATCATAATTAGAATGCCAAAGCCTAAAGACAAAAAAAAAAAAAAAAATCTTAAAAGTAGCAAAAGAAGAGCAATTAGTTACCTACAAGGGAGCTCAGTTGATTTCTCAACAGAAACTTTGCAGGTCAGAAGGGATTGGCATGAAATATTCAAAACGATAAAAAGCAAAGATCTACAATTAAGATTAGTCTACCTAGAAAAGCTATCATTTAAAATTGAAGAACCCATAAAGAGCTTCCTAAACAAGGAAAAGGTAAAAGTGTTCATCACCATCAAGCCAGTAATACAAGAAATATTAGAAGAACAGGAAGAGGAGGAGGAAGAGGAGGAGGTGGAGGAGGAGGAAGAGAAGGAAGAAGAGGAGGAAGAAAAGAAAAATATGAATAATAAAATGGAAATAACTACATATCTATCAACAATTATTTTAAACATAAATGGAGTAAATGCTCCACTGAAAAGCCTAAATAGATAAGAAAACAAGACCCATACATATGTTGCTTACAAGAGACTTGCTTCAGAACAAAAGACATACAGAGATTGAAAGTAAAGAGATGAAAGAAGAAACTTCATGAAAATGAAAATTAAAAAAAAATAAATGGGGATAGATGGGATAGCAATACTTATACAAAATAGACTTTAAAGTAAAACCTATAAAAAGGAACAAAGAAGGACCTAGTAATCTCACTTATGGGCATTTATCCAAACAAACCCAAAATATTACTTCAAAGGGACATGTGAATCCATATGTTCATTGCAGCATCGTTTATAATAGCCAAGATATGGAGGCAATCTGGGAGTTCATCAATGGATGAATGGATAAATATATATATATTTACATATTTATATAATGGAATATTATACATTCCAAAAAACAAAATAAGCAAACAAACAAAACAGAAAAAACAGATATAGAGAATATTTTGATGATTGACAGATGGGAGGGGTGTTTAGAAGATAGATAAAAAGTGAGGGAGGTTTAAGAAGTACAAACTGGTAGTTACAAAACAGTAATGGAGTTGAAAAGTGTAGCATAATGGTCAATAATATCATAATAACAATGTATGACAGTAGATAGATACTAGATTTATCAAAGTGATCATTTCATAAGATATATAAATGTCTAACCACTATGTTGTTCACTTGAAACTAATATATTTTATGCCAACTGTAACTAAAAAAATTTTAATTATTTTAAAAATTTAATAAAACAATTTCATATGTTCTACTAAAAATATTAAATAAACTATAATATTAATCTAATTTTATCCTCATTATTTTTTAATGCCAATAGTTGAAAATGTATACTTAAATACAGTAACATTTATGGCTCATGATTTTCTCGATAGAAAGTGATGGTCAATATAATAATTATTAAAGCTCCTGTCCACTACATATTAGCTTGTAAGAAAACAAATTTATAAGAGAGGATAACATTTATTGAACTCCTATTATGTATATAGCTTTATTCTATTTCTTTTAAATATGATCAATCCTCACAATAATTTTCTAAGAATGATGTCATTATTTTTTCCATTTTACTGTTAAGACTTCTGAAGCTTAGAGTGATTAGTCAATTTACCTTTTTTTATAAGCCTATTTAAAAATAAAGTCAGCAACCAGAGTGTTACTTATTTGCTACTTGCAATGTTCTTAGATTTAACAATTTTGATTTCTGGTGGAAGATGTCATAAGTTGCTTGTTGTCTCCAATATCTATTTTCCCTTTCTCATAGTAATAACATTTCTAATTTTAATCAGGCCCTGCATTTCTCAACCCACTTGCAGTTATATATGCCATATGACTAAGGTGTAGCTAATGTCATATAAGCAGATGGAAATTACCTCAGAAAGGCAAAGTGTGTCCTTTGCCTCTTCTTCTTCACCCTTTCTCCTGAAATGTGTGTGATGTGAGGAATCAAAGTAACCATTTTGAACTATAAGACAGCTTTAAGGATAAACAACAAGATAAAATAGTCTGTTTCCAGAAATTTTACCCTGGAGAATTGACTTAAAAACAGTTAGATGGCTTACCTCAAGACTTTTACATATGAGAAAAATAAAAGCAGATATTGTGTAAGTCAATGACGTATTTGCTATTTGTTATTTTTAAATTAATTTAATCCTATTTGATAAGAATAGTAACTAAATAGCCTTTAAAAAATCAATAAAAAATGTTTCTGTAATTTTAATTTTCTGATAAACAGTAATTAAAAAGCCTGAAGTTTAATGATTAGTTGGCAGCAAGAAATAAGAATATTTTAGGCAAGGGATTTGTAGGCCTTTCTGGCCATGGTAAGAAGCAGAAAAGTTAGAAAAGGGGATAGAACTTACATAAACAACAAGAAGATACAACCTGACAGAGTTTCTCTATAATTGTGCACAAAGTTTTTTGCTTGAATCTCAGGGATACATTTAACTAGTGCCGTTCGGTGTTCAGATCTCTTTCCCAGCACAATCTTGAGATCAGAGATAGCATAAACATGCTTCTAAGTGGTAGACATATGCTAACAGCAAGGACAAGTACTTTCTTTGCTAACCTAAAGACATCAGAATGATAAAACTTCGGAGGAAAATGTTTATTCTTAATCTGTCTCAACTATGAGATCAGGGAAAATGCACAATATGTAAGAACAGACTCCCCTTAGACACCACTGCTATACAAAGTGTAGACCTGGAAAGTGGTACAAAAATGCCAACAATAACTGACACCTCCAAATGCAAAGTAGACAGCTAGAATGAAATGAGAAAGCTATTTATTTTATTTTGCTACATGCTCAAGGCTTGATTTTCATTTCTCCCACTTTCAGATTGTCAATTTGCTCATGAAGTTTTTCATTAAACTTTCAGCTGACAGGCAAGTGATAGTCTTCAAACCTGGGATTAGTTGAGTAATAGGAATCTTCACTTGAGGCTCTATCTGTATGTCAGAGGCAGAGCAGTGTCCAGGAGTTCTGCCAGAGGGCATTTTTACAGATGGGAGCAAATTCTACATGAATACTCTTTCCTCATATATTTCCTCCACCCAAACTTTTCCATTCAGTCTTCCTAAATTTCTTTAAGCAGTCTTGCCCTCTTGAAATTCAAGTGGAAGAACAGGCAAGCATAGAAACTGACAATCAGAAACAGTATTGTTTGTCATGCCTTTGTTGAAATACAATTCAGTAAGTATGGAGACCAAATAGCCAGATTTTGAGGAAGTTTAATAAATCTATTAACTCAGTTAAATTTGTAATTTAAATTTAATTATACTAACAACAGCTCTCAGTGGCCTATTTGACACTGTTTTCCTCATTGACATTTTTTACTAATTATTCTAATTACATAATTTTCTTTAATTTATACACATTGTGTACTAAAATAAAACTTTCCTTTTAAAAACACTGGAAACTAAAAGCAGATAAAATGAAAACTTATTTGGGTTATTTTTCTACAGCAAATAATGTATTTAGGGCTAACATATTTAAGAAAGAATTTTGCTTTAGAAAAGTAGAGAAAGCAAAAATCTAAGCAAGGTGTGAATCTGTAACTTAGAAAAACTGGGTTAAGACTTTAAAACTAACAAACAAACACAATTATTTTGTTTTCCTTCAATTGTCTTAAAGTTTTAAAGGCATTGCCTCTACTCTGCTTAAAGATTTAAAATTATTATTAAATTTTAGCATGCTTGAGTTGTCAAATATCTTGGAAAACCTATAAATATTTCTCTAACGACTTTGAATATATGAAGTGACTCTAAGTTAATGAAAATTGAATGGGGACTGGAGTTTCTCCCCAAAGTCTAATGTTTAGAATTTTAATCTACCATATTCAGTCAGCCCTAATTAGAGGACTACAGTGCTATGCAGACATCTATCACTATGATATGACTCTGGGGAGGTGTGTGTGTGTAATTAATCACCATGAATACCTGCCTTTCTCTCTTTTCCCCTGTGAAGATTAGGAGAGAGATGAATAAAGTCACCACATTGTGTAAACAGCTCCACATCTAATCGGTTCAATTATTTAACTTTCTTAGAAGAAAAGCCTTGTTTTAAAAAATCACTATGTGTTTTTTTCTCTTTTTAATATGTATTCTATATATTAATATATAAATATATTATATATTACACTGTATATAATATAATATATTTTATTATATATTGTATTAATTATGTTATATATTAATATATTAATATTGTGTGGTGTTTTCATATATTAATAATATTATTAATATTGTTGATAACATCAATATATTACATATATCAATATATTATATATATATATTTTTTTATCTATATTCATGAGCATTTTTTTCTCCTCACCTGAAAACAAGTGAGTTGTTTCACTGGGTGAGTGTTAGGAGTTAGGTATTACTGACAGTCTTATGAAGAATGTGCTGTTCTGTCTCAAAGAACAGCGTTCCTCCATGTGAATCTACAGTGTTTATCCATGAAACATCTGGCTTTTCTTTGGAGATTTTCATCCAGCTGCTGAGAGAGTCTGACCTTTGTTAACTCGTGAGTTAATGACAAGACTGC
Source organism: Macroglossus sobrinus (assembly GCA_004027375.1). Taxonomy (NCBI): domain Eukaryota; kingdom Metazoa; phylum Chordata; class Mammalia; order Chiroptera; family Pteropodidae; genus Macroglossus; species Macroglossus sobrinus. The sequence continues at coordinate 95,392 of PVKZ01000966.1, forward strand.
CAAACATGTGTTTGGCTCATAATTGCTGTTACAGATAGATCTGTGTCATAAGCTATGATTAAATACTAGGAGTAAGGTTATTAATAGATAAAAGAAAAATAGCTTATTGATGGAAATTAATGAATTTAGAATTCTGTAGCACCTATGTATAAATCACAAATACAGTGAGACAGTAAATATTATTGAACTTTAAATGTTGAAGAATATTTTTCTGCTGGACCATCAACAGTTTATGAATAGCAGCTTTTGCATATTCTATGCTGGTATTATTACATACTCTGCAGAATAGTAAGGAGGAAAAGGGTGGGAGTTGTCTCAATATAAAATAGTAAAGAATAAAGGAGTTTATTCTCCACACTTTCCCAAGGAAATTGAGTTACTCAGTCGAAATGTATTTACATTCAAAATTTTAAATTCAAAATTTTTTTTCATCAAGCAACTTAGGTTCGATAGAAACATAGGTCACTAGTTCCAAGGTTAAAAAACCATTAGAAGTATCAGAGTGGACCATAAAGACAATCAGAGTGAAGCAACTACTGAACTTTGAAGAAAATTTGCTTTTGTGGCAACTCTTCTCAGTAAATAAAGCAAGACATCTTAAAGACATGATGTTTAAATTTGGGGGCCTTTGGTTTAAAGAGAAATAAAGAGGTTCTTAGAGCTCTGAGGGGTAGCTAGCAAATGAGACAGCTTATATCTGAAAACAAAAACAAACAAAACCCACCAGTAAAAAAGCCACAGAATGAATGCAGCAAAAGCAAATGTGAAAAAAAAAATTGACCAAAGACTAAAGTGATGGCTGAAACAGAAGCAGAGTACTAGAACTTGAGTTATGAATTAGAATGTGAACTTAAATAAACAAAATTAAATGAGCCATCCCGATGCAAAGATCAGAGTTGATATTCTGCTTCTACCTATTTTAAGCTAAATTAGTTCCTGAATTCCTTATTTAGAGAAAGCATATGTATGTTACCAAGACTCTTGACACTGTAATTTTGGCAATTTTGGATCTGAGGGAAAAGTCAAAAAAGAAAACACTAGGCATGCAGTCTGAGCAAATTTTAGTTAAGTGTTGGCTCCAACCCTTATTAGAGAAGCAGACTGTGATCAATCCAAAATTTGTCTCAGGCAGGAAAATATTTTGGAAGAGTAATTTTTATAGATTTTAAATATTTTATTATACCTTCTTCCACCTCCTCCCATTTCAGCCCCTCCACAATTACTCTCACAAAATTATGATTAAGAAAAATTATTGGTAAAAAAGTTTGTATTTTGGAGAGTCTTTAATTTCTATCTGTTTGTTTACATTATTCTTTAGATTTCTCTAGATACTCAAGATCTTAATACTCTCCTATGATGTTGACTATCAATGATTTCATATTATGTAAACATTTTCATGATAGAAATTCAAAAACCACATTGAAGCAGTTTGTTTGTTTGTTTGTTTGTTTGTTTGTTTGTTTGTTTATTGTGACTGGTTAAAAAATTTAGTAAGTTTCAGCTGTATACATTAACAGCAAAGCAAATATATATTTACGCTGTGTGTTCAACTCCCATAGTAAGATTACTTTCTGTCATATCATATCTGACCTCTTAAGCTCCGCCTACCTCCCCACTCCCACTTCCCCTCTATCCTCTGGTAACCACTGGTCTATAGTCCATCTCCATGAGTCTCTATTTGTTCTTCTGGTTCATTTGTTGCTTTTAGATTTATATCCCACATATAAGTGATATCATGTGGTTTTCAATTTTTTTTCTCTGGCTTATTTTGCTTAGGTTGATTATCTTTAGTTCCATTCATGTTGTCACAAATGGATGTATTTCATCTATTCTTATGGCTGAGTAATATTCCATTGTACCAGATAGATGTACCACAGCTTCTTTAGCCAATCATCTATCATAGGATATTTTGGTTGCTTTCATGTCCTGGCTACTGTGAATAATGCTGCTATGAACATCGGTGTGCAAACACCTTTTCAGATATGAGTTTTCAAGTCTTTGGGGTAAATACCCAGTAGATGGATTGCTGGATCATATGGTAGATCAATTCTTAGTTTTTTGAGGAACCTCCATACTGTTTTCCATAGTGGCTGTACCAATTTGCAGTCCCACCAGCAGTATATGAGGGTACTTTTTTCTCCACATGCTCCCCAACATTTGTTATTCATTGTCCTGTTGATTATAGCTATTCTATTAGGTGTAAGTTGGTATATCATTGTGATTTTGATTTGTATTTCCCTAACAGCGACGTTAAGGATCTTTTCATATATTTGTTGGCTATTTGTATGTCCTTTAGGGAGAAGTGTCTGTTCAGATCCTCTGCCCATTTTTGATTGGATCATTTGTATTTTTTGTTGTTATTGAGTCATATAAGTTCTTTGTATATTTTGGATAATAGGCACTTTTTGAAGGCATTGATAGCAAATATACTTTCTTATTTGGATGGTGGTCTCTTTACCTTGTTGATGGTTTCTTTTGCTGAGCATAAACTTTTTAGTTTGATGTAGTCCCAATCATTTATTTTTGCTTTTATTTCCCTTGGCTTTGAGGCCATATGCATAAATTCCTCTTTAGGTCCAAGGTTTTTGAGTTTCGTTCCTATGTTTCTTTTATGCATTTTGTTGATTCAGATCCTTAATCTATTTTGAATTAATTTTGGTATGTGGTGATAGACAACAGTTAAGTTTCATTGTTTTGCAGGTGGCTTTCCAGTTTTCCCAGAATCATTTATTAAAGAGGCTTTCCTTTCTCAACTGTATATTTTTGGCATTTTTGTTGAAAATTATTTGCCCATATAAATATAGGTTTACTTCTGGACTCTCAATTCTGTTCCACTGGTTCGTGTGTCTGTTTTGTTGCCAATACCATATTGTTTTGATTACTGTTGCTTTGTAGTATAATTTGAAGTTGGGCAGAGTGATACCTCCAGCCTCGTTCTTTTTTCTCAGGATGGCTTTGGCAATCCAGGGTCTTTTGTGCTTCCATACAAATCTGATGATTTTTTGTTTATGCCTTTAAACAATGATGATGAGATTTTGATAGAGATTGCATTAAATCTGTATAATGCTTTAGGTAACATGGTCATTTTAACTATGTTGATTCTTTCAATCCAAGAACACACAGTATTTTCCACTTCTTTGTATCTGCTTCGATTTCTTTTAATAGGATTTTGTAGTTTTCATTATATAGGTTCTTCTCATGTTTCATTAAGTTTATTCCTAGGTATTTTATTCTTTTTGTTACAATTGCAAAAGGAAATATTTCTTTTTCACTCCTTTTTCTGACACTTTGTCATTAGAGTATGAGAATGCCATGGATTTTTGAACATCGATTTTGTAACAACAAAGTTTACTGTATTTGCTTATTGTTTCTAGTAGTGTTATTGTGGAATTGTTAGGGTTTTCTATATGGAGAATCATGTCATCTGCAAATAGTGGCAGTTTGACTTCTTTGTTTCCTATTTGAATACCTTTTTATCTTTCTCTTGTCTGATTGGACTTGCTAGGACCTCCAATGTTATATTGAATAGCAGTGGTGATAGTACACTGCCTTGCCATGTTCCCAAACTTAGAAGGATGGTTTTTAGTTTTTCACCATTAAGTATACTGTTGGCTGAGGGTTTGTCAAAGATGGTCTTTATTATGTTAAGGTACTTTTCTTCTATACCGATTTTCTGAAGTGTTTTGATCATAAATGGATGCTGTATCTTGTCAAAGGCTTTTTCTGCATCTATTGATAGGATCATATAACTCTCATTTTTAAATTTGTTTATGTGATGTATCACATTAATTGATTTATGTGTGTTGAACCATCCCTCTATCTCTGAGATAAACCCACTTGATCACGGTGTATAATCTTTTTAATATGTGCTATGTTCGGTTAGCTAGTATTTTATTTAGGATTTTTGCATCTGCGTTCATAAAAGATATTGGTCTGTAGTTTTTGTGTGTGTGTGTTATCTTTACCAGGTTTTGGTATCAGGGTAATATTGGCCTCATAAAATGAGTTGGGAAGTATTGCCTCCTCTTCCATTTTTTGAAAGAGTTTGAGGAAAATAGGTATTAAATCTTCTTTGAATGTTTGGTAGAATTAACTGATGAAGCCATCTGGACCTGAACTTTTTTTTTTTTTATAGGTTTTTGATGATTGTTTCAATTTCCATACTGCTGATCGTTCTATTTAGATTATCAATTCTTGATTCAGCAGTCTAAGAAGGCTGTATTTTTCTAAGTACTGGTCCATTTCTTCTAGGTCATTATATTTGGTGTTACTTATTTTTTTCTTAGTATTCTTGTATGATTCTTTGTATTTCTGCAATATCAGTTGTAGTTTCTACGCTTTCATCCCTGATTTTGTTTATTTATGTCCTTTCTCTTTTTTTGTGAGTGAGTCTAGCTAGGGGTTTGTCAATTGTATTAACCTTCTCAAAGAACCAGCTCTTTGTTGCATTTATTTTTTTTTATATTTTTGTTTATTTTCAATATCATTTATCTATTTTTTTAATTCTGATTATTTCTTTTCATCTACTGAATTTAGGCTTCATTTTTTTCCTTTTTTAATTTTTTAAGATGAAGCATTAGTTTGTTTATTTGGGCTCATTCTTGTTTTTGGAGATAGGTCTGTAGTGATCTGAACTTTCCTCTTCTGACCACTTTTGCCATGTCCCAAAAGTTTTGATGTGTTGTGCTATCATTATCATTCATTTCTATATATCTCTTAATCTCTCTTTTTATTACTTATCTGTCTCAGTTATTCTTCAGTAGCATGTTGTTTAATCTCCATGTATTTGTGGTTCTTCCTGATTTATTTTTTATAGTTGATCTCTAGTTGCAAAGCAGTATGATCAGAGCATATGGTTGGTATGATTTCAGCCCTCTTATATTTATTGAGGCTGTCTTTGTGTCTCAGTATGTGGTCAATTCTTGAGAATGTTCCATGTGCCCTAGAGAAGAATGTATAAGCAGCTGTTTGGGGATGGAAGGCTCTTAAATGTCAATTATGTCCAGTTTGCCTAATGTATCTTTTAAGGATGTTATTTCCTTATTGATATTCTGTTTGCATGATCTGCCCATATCTGACAGTGAGATATTTGGGTCTCCTACTATAATAGTGTTTAAGTCTATTTCTCCCTTTAGCTCAGTTAATAATTGCTTTATATTTCAGGGCTCCCTGGAGCATAGATATTAAGAAGTGTTATGTCTTCTTGGTGCATGATTCTCTTTGTCATTATGAAGTGTTCCTCAGTATCTTTCTTTACCTTTTTTAATTTTGAAGTCTATTTCATCTGATATTAGTACCACTTCTCCTGCTCTTCTCTGAATGCCATTTGCATGAAATATCATTTTCCACTCTTTCATTTTGAGTCTATCTTTGTCTTTGGAAATGAGATGTGTCTCCTGGAAGCAGTGTATAGTTGGGTTTTGTTTTTTAATGCAATCTGCAACTCTGTGCCTTTTTATTGGTGAGCTCAGTCCATTTACATTTAGGGTGATTATTAAAATATAATGTCTTCTTATAGCCATTTTATCTTTTGCTTTCTAGTAGCTTGGTATTTCCATTGCTTCCTTGTCCTTGTGTTTCTGTTTTCTTTATTTTGATTGGCTTCTTTGGGTTTTCCCTCTGGTTCTCCTTGCTTTATGTTATATACTTCAGTTTTGAATCTTTGGTGTGTGGTTACCATTATGAATACATAAAGGATTGTTATATATATCTATCCATGTACATATATATATCTATCCATATATATAAACGTATATATGTACACACACACACACACACACACACACACACACACAGTTCTTCATTTTCTTTTACATGTGCCTTATCTCCTTTCTTTGGAAATTTGGATCTTTGAATCTTCCTCTTTTCAGTCATTGTTGTCTCAATTTGTCCCTATGTATGCTGAATATGCATCACTATCTTTCTATAGCAAATCTCTTCTCATTGTTTAAGCTTTTCACGCCCTGTTCTTAGTAATCATTGCACTTCTCTGCTTCTATTTGCCTGATAGTCAACTTACTCGTAATTATGTTTTTGTTTGTTTGTTTGTTTGTTTGGTCATTTTGATTTAGGTGAGCTGGCCCCTTCCAGTATTTCCTGTAGTGCAGGCCTCATAGTGGAGAATCCTCTCAATTTTTGTATGTCTGAAAAGATCTTATTTCCTTTTTCATATCTAAAGGAGAGCTTAGCTGTATACATTATTCTAGGCTGGTAGTTCCTTTCACTTAATAGTTTGAATATTTGATTTCATTTCTTTTTGGCTTGTAAGGTTTGTGCTGAGTAGTTCAATAATAATCTAATGGGTTTTCCTTTGTTTGTTACCATCTTCTTTTCCCTGTCTGCCCTGAGAATTTTGTCTTTGTTGTTGACTTTTGATAATTTTAATATGATGTGTCTTGGTGGAGGCCTTTTTGGGTTGAGGTAATTAGATGTTTTGTTGACTTCTTAAATTCCAAGCTCCAGTTCATTCCTCAGATTTGGGAAATTCTCATCCATTATTTGTCTGAGAATACTTTCTAGTCCTTGCTCCTTTTCCTCGCCTTCGATAATGCCTATTATTCCTATGCTTCCTCTCTTGATGTTATCAACTAGTTCTTGTATTTTTCTTTCATTATTTTTCATTCTTCGGTTTCTCTCTTCTTTCTTCTGATTTATTTCTAGATTTCTGTCTTCAGTACCACTGATCCTTTCCTCCGTTTGTTCAACTCTATTTCCCAAGCTTGCTATTTCATTTTTCAACTCTTACAGTGTGTTTTTATCTCCAGAAGTTCTATTTTGTTCTCTTTGAGGTTTAATCTCTTTTTTAAAAACTCATTCTGCTTATCTAGTTGTTTTTTCAATTTCTGAAATTGTTGATATGACCTATTTTTGATCTCACTGAGTTTTTTCATAAGTACCATCCTGAATTCTCTGTCATTTAAGTCACATATTTCTATGTCTATAAGCTTGTTTTCTAGAGCTTTTTCTTTTTTTTCTGAGCTCCTTGTCACCCTGGTTGTTCATGGTATTTAATGGACTATGTCTCTGCCTAGGCATTAATAGAAGTGTATTCTGCTTTTTTTCCAGAAAGATTTATTACATAAAGGTCTCTCTTTAGTCTGCTAAGGAGGTGCTTTTCTTCTGGTTTCCATAGTTGGCATCTAAGCCACTTGGAAACTTGCTTTATATAAAGCCTTAATAATGTTTTTTTTTTTTTCCTTATAGATCTTTAATCATGCTTGCTACTCTCAGTCTCTGTCCCCATCATTGTTAGGGACCATTTCAATAGCATTTGCTCAGATTCTCCTGGGGCTCTATGGCATTTGGTATTAGAGGGTATGGGGGGAAGGGCCCTCTGGGTTGCAGGATGTGGGCAATATTCAGTTTTTTTTTTCTGTATCTATGACTTTATTTCTGTTTTGTTTGTTCATGTATTTTGGTTTTTAGATTCTGCATATAAGTGAAATCATATAATCTTTATATTTCTTTGTCTGACTTATTTCACTTAGCATAATAGTCTATAGTTCTCTCTATGTTATCACAAATGGTAAGATTTTGTTCTTTTTTATAGCTGAGTAACATTCTGTTCTATATATGTACCACATCTTTCCATTCGTCTATCAGTAGACACTTAGGTTACTTCCATATCTTGACTATTGTAAACAACGCTGCAATGAACATAGCAGTGTATATGTCTTTTTGAATTAGGGTTTGTATTTTTTTCCAGTGATTAGCCAGAAGGGAATTGCTGGGCCATGTGTTAGACCTAACTTCTAAAGCAATTTCCCCCTTGAATTTTTGGAAAGAATTTAGAAAGGCTTAATTCTAAAAATGCTTTTTTAAAAATATTATAAGATTATCAGTTTTTCCTTTGAAACAGCAAAAGAGTAGAAATGACCATCTTTTTTGTAGAAAAATAATCCATAAATCACTTATGATTTCTAATAAAGGCAGAAAAAAATAGAAAGAATGATACCAACAATGTGAAGAAAGTATTTTATGAAGTGAGATGAAGACAAAACATCATAACCAGCACCTTAAAGACAAAAGCATGGAAAAGAAAAATGGATTATCTTGAGTGAAAGCTTTTTTTCTTTTTCATTTTATTCGAAAGTGCTGATTCATCAGCTTGAAGAAATGATTAAATTCAATGCCAGATATAGTGTCATGTTCTTTATGGGAGCTTAGTAAACATTAATCAGGAGAGTGGATGAGGATTTACAAATTAGGAAAACAGTGTCACCCACACAATTGTGACATACAGTAGAAATTGTCAAAGCCCTAGCATTTAAAATATGGGTTAAATGTCATTGTCTTTTTCATTTTGGTGACTGCTTTAAATGCAAATGAACTCTGTTGACAAGTGAATAATTCTGTTTATCATAAATTTCTAATCACTTTCTAATGAGTTGGGAGCCATTTTTGCTGAATGCCCTAAGATAGGATTAAAGTTGCCTGCAAGCTAGAAGTTTGCAGAGCAGTCAGGCTCTGTACTGAAGGAGAAAGTTTGGCTTAATGGATAGAGTTGAACAGTCCTTGACAAAAGGAATAAGGAATGGAAAACAGGAACAAGGATGTTTTGAGAGAACTTATGTAAGTGTCAGCAATTGTTAGAATATCTGTGGGTTTTGCTTTTCATGCACTTCCAAGGGTATAAATATGCTATGCTCAATAAACTTGGGGCGCAGTATCTACTGTTAGCCCTCCCAAATCTGTCTTCTCTCTCTCTCTTTTTTCTTTCTTTTCTTAATCCTCACTCCCTCTCTCAGGAACTGTTCGATCCCAGCAGGCAGGCTCCAGCAATAATGTAAAGTTCTTTTAAAAAAAAAAGTGGAAAAAAGTAAAGTACCAACATTTATCTCTTCAAATTGTTAAAGATTTTTAACATCTTTATAAGTCATGAAAATGATATTCATAACTCTTTGGTACAAAAGATGCAATTATTGGATCCAAAGATTTATTGTGTTCACAATTATACATTTAAGTAATTAAATAAATAAATATTTATTTATTAGAGGATATGGGGGGAAGGGCTCATACTATGTATGAGCCAGCCTATCAAAAATATGAATACCACTAGTCAATTATTAAAATTATAATTATTATTTAGCTGGTAACTAAGTTGCACACTGTGTGCAAGTAACGTGTTAGGGGGCAAGGGAGAGGAATAAAAGAGGCACAGGTCTCATAAAAAGAAAGACAGGATAAGAAAATAACATTTAGGCATTCTGTGGGTACTTTCTTATATCTCATTTTACTTAGTATTTAAACTTTACATCATATAATATAAAAGTGATGACCCATCTTCCCTACATATTTTTAAAAATTCTTTTCTTAAATAAAAAAAAATTCTTGCTTTAAAGTCATGTGATTCTCCTAGCAATTAAGTTTGTAGGTGAGAATTGAAGCTATGTCTACTTTTTTTGTGATTTTATAGTTTTAACTACATTGCTCTAGAATCTAGGGGGAACATTTCTGCTATCACATTGCAATTTAGCTGTGTTATATCATTTCTACTTTGAAAATAAACTAATGGTTCCAGGAAACTATAACAAGTTTGAATTAATAGCTCATTTTGCTTAATGACACAATTATTTGAAATCCCACTGCTTATCATTGTTTATTGTGGAAAATTGTGTAATTTTCAGAAACCAAGCACATCAATTTATACATTATCACCTGTACTCTAATTTTTTTCCCATCTTAGACATCACCTATTATGATCTCATCTTTCATCTTCTTTGTGAGGGCCAAGATTAAAACACTATGTCCTTGGAAGCTCTGGATCATTAATTAATAATTTATTAATCTTCAGTCTTTCACTTCTCTCACCTTCTTATTTTATCTAATATTTAAACTTTCACGGAAGATAATCTTTACCTACTTCCCTGAGATCTAGGAATAGACAGAGTGACCTCCAATTTTAAAAGCTCTATTTTAAGCATTTTTCTTTTCTACCACCACATTTTACTGGTCCAACTTATTCTACTGTATTAATTTTGTTCAATCATCAAAATGCATTTTCATTTTCACTTAGTTTGTATATACTGACTTATTATTAAAATGACTGCATTGAAAACATTCACAGTTCTCTTGCCCACTTAACCTTCATTTTCCTTAAATGCAGGATCTTCCATCTCTACACATGCTACTAAAGTCTGTATGTAGCTGGGGGAACATATCACAAGCATGGTGATAAATTTCACTAGTAATTAACAATTGCAAAAAACATATAGGACTGCAAAGGAAACTATTTTTTTTTGGTGGTATCTTTTCCCTTATTTTTTACATTCTCACCATCTCCTTTCTTTGCCACTCTACTCTCAGATAATAATTTAACTTCATAGTTCATTGAGAGTAAATAAAATCTGACACAAAAAATCAACTATTATTTTCCAACCAATACATTTATGATCCAATAGCAATTTATTTGCTTAATCTTCTTTTCTCTTATTTTCATACTAGTATCAAAATCCCTCTTTTTATGTGGTTCTGGATAATACCATTTGATTTTACTCAAAATTTTAGTTTACTTACCATACATCACTTTCTTCTGAATCATCAAATTATCCTACTCCACTGGATTATTAACATTAGTTGACCTAGTGTCTCCTACTAAATAAATTATAACTTCAATATCCAAAAACAATATATTTCTCTTTGATGATACAAACCCTCCAATAATGGGTCATTTCCTATTCCTCTTTATAGAAAACTTTCAAAGCATCCTCTAAAATTTGTGTCTGACTTTCTCATGTTCTATTTTCTCGTCAACAAATTTTAGTTGGCCTTCTGTCCCCACAACTACTGAGACTAAACTAACTACAGTGATAAAAAAATATCACATGGCCAAACTTATCAATATTTCTTTAGCTTCATCAATCTCCCCTACTTCCTGGGGGCAGTTTCTCTCTTAGATTCCTTAAAATCATACATTCTTGACTTTTCTTTCCCCTCTTTTTTCTCCTCTCCAGGATAGACCTAAATAGAACTTTAAATATGAGTATGTCCCAGAGATCAAGGGAGAGTACTTACTTTGTTTTCTATTCATTCTCCATTCTGAATGATTGCATTCAACATTGTTGTTTTAAATAATATTTATTTGTGATTATTACTCAATTTGTATGTTCATATTGCTAATCCAATATTTTATTAGACATCTTCAGTTGGATATCTAATAGGCATCTTAAATATAGCCTGTCTGATATATATTACTATTTATATCTCTTCCCAGGAGTCCCCTTCTTAATAAATAGCATTGCAAAGCCTATAACTTGGGAAACATTCTTTATTTTTCTCACTCATGTTTTCTTTGTCTGACCCATTATTAAGTGCTCTCAGGAATAACTCAAATATTTCTAAGTATACCAACTTCCTTGCCTCATTTTCTAGTTCTCATTCATTCCATTTTTCATATAGCATTCGGAATGATGTTTTTTAAAAATCTAATTAATGTTTCTAACTGTAAAAATTCTTTAGTGACTTTGCATTAAAAAAAATCAAATCCAAACTTCTTACTAGATAGAACCTTCAGGCCTACCATCTGTCACATTCCACCTGACTTCCTGTTTGTTCTTCTTCCTTACCTTAGAGCCCTAGCACTTGTCCATTCCATTCTTTTCATTAAATTGCTTTTCTTGAGGACTTCATAGAACTGATACATTTATATTTCTTATTATTCATCCCATGTCTCCACTATAGAGAAGCCCTGCATTTTTATATCATGTAGGCATGTTCCATTATTTTATTGTGTCATCTCGTTTATTCATTTTATAGCAAAATACTGTATTATTTTTCTTTTCCACTTAATGTAAATACAGTCCCAATAGAATTTTCTCTATTCTGACAAAAAGACAAGACCTAGAGCTTTCTTGCCTAGAACAGTCACTTGCACATAGCCTACTATAATTATTTATTAAAGAATGAGTCAATAAATATGTCATGTCCTAGAATTATCAATAAAGAAATAAAAATGCTTTAAAAAGAGGCTATAATACCCAAAGTTCAAAAGCTCATTATAATTTTCATTAGAATTTCTTTTGTATAAATATGATAATGAAGATGTTGCTATTCCTAGAGTATCAGCAGAGATAGTTACTAGTACAGAATGTGGGCAAGTTGAGTCTTAAAAGTGAGACACGAAAGTTCCAAAAGAAATATGAATTTTTACTTCAGAAATTCAAATATTTTAAAATTTAGTTTTCTTATAATTTTTGGAAATGTCTAATGTTTCTCAAATGAGTAACGAGACACATTCTGTACACTAAGTCTGCGTTTTGATTGAATAGGTACATAACACATGTGATGGAGATGGGGATAGTTACATTAATAGACTTTCCATTTTCTTTTAAGATTTGATCCATTTCAGAGGTGCTACTATGGTTTTAACTCTAAATTCATTAATCTTCTTTTCCCCTGTTATAGACTTTTTTTTTTCTTGGTATCTAAACCTTTAAATTCTGTTTCTATTTTAAAAGTTAAAAAATCACTCTACAGAAATGATGGAAGTTGTAAATCAGTGGTCAGGTAAAAAGAGCTCCAGACATGGGTAGGTATGTTTACAGCGGTCATCCTTCATTATCCAAAAGTTAAGGGTAAGTATATTGATTATTCCATAATCTAAATTGATTGTCAAGATACCCAATGGTGATTCTTTTTAAATTATTTTAAAGAGTCATCATTGGGATACAATTCTTCATGAATCTCTCATGTTTATGTATGTCTTGCAAGCAAGAATCTAACTGCTCTTTTTTCTAGACTGCCTTATCAAGGCTGTGTGTAAAGCAAACAACGCTGGGAAATATAATGTCACCTTCTTAAGAAAGAGGTGGTCATACTTAGTGTACAGTATAAAATACTGAGGGTGCCTATTCTCAGGGTTCCTCTGTTGTAATGAAAAACGTTATTTGTGCACTCTTTTCACCACCATGTGAGAACTGAGGCTTGGGAACTAATGCATAATGATGATATTTTGGTTACTGCTATTTCTCTGAGTAGTCAACTCCTTTGTCTCTAATCCAGGAGTTTTGTGCCTTCTACCAACATCTGTACTGTAATGTCAGGCTAAATTGTCTGTGAATAGATAAAAATTTCAAATCTTTCACAGTTCTCAACAGTCATCAGTATTTATGTAGTATTCTATGTGTTAATTGATGTCTTTTGTTTTCCAGTGGTAGTATCTGTTTATCTCCTATTATTGACTATTTGCATAGCATTATGGCATGTTTTTTTAATTGTATAATTAAACACTCCTAAAATAAAATTCTGTAGTACTATATAAACATCTACACAACTCTATTTTTTTTATCTTTTAGAAATCAACTTTGCCTTTTGTTTTATTTGCTCAATTCTTGGGGAAAAGAACAAAAATAAACATTTTGAATTAAATTTAGAAATTTTTATATTAGAGATGTGTTCCACAAAAATATAAAAATATTTCATCTAATAAAAATCACTTTGGGGAAATTTGAGCATTTACTATAAAAATATTGTATATTTGATAGTTTCTGTGTATTTGAAATCTAGGTAAATCTCAGAATCAGTTGGTTTAATGAAAAATCAGTCTGTTACATAAACTCATTCAGAAACACATAAGTTGAAATATATCAAAAATTAAATTGTCATTACACTATGAGTTCTTATAGCTTTATGAGGTATAAATTCTTAAATAATTACTTTGTAACACCTCTCCTGGATTTGTTTGTTTGTTTATGTACTTACTCATTCATTTTGGAGAACTCTAACTGAGATACCTGGACTTGTGCTTTTAGGTCTTTAGATAGAAAAATAAAATCTTATTTGCCTAGAAATACATACATATATATTCTTTTATTTTTAACTTCCTAAGTGGACCCACTTGTTATCTTGATATTTGTAATTAGTTGAATAAAGATATATTCCAACAACTCATCAAATTTAAATGATTAAAAATAACTGCTGTAAGTGTGTGCATTCAAACAAAATGCTTTCTGTCCTAGAATTTAGATGCTACAGAGGAAAGTACATTAAAAAAACAGGAGTGGCTACCTAAGAACCTCAAAATATATGATTATCCTAATGATTTCCTAGGAAATCCACATATAATAAATTTAGCCATATATGAGAGTAAATAATTAGATAACACATATTATTAGAGGACTCAGAATTCAAATCACAGTAGCTTTAAGAGAATGATATTAAAGAAACAAGATTTGAATTTAATAAATAAAAATTTGACCAAGCATGTATCAAACTCTCAGTCCATTTGGACTGCTAAAACAAAATACCTCAGAGTAGATACTTAAAAACAATAGAACATTATTTTTCATAGTTCTAGAGGCTGGGAAATTCAAAACACTAGCAGGGTTAAGGTCCTCTTCCTGGTACATAGCGCCTTCTCTCTGAATCTATAGTATATCTTTTATAAGAAAATTAGTCCCATCCATGAGACTCCACCCTTATAATCTATTCACCTCTCAAAGGCCCATTGGACATGAGGATTTCAACAAAGTTAGAGACTAAAGTGGTTTGTCATTTATACTATATATATATATATATATATATATATATATATATATATATATTACATAGCATTCTCTATATAGTGTGTGTTTACCAAGTACTTACTGTGTGTAAAGTATAGCTTATGAAATAATGATCAAAACAAGTAAGAGCCCTGATTTCGAGAGCTTACAGTTCAAGAGGCATTGACTATGTAATTATTTAATTAATTTAAATACACAATTTTGCTAAATGCTATGAAATAACTATTCTGGTGTTACATTAAAAAAAAAGACATAAAGTAGTTTCACATTAAGGTAGACCTTGTAAGGGCATGTTGGACACAGTGGAGAGGAATATAAGTAGAAGTAAACATAATATTCTCTGATGTTGGTCTTAAGGATATGTAGAATCTAACAACCGCATTGCTTTAATAAGACTTCCCAAGTGGAGGGATAGTATGTGTTGCTAGCAGCTAAAATAGATTTCTCGATATCTGCTAATTCCTTCATTTGCTTTCATGATCACCAAACAAGCTTTTAATAATGTGGTACTTGATATAACTAGCCTTTAGTGAGGAAGAATATGAATCATATTTCACATTCTTATGGAGAAGGTTGTAAAGGATGTGTGACTACCTGGGAGTGGTTGCATTGCTGGGTGAGGAACTTCAGCTGCCCTCACAGTTGTTAGCAGTTCCTCATTCACCTGTAGCTGACTTCCTCTACAATCTTTATAACAAATGTACCAAGTATTTTTACATTCCCCAAGTCTTCCTACTTATTCTGAGCAGAGGAGTCCTCATCCACATGATTCTTCTACTGACAATATCAAGTCCTTCTGCAGTCTTGCTCGTTACCTACATATTTTTTCCTGCCCTTTCATCTAACTCCTTTATCTCCCTCTTTTCTCAGAAGAAAAGATTATTTCTCTCATTTCTATGCCTGAAACTTTCATTCCTTCTTCATCCTTAGATCTCAGTCCATAAATAGGTTTATGAAATATTGAGGAAGAATATGAATCGTATTTCACATTCTTGTACATTTTATTAAATATTATTTGGATTATAATTTGACTTTACATGTTACTAGGCTGCAGGAAGAAAAAGTGCTAACTTCAGCATTCTTGTCACAACTGTAGTTTTATTATAAAATAGCCTATTAGCATTTGAGTTCTTTTCAATCAGTCTATATGAGCTTAGTTAATGTGGACTCAGCTCAGAGACATGGATACTTTTTAAATGTTTCTCTCCAAGTCTGTCTGTGTATACTTAAATCTTAACAAGATTTCAGAAAGTGTGTGCAGTAGCCAGATTGGGTGGCCAGAAGGCGCTCTTTAGTTTACACACTCTTTTCTTTGTAAAATAAGAACTGTTTATTCCTGTATAACTGATTTATAAATGATAGGGAAACATCTGTTTATGCATGCCTGTCTAGTGATTAAAAGTGAGTAGGAAAATAACAATAGAAGTTATATCAGATTGTATAAGTTTACGTTTGATAGACAATATTACTTGTATACTCTCCCCAATGAAGATAGTATGCATCTTGTTAAGGAATGATAAATGTAAATTTAGAAATACATAGAAAATAGACTCTATTTTTGATGTTTATAGATGACAATTATCAAATGTAACTATTAAAAATAAAATTATTGTCGAAAATTTTTGATAGTGATGGTAAATATAAAAACAAACCAAAATTGTTGCAATAAATAAGTGCCAATGAAAATATATAGATAACAGTTCTTCCAGGCAATAATCTAATGCCTTTGCCCACTAACTCTTAGGAGTGCCGGAGTCCACCGGCTAAAATCGAACAGTTCCCGAGACGGGGAGTGAGGATTAAGAAAAAAAGAGAGAAAGAGACAAAAGATAGAGTCAGGAGAACTAACAGTAAATACTGCACCCAGAGTTTATTAAACACAGCATATTTATACCCTAGGATGTGCATGAGAAGCAACATCCACAGATATGCAAACAATTGCTGACCTTTACATAAGTTCTCTCAAGACATCCTTGTTCCTGTTTTCTGTCTCTTATTCTTTGGGGCAAGGAACGTTCAACTCTTTGCATTAAGCCAAACTTCCTCCTTCAGTAACAAGCCCATCTGCCTTGCAAACTTCTGGCTTGCAAGCAACTTTAACCCTGTCTGTAGGGCATTCGGCAAGAATGGCTCCCAACATAGGAGGATATTTAGAGTGAACTTCCCTTGCTGTGATATTAGCATATGTGTGTTTTCTTGCCTTAACCTTAACCACATAGACTATATTTCCCATATGATAATTTACTTAGCTGCATATTATCATGGCTTATCTTGCATTATTCATAACGTTATACACTACTGTACTCTCAAACTGACATCTCAGTAACAAACAAATAATAATTGAAGATGGAAGTCAGCTAAACCACAAATCAGCATCCAGTGAATTTGTTTCATTTATAATCTTTAAAATCCCTAAGGATATTAGGTCATAGAAGTTTGGGAGTTTTCCTAACAAATCTAAATATAGCTGATATTCTTTCTTATTAGAAAAAATTTTTGTAAGGTTATTAATTGGGAAATTAAGTTATAATTGCTTAGCATTATTATTAATTCTCCTTCTAATAGGCAATTAATTACATGAGCTTAAATATTATTTGCTATTTAATATATAAACATTTTACCTTTAATATTCTAAAAATATTTTAAATGTTGCATGATTTATGATACATATTCTTTAATGTTAACTTACATTGTAGATGTTAAAGAGTGATATAGAGAAAAATACCATACAAGTAACAGCTTAAAAATAGAAATATAAATTCCTATAAGCTCTATGAAAAATCCTTCCCTTTAAATTGTCACATTTAATAAACAAGATTAAATTTTGAGAATTGATTATTTACATCATATTATGTTTTTAGATTATGTGACTATATAAACAGAGTAATTATTATCCTAATGAACAAAAACTAATGTCATTTACTCAAATTTCTAATTATGCACTGTGCTTAGTTTTTTCTTAGTTCATGATTTTTTTAAGTTTATACTTTCAGTCCTGTTGTAACTTAATTTCTTGGATGCATCTCCTACATAATAAATTGAATAGTGTTTCTCTCTGTTAAATAAATTTGCACAGCACTTGAAACTGTAAAAATTATCTCTGACATAAACTATTGTTGAAATAGTAGCATAAGATGTTCATAGAGAGAAAACAAACTAATAGATTTTTCCATTGAGTTTGAATACTAACCTTAATGGCAAAAATTACGTTGTTTTTTCAGTCATGGAATTTTGGTTACAAATGACAACAGAACTCAATCTATCTTTGGCACAAAAAGAGCTTTTTGACTCCAAGGACTAGCACTATCTTCAGGCATGGTTGGCTTTAGGAATTCAGAGTCATGGGAACTCTTTATCTCTTTTTCCTTTTCTCAGCCTTGCTTGACTTCATTCTCAGATAGATGCTGTTCAAGTAAAGCATCAAGTTGCCCCAGGCAACTTCCAATTTGTGTGTTCCTTGGAGGTTGGCATAATAGAAAGAGGAAAATAAAAAGCATGTGTTTTTCTGGTTATCTCTAGTGAAAATTCCAACATGGGTCATACAATATTTGGACTAATTATTTGTCCATGAAATGAAGAACTGTGATTAGTCAGACATGTGCATCTGCCTATCACTGGAGTTTGGAAGGTATGTTCAAACCCACCCAAACCAGTCATTAATCAAGACAATGGTAAAATAAATCTTTGAAGACAGGGTCCCTGAGCATACCAGAAATGAATATTTTCGCTCCTTTAGACCTAATCTACTATCTGGAAAAATTTCAAATAATATGTTTTTAAATTTTTATGTAAAAATATATATGTAAATAAAACTCTGAAAGTTTCTTCTGCATTTAGTCATTACCAGTAAGGTAAAACATATTTCTCAAAATATTTAATCTATTTTAATAAATGAAATATATGCAAAAGATTCTATATGCTGAGTAGCATTACATCCCAATTTGATAGCAATAGTTAAATTTATAAATTGGGGAATAATTCTAAATTTGTATTAAAATAATCAACAAGATTATTTGTAGGAACAAAACTGAGTTTGTGGTGATTCCAATCTCTTTAGGTTTTTTTGTTTGTTTTTTGCTCTCTGCCACTAGATTTTACATTCCTACTAATTTTGCTATATAATGGCAGATACTTGAGAAAGCTGCTGAGAATATAAACTTTGAGATTAGAATTAATGGGGGTTTATGAGTATAAGGCTGGCTTTTTCTTATTAGCTGTGCTTCTTTGGGTATTTACTTCTCTTAGCAGCAGTTTAGAGCAGATAGCCTATCCTTTTGACCATATTCTTACCAATGGCATCATTTCCTTTGCTCTACTGTCCCATGTAAAAATCAGTCTAACCCTCTGACTTTTCTGAACCTGAACTTATGAACAATTAAAAATAAATCGCATAACCAAGCAGGCAGGTACTACACTATATGTATTGACTTCCATATCCATAAGCTTTCAACACTTTCTGAAAATTTTCTATATTTTCCATTCTTCAATTACTTCAAACCTCTATTTCTCTTCTCAAACCTCTCATATGTCACTCTTCCTTTTCTTTTCAGACTCCACCAGCTTCTAGCCTCCTTAACCCCAGGCTGCTCCACTCTCTCACCCTTTGGTTCTATTCCTTCTGCCCAAGCTCAATGCTCTTCATCACCTTCTGATTGCATCATTTGCTTCTCAGGACTATCCCACCATTGACTGCCCTTCTCTATAGTTCACATTTTTTCCCCTCTGTTACTAATACACTCTGTATTATTTTCTTATCTTTGCTGTAACAAATTACTATAAATTTAGTGGTTTAGAATAAGACAAATTTATTTTCTTATAGTTCTGGAGGTCTAAAGCCTAAATTGGTCTTAGATAGCTAAAATCAAGGTGTCAGCTATAATCAAGGAAGAATTCGTTTCCTTGCCTTTTTCAAGTCTTCGAGACTGCCTGGGTTTCTTCACTTGTGGTCCCCAGTTAGCAGTCATATGTTTTCAAACTCTGAGTCTATCCTCTCATCTCCTTCTCTGGGTTTGATGCATCTGTCTTCCCCTTGTGAGAACACTTATTATTATATTAAACCCATCCAAATAATACAGGAATATCTTTCTATATGAAGACACTAATGTAATAAATCTGCAAAGTCACTTTTGCTATGTAAGATAACATATGCTCAGGCTTTAGAATTAAGATATAAACACATTTGGGGAACCATTATTCTGTCTATCACATTTTCCTATTACCATTATGCAAAGCTCATTTCTTTTCTATCCCCATTCCTTAACCCAATTTTAATATCTCATTTCTGACCTCTTCAGAGCCAGTCTTTCTGAGTTATCTACACAATATTTTTTATCACCTTACACAAATATACACATTTTATATAAACTAATTTCATCAAAGCTACCATGAATTTTTATCACAAAATTCTCAGTTTTTATTTTACTTGACCTTTCAACAACATTAGTGCCATTGACAACACGTTGCTTCTGGAAAAACATTCCTTTAGGCTTCTATGATATCTACTTTTCTAGTTTCTTATTATATGTCTCTTATTTTTTGTTAGTTTACTTTCAATATTTTTTATGCTTATTATTTTTATGTTACTTTTCTT
Source organism: Macroglossus sobrinus (assembly GCA_004027375.1). Lineage (NCBI taxonomy): Eukaryota > Metazoa > Chordata > Mammalia > Chiroptera > Pteropodidae > Macroglossus > Macroglossus sobrinus. The sequence goes on from PVKZ01000966.1 coordinate 115,483, forward strand.
AAGGTTCTGTTTTTAGATTTATTCTCTACTCACTGTACACAATCTCTCAAAATTGTTTTAAAAATTTTGTCATTTCAAATTCCTTTAGGAATACCAATAATTTCCGGTTTCTAATTTTAGTGTAGATCTCTTTTTTTATTCTATATCATATATACAACTAATTTCTATAATTTTAGGTGGTGACAGCACTCTATGACTTAATCCTTTTCCATTCTAGATTTCTTATATTTAAACATTGTTACTAAACTCAGGTCCAACTGCTTGCTGCTCATAATTCAGTAACTCCAGAGATAAGAGTTTGGTAGTAGGAAAGCAGGTTCATTCAAGAGCTGGCACACTGAGAAGACTGCGAATTGCTGTCACAAAGGCCCTCTTGCTGTTCTAGTGTACACAGGGTTATTATAAGGAGAGGGCTGATCAAGGGATCAGGGAGAAATTCCAAAGCCCAGAGAGAGAGCTGCATCTTGGAAGGGAGAGGCTGGCAAGGCCATCTATCCTTTTGGCCTTGGCTTCTTTTTCAGGTCGCATAGAGAGGAGGCAAGTAAAACAAAGAAATTAACAAGGAGGGGGTGCATAGCTCCTCTCTGGTACTGATCAGCATGATAAACTCTCCTCCACAACTTGCTCTATAAGCAAACTGAAGCTGGTTTAGCGGAGGTCTGGGGATGATTTTGCAGTCATTCTTCTGGCACCAAATGGTCTGGGAATTGTTAGCTCCCTTTGAAGCCTATTTTAGAGTTCTCAAGCAAACTGTTTATCTACAAGTCACACTTTACTTAACAAGACATTTTTATGTATGTAAAATATGAGAGTCAGATTGTAAGGACAAAAAGAAAAAAGAATAAAGATGGTTATGATCATAAGACTACAGTAAAACCACAACAGTCACTGTTACAATCCCCACCGTCACTACTTCATTTCCATTTCTATGGAAGTTTTGTTGATCTACCTGTAGTGACAATAATTTATCAAGAAATGCTTGAATTTGTGATGAAATTTGGTGTTCAGTTTCTCTAAATGGAGAAAGAGTTCTAAGGTACATTTGCTTTCTAATTTTCAAGGCCTGTCTACATAAATTTAGTTATATTTATTATAATTATTTTGAACATTTTATAAGAGACTAATATTAACACTAATACAGTTAAGCCTAACTTTACAATTTGTCCCAGAACATGTTTTATTCTTGATGGTATCCAAAAAAAATAAATCAGAAAACCAAGGAAGTAGGCCTACAAAGTTTGAAGGGTAAGGGCAGAAAAAGCAAGTGAATTGTAATACTGTTATATTAGGTAAAGGCTGCTTAAATCAAAAGAAAAAAGCTATAAGGAAATGAAGCCTATGTGTAGTTAGTGTGCAGTTACGACTTCAGGTACAACATGTCTTAAAATTCATTCTTGAATATCTCTTTATATTTTTGCCATCAATCTGTCATCATTTTTGCATTCTTTCTTCAAAATCCTACATCCTGAAATTTTGTAATGTTTTCCATTTTTATTGCCACTGCTATAGTAAATACCGATATTATCTGTCATCTTTATTTGTATAGCTCTCAGTCAAGTCTCCCTTCTTCAAATATGGCTTTCCTTTCAAGCCACACTCTATGATGAAGAGGAATATTTCTAAAAAATCAAATGACCTTTTAGCATTAACCTACTTAAGATTATTCATAGTATTTGATTATTCTTAGATGAGACCAGTTACCTGGGCATGTGACATGAGCAATTTTACAGAATCTGCTTTTAGAAGGGCCCCAGGCTTGGTTTAATACTCTGCTCTATCATCTTGAAATTCTTCATACTTTTTGAACAAGATGCTCCATATTTTCAATTTGCCCTGGCCCCAAGAAATTATAGAGCCAGTCTTGCTCTTAGATAAAATTTTTATATAGCTTACAAGACTTTTGCCACTAGATCTGTTTCCTCTGTGCTTTTAGCCACTTATATTCTCTTTCTGTCTGAAACCACACACAAATACATACACATGCACATTCATTAATCAATTGTTTGCACTCTGTCTCCAACACTTTATTAAACTACTATTCATTTTGTAGATCTCTGTTTCAAAATTACCTCCTCTGATAAACCTTGCAACACACCATTGCATAGCTGGTCTCAATCACATATCAATGTAGGGAGGAGGCAAGAGAACTAAAATGTTGAATCAAGCTTTATTCACAGGCTACAATATGCTTATCAGTTCTACAGCCAGACCAGGAGAAAACCTATAGAACAAAGAAATATTTCTGCTGGGATTGTTAATAAACCATTGTCCTACACAGTGAAGGGGAAACAGTCTTTAAACAGTATTTAAGTCGTGCCTTACACGAAATGAAATCATTCTTTTTTTATGACTAAAACCATGGGGAACCTATGGATTAAAGGATGAGAACTGACAGCAGGCCTCTCATGCTACATATTCTTACCTATTCACACTATGTACTCTTATCTTTCCTCACTGTATGTACATATCAAAGGAAAATAGGAAAAAAAAAGTTTTTAAACTGTAATGCACAGGAACTAAAGAAAAATATATAAACTAAATTCCCCAAACATAGGGACATCCTCTCACTCTGTTCCTCTCAGCATCTTTATTCTGTCTCTCTCACTGTCTTCATCTCTCTCTATTGTTTCTGTCCCTCTGAGTCTCTCACTATCTGCCTTTGAGAGGACACCACGCTTTGTCTATGGAGCATTACTCTTTCTCTAATAAACTTTCCTTTTTGATTCTAATCCTGGCATGCATTTGAATTCTCTCTTGCACTCAGCCAAGAACTCTCTCTCAGTGCAGGGCTTCAGCTTCTCACCCCCACTCCCAGAAATTTGCCCTGTCTTGCTTCAATATGGCACTCATCTCATTCTACGGTAACTGTTATTTGCTTTACCACATCGTCCAGGGGATGTTGAGGTTCATAAAATTGTTTATTGCTTTATCCATAGTGCATTATATAATTCCTATAGAATCATGAACCTTTTTTATGTATAATAAATTGTAAATGGTTAACAAACAATAATTTTCTTTTTTTAATTTTTTCAATAGGAATACACCTGAAAATGCTAAAACTGTTTACTTAATATGAAATTGTGCCAGCAAATAAGATAGTTACCATATTTCTATTAATCAGAATTACACATCTAGCAAAATTGAGAGAGACACTAGCACCTTGGGTTTTACTTCTGCAAGTATTGCAAGAGAAGAAAATATTTTTCAAATCAGAGTGCAAATCTTTAAAATTATAGTGTTTGTCATTGATTACTTTCTTTTTTAACTTTTACATGGATGGTGTTTTACAGTTATTCAAAATTTTTTTCATTCTGAGAAAGCAAGTTTATTGCTAGCTGAACCCTATGATGAGAACCAAAAGATGTGAAAAATTGAAAGTCAATTTTTCTGTCTTAACCATGATTGCCAAAACAACCCAGATATGTTCTACCTAAATAAAAGACAATGGAGAAATTGTATTAGCAATTTTTAGAAGCCTAGAGGAGAGATATCCTAGGGATTTTTTTAGTTGTTCTTCTTTTTTTTTTTTTTTTGGTAAATGAATAACAGCATGGTACGCAATGCTGGAAATGCATTGAAATGTAAGCTTATGCAATTTCCTAAAGTGGATCAGGGTGGCAAATACTTTAACCACATTATCCTGATGCCTGTCTACATCAAGTTCTTCACAGCTATTGGGAAGTAGGATGGAGCTGAATTGGCTGCAACATTGTTATATTATCAGGATTTTATTATCATCATACTCTGAATGATGATTATTATTCTCAAGGAGCAATGTTTACTAAGAATCCACTATGCTCAAGACACTAAGGCAATTGCAATAGGTAACAATCAATACAGTAATCTTAACTTGATTAATTTATAATTTATAATTTTTGTTTTAAATTATATTAAAGAAAAACTTGGGACCCTCTTTGTTATGCAAATAAAAACATAATTTTGTTTTCTTAAGACTCTTCATTTATCTTTCTGTAAAATAGTTTTGCCATATGTCTACCTAGCTCCATTAACTTAAGAACATTTCTCATATAGTTAAAGGAAAATTAAGTTAGATAAAAACGTACTGACACTATGAGCTTTAGTGAAACTAATGTAAAATAATAAAACATAAAAACAATATAATGCAAGAAAAGACCAAAGAAAATAATTTAATCACATGACTAAAACCCAGGAAGAAAGAATCTGTATGCTGAGCACAGATGTAGCACCAAAACAAAAGACAGAGGTTCTCTCTAGCACTATTATGTAACTTTATTTGGGTACAACGGAGGTGAGAAGAGAGCATTGGCAGTCAGATCCAGATAGTGTTCATGAAAGTAATGACAAATGATAACAGAAACTCATTTTTTCCTTCTAAGAACTAAAGCAGAGTTGTCATTCAGCCTTTGGGAATCTTGCCCATTTGCAGATGTCATTATTCTCTTGGTGCATAATCATATCTGTCATTAACACCTCCACAGTACTCTATATTTAAGCAAAGAAGAGAGCGTTACTTTTAGAGGGGAATTTAAATATTGTGCTATACCATAGTCAAAAATAAAATGAAAATTATTTTTGGAAATCTCATTTATGCTTTATATGATCCAGTGTGACAATTAGGTTTCTCCTCAATGTTATGACAAATTTTGTCTGAATATATTCCTGCCTTAGAAAATGGAAGGCCAATTAGCCAGGCAATAGACCTTTTTCACTCTGTGCTCACTTTTACCTTCATTTTCAATGCTATTTTACCCTTAATGATGATAACTCATTATTTGCTAACTCTTTCTCCTCCAGGTTAAAAAATAAAAAGGAAAGAAAAAAAAATCTCAAAGTCCTATTGATTCTTTAAGCATGCTCAGGTTTTGTAAGTTAGAAGATGGTTGGAGGTTTAATTTGTTGTTCTCCTCAAGAGCAAGGATAGTATGTTATTAGTAACATTACTGTTGGGGTGATCTAAATCCAACATTGCACTGGTAACCCTAAGGGGTCCTTGGCTCTTTTTGCTGATGCAATAAAGAATTACAGATCAGCGAGATTTAGAAAAAGTAAGATTTATTACAGTACATTTCAAGAGAGAATCGGGCTATGCCAAAGAGGGCTATAGCCGCAAGGAAAAAAGGTATGATTGAAGTATGCTCTGAGGAAGGGGCAGGTTACAGTAAAAAGAGGTTACACTTTTGTAACAGCAGAAGTGGGGAGTTCTGGATTATATTAGGGACGTGATGGGAGGTTACAAGGGTGGCGCTAAATTATTGTCATGTGAGGTCATTTTGGTTGACATCTGGTGGTTATATAAACCTTTGCGGTTAGCCAGAATTCAGTCTGTTATAATTGGATTCATGAACTTCCAGGCATATGCATGATATTATAAAGATGGTATGATGAGGCTAGATCACAGGGAGGTTAATGTAGGACTGATTGCTCACTAGTTGCAGCCAGATTAAACTGGCTACTAATTTATGGCTTCTTCCTCCTTTATGTCTTAGGACAAAGAGGAAATTTATAACAATAAAATGAGTGTTCCGGGGAGGTCCAAAGGGAGGTCTTTGGGAGAAGCCTTCATTCCCCAGTCACTCATGTCTACCTAACTACCTAACAGCAATACATAACTTAGAAATTGTTAGACATAGAATAGGCACTCAGGATATACAGAATCTAAAAGTTGTATAACTAGGGCATATCATAACAAATATGACACACTTCTTAATCCCTTGATAATCATAGTGGTGGTCACAAATACCTGGTCCTCTCTTGGTCATGCTGTAGGATTGCACTCATATCCCTGTTTTTGTTAGGTATGTTTAGGCAATTTGCTTCAGTTTGTGAAATGTAGGCAGAGGTGATATGTCACCTTTTGAGTGGAAGTGTGAAGAACCAGTGCATGGTGTATTACATTTTCTTCTCTATTAACTGCCATAGAAATCTTGAAAGAATGAGATAGGGCCTGTATTATAACAGAACCTACTGCCAACATACATCAGATATATGACATGGATGAAAAATAAACATTTGATATTTTTAGCCATGAGAATTGGGATGATTCATTACTACAATGTAAAGTAGCAATCCTGACTTACATGAAGTGAGAACAAAACTAAGTCTAAAAGAATGAATAGGAGTTAATTAGAACAGAAGGAAAAGAATATTCTAAACAAACAGAGATATCATCAGCAAAGGGACAAACAGATTTCTAAGTCCATCAGTGGGGGAGAAAACGCTAAATTAGTGAGTTAGGTTTGATAAAATCAGCAGAAAAATCTCTTTACAAAGAGTAGGTTTTGAAACACATATTGAAGACAATGAAAAGAGTAGGTAGAAATTTTGAGGGAATGGGAGATGAAGAAAATGTACAGCATATATTGAAAAGAATTAGATCCTACTTATCTTAGAGAGCATATTCTGTTTTACCCTCCCTACTCTTTTCCATAACCCCTGGATTATAGTTGGTGAAGGCTCCCCAAACTTAGCTTTTGACCTCTTCGAAAATCTGAATTTTTCTTTGATGCCTTTTATAGCTTACATGCGTTTTAAAAAGTTTGCGGGAAAATTAAGCCAGATAAAATTTATAGATGCTAGAGATTTATTGAAACTAATAGTCCAGTCCCAATTGCAAAACTATGTAAATAAGTTTGAAACTTAATGGAATAGAAATTATGTTTATTTACTTTTAATTTTGATGTTTTTAAAATAATATATTCAAATAGTAAATATTGCATTGGGAATTTTTTTGTGTGAAGTTTTATTGAAATGTAGAAGAAACCTTTTTTGAAAATGTTGATGAATAAAGCAAAAGGATAGCTTCCTGTTACTCCTAGTCAGCCAGCCTAGTTAAGTGCTGGTAGAATTGCACAGTGGTTTAGTGTTAGATTATCTGTGCCTATCTTATGTAGAGATTCTCAGTGCGTGATCTGTTCAGGGTTTACACCTTTAGTGAGCATAAACAAGGGGTCTTGCTCCTTGGCTATATCGAAATCCTTCGGGCCCAAAGTTCTTTGTATAGCATTCTTTACAATAGATTTCACCTTCTCTCTAGGGGTTATTGATCCAAGACTATTCCTTCATTTGGCACATCAGAAACAGCTTTTGTGCCAGGGCTTTCCAGCTCTAATTAATCTTCTCAGCAGCCTATGCAGAATCCTCACATCTGGAACACTTCTCAGTATTTCCATATTTCCGAGCAAATTTGGAAGTGTTTGGATTTGTTGTGAGGTTGAACACTCTCTGGCTTGATGCCCAGAATCTCACCACTGTCCACTTTGATCTTGTGAGAGCCCCAGGTAAACAATGCCTTTTGGCTGAAATGTCTTTCCGTAGCAGGATCTGAGGTAATCTCGTTATCATGAAATGCCACTGTTGTGCTTTCTGAATTTTTCCTGCAAATGATGCACAGAAAGCAGCAGCTGTGAAAACTTTTCCTTTCACTTCTTACCCACGATACACAGTTCTCATACAGGCCCCATACTAGTTTTTAGCTCCCCAGACCTGCATTGGAGTTTGAGGTAAGGCATTGCACGATGGGCAGACCTAAGGGCGGAGGTTTTGCGTGGCAAGTCAGAGAACCCAGGGAAGTTTTTACAGATTTTTTCTTAATCTATATTACCTTAATAATGATTAATTTATATATTTAATTGCTAAATATTGATCTTTAAAATAGCAATGATTATTTTCAAATTCATCGTTATTTGAAATTACTCTTTTTCTTTGAGAACTTTATGTGTGGTGCAAATTCGAGGTTCCAAGGTAAGGGGTATGAGGCTTGGACAGTTGACAGAAAATGTGGTGACCTGTAGGCAGCTGCGACATAGCTTTTTATTCCTGCAAGGGCACAGCCTATCGCTTAGAGCGACAGCACCTTTTACACACAGGTTAAACAATAGAGGCACACTGCCAGATAATGGAAGCCAGGTCATACGTACTGGACACATGGTTACATAAGGGAGAGAAGAGCTGAGTCACTTCCACTCAGAAGCTACTAAGGGTATCAGGAGGAAGCCTGACTATTGCCATCTTTCTTTCTCCACACACCATATTTATGTCTTAATACTATGCGTGTTCAAGTATTTTCTTTGGGGTTCTTAAAAAATAATAACTACCGAAAATAAAAAGAATTCAAACAACATGTGCAAACACATTTCATTGACTATTTAGTTGTTTTATAGTTAGTATGGAAATAGATGGATTATAAACAATCAGGCTTGTGGAATATAAATCTAAACTAGTGAGGCTTAGCTAGTTAGAAATCATTTATTTGTATTTCCATTAGTCATGAAAGAAATGCAACAATGTTTCCATGTCACTTTTAAGTAGATGAACATTTCTGTTTATGCATATTCCCTGGGGGTATTGGAAATAGACATCCCACCCCCCCAAAAAAATTAAGCACTAGGTTGTCTAGAAGTATAAATACAAGGGGTAAAACTTTACCTTTAGCTATGTTAATCCAAAAATGGTCACAGTCATGAATATATTAATTTTATTCTCCTGGATCTGAGGTTGCTATATCAGAAATGGAATTTTAGCCCATTTATCCTGTGGCTATAATACATTACATATGTACCAGAGAGCACATTATTTTTTTTCCTTTTTTTCTGGTATTACAAAATATAGCTAGTGGTTCATTTTCTTATAGAATCTGAGAACTCTCTCCAACTCTGAAATGGTTATAACACCAAAAAGCTATTATTCCAATGTTAACCACAGAACTGCTTGAGGCTACTGACCCTGGCAGACTCCTTCTTTAGGGTTATCATATCAAACAAGATGACCGAATTGATCAGTGAGCTAAGTGAACCCTTGGCTAATTCCATGAAGCAACCCTACCTCCCACGAAATTGAATTGTTTTTAGTCCTGATCAAATTGCAAAGTCATGGTAGTATTATATATTATAGATATTATATAGCTAAAGTGACCAGACTTTATCCATCACTTTTTTTAGATGGCCATATTTTCCTTAAATATGTATTAGGATGTGTGGTGTAGTGTGTGTGTGTGTGTGTGTGTGTGTGTGTGTGTGTGTATGTGTCCCACAATAAGTTTAGTTAACACCTATCATTTCATATAGATAAAGTAAAAAGAAAAAAAATTTCCTTGTGTTGCATAACTTGTATTCTTAAATAACATGCTGTAACAATGTGAGATTTTCCTCAACGTGAGAGTTCTCTGAATTGCAAAACTAAATTTATGTAATTACCAGTGTAAAATTCAAACCAAGCTTTTATTTTCTCTTTAACACTAACCGCACATACAATTGAAAACTGAATTTCTCAGTGTTGTATCTTTGATTATAACACTCGTAGAACAAATAAAATGCCTTGACCAAAAGGTAAAAGTGGGATGCTGTGGAGAGATATTAAAAGAGGACTAACTGTATTTCCTATGTTTTTTTTATCACAATACTGTACTTGAAACATCAGGTAATAGAGTGTTTAAAGAATCAGAGCTAATAGGTCAGTCATTTCTTTATATAAGGTGTTCTTATTCTTTTCGGATGTAAATTAGTCCAATCATATTAAACATCATGCACTGTGTGTAGAGTTGGGTAATGATCTCCATCCAATAATGAGTGCAAAGGGTACACTTCACTCCCAGTGCCTTCTGTTCCAGCTGTTTCTACTTATCTTAATTTTTGTAATTGGGTTACAATTAGGCTGTGAATGAGACTTTAACATGGGAATTAGAGCTTTTCAACCAAAGGGTTTACTTCTTTTATTGTTTTGTGGTTCTTAATGTTCAGAGGCATATTTCTTGCTACATGTTAATTAAAAAAATTATAAAGGATTTAAGACAAGCTTGTCACTTACAAAGAATAACCTATTTATATCTTCACAGATCTAACAACTTGGTTTGCAAAAAAAAAAAAAAAAGCACTGGTTGGGAAAAATTCTTCACTTTGTTTAGGGAATGAGATAATGTTTATTTTAAAAACTATTCCAATATCTTATATTTGTTTTTGACATTGTCTTCAGGCCTGACTTTACTTACTAATATGAAAGCTCTCAGCCTGACAAGACTTAAATTGGAATGGTGAAAGTGAAGTCTAAGCCCTTGCTTTTCAAAGTATGATTCTTAGATCAGCAACATTGGCATCACTTGGGAGTTTGTTGCAAATGTAGTATCTCAGACCTGGTTTGTTTCAATCCTATTAAAACAGAATCAACATTTTAATAAGATCCCCAAGTAATTTATAGGCACATTAAAATTTGAGAAATTTTGTTAGAAATTAATTATAGAAAAATCAAAAGCAATTCCAAATTAAAAAAAATAAAAATTGTCTCTTCTTGTATTCTGATCATACATGAAGAAAGTGTGAAATCTCAGCTAGAAGTAGTAGTCTAATGACAATTAAATTTAAATTTTTTAAAATTCATTACTTTAGATTAAAAAATAGGTTAAAATATTTAAAAGTGTTATGTAAGAAAAGTGTCAGAGTTGTGTTGGAAAGTGTCATTATGTTGGTTCTTTAGACTGTTCTATAAAGAAGCTAAGCAGTCCAATTTTCTTATCCTCCATGAATCAGCAGTGCTATAAGTTTGAACACTGATGTAAAGCTAGAGAATCAGTGGAAAGTATTTTATTCCATCCATAATTTTCCTCACTATTTTGTCTTATTCATTTTAGTAATTGTAGACATTTTATTTAAGTTCACTTTACCCAATCAAGTGTACTTTACCATAAAAAAAATTAATTAATTAATTATATATTTTCAAAAATCCTGTTCCAGGGGAACAGAATTCTGAAAAATGGCTGTGCAACTATTTGTTTGAGTGTTACCTGTTGCCAAGCATTCATGTCAAGGTAACTTTGCTAAGACATTTGCAGTTGTTCTGACATACTTTTGAAGTTTCTCATCCTGTCATACTGCAATTTAAAACACACTTCATTTTATCCACATTATAATTAACATTCAGAATGTCTGTATGTCCCTGGCCTATCATTTTCTTCACTATCCTCATCAAGTATTACTTCTCTAAAGAGCTCAAGAATACAGGGGCTGGGATCCTTGATGCTTTCATAATTGCTATAGTACCTGAATATGTCTCTTAATCTGTGGATGTATTCTGAGATAATGAAGAGATTGCCTTTTTTTTTTTATTCTGTTCACCTACTATATGTTGATTAAGACAGCAAACCCTGTTTCCATATATTCCTGGCTAAGTATGTCCTCCCTTGTTTCTACATGGTCTCTTCATTGAAAGTTTATATATTCATGATCAACTCAGTCCCTTTCACATATTTATGTAGGCTTTCACGGAACATTTCTCCTACTGGATGGATCTCTGTGGCTTTCTGTACTATTTACTGCCTGAGCACCATTTCTTGGCCAAGGATCTTCTTTGTGTGTTTGCATCTCATTCTATCATCAGAGAATATGGCAACCTTTGTAGTGGCTCCTTGTTAGATCTGTACATTTGTAGACTACCTGTGTAGAAAGTTGAATGAATCCCTAGCATTTGAAGATTTTTTGTAATGTCCCCTTCCTGGTGGCTTTGCCCTTTTTCACTGTAAAAACTCTCTTTGTGCTGATTCTGGATGGGTTGTTTCAGCTCTTTGATGAATCTACTGTATGCTAAGAACCACATTCACATTCTTAGTGCAATATCAGCCAACAATCTGGCCCTCACACTATTTAATGGTTCTTGAAACAATTAAATTCTAAACAACATAGGTACACAAATGACTTCATTGTCTCTTTGATGCGTTACTTCCTTGAAAGAATTTTGGAAAAAATGACAAAAAGTTAATATTAAATTTAAACCAAGGTTGTGATATTAGGTAGTTAGGCAAACATGAGAGATGAGACAACAAAGGAATAAAGGCCCTAGGGACCTTCCTTAGGACCTCCAGGGAACACCCATTTTATAGTTATAAATTGCCACTGCATCCTGAGGAACAAAGGAATGAAGGGCCATAAACCAATAGCTGGTTTAATCTGGCTACAGACACTTGTGCGGTGAGGACTACTCTGACCTTCTTTTCACCTCAGCCTCATTAAACCATCATTATAAAATCAAGCCTATGCTTAGAAGTTCATGAATCTAATTGCAACAGAGTAACCACATGTGCAATAGGTGGACAGTTATATAACAGCAAAATGTCAATCAAAATGACCTTATGTGCCAATCATCTAGGACCACCTGTAACCTCTCATCATGGCACTAATATAATACAGACATCCCCACTTTCACAAGGTTATAGCCCTCACTGTAACCCTCCCCTCCTTTGGAGCATACTCTGTCTTTTTACCTCCAGAATTCTGCAGGGCTAAAGCCTTCCTTGGTGTGGCCTATCTCCTTCTAAAAATGTACTTTTAATAATTCTTACTTTTCTTAAACCTCTCTGATCAGTAATTGTTTGCTGTGTAGGCAAAAAAACTGAGAGATTCCTCAGTACTACTGGGGCAATGATGGATTTTAGATTGCCCTGATGGTAATAGTGAGATGTGGATGTTTGTCAGTCTATTTACTTTAATGAGAATTTTGAATTGTTTCACAATAATAATATTTCAAAATATAATTTTGATTTTGTTCCAATAGTTTTAAAAATTAAAAATGGAGAAAAATGCTAAACTACTATGAACAGCTTTGTCAAGCTTTTATAGCTTGCTATGCTATTGCTGACTTCAGCAGAGCAACACCAGGAAAGTTTAAACTTTGAGCCAAACAAAGTTTTCCTGTGGTTTCCTCTATCTGAATGTCCTTGTACTCCCCAAACACAAATCTTGGTTCCTACTTACTAGATATTTCTAAATAATTATAACCTTCTCACCTTTTCTGCTCCATAACTAATAATACTCTCATTTCAATTCTCCCTATTCTTCCTCTGTACTTTATTGTTCTCTACAATAATTAGCATTATTTTTAATTATATATATATTTTTATCGAATGGCTCCTACCACTGAAATACAAACTCCATGAGGATACTGTATATCTAGTATTTCTAAGATTATAAGCCTGTCATATGGTAAACACTAAATGAATATTTGTTGAATAGGTAAATAAACAACAAAAAAAGAATATCAGATAATATAACCTTACCCTTTTAGGATATCTTAGTGTGTGGGGGTTGGGATTAATATCTATTGGAAATCCCTTTGGGCCTTTGAAGTTTCTTTCTTCTTGACATCTATTGCTTCTGATGCTCTACAGCTTCTTGACATCTGGATCCAGACAGATAAATCTGTGGATAAGTTAAATACATAGATGCATCTGTTAAGATTTACTACCAACAGGAATAGATACCATGAATTACCACCATGATCCAAGATAATCTAACTCTGGATATAGCAGACACTATGTAGGAGGTCTTATTCCTGGGATTCTTTATTCCTTAGCCACTTTACTGTGAGTTGGCTGAAAAAAAAAATGTTTTTTTTTTCCTCAAGAGCTACAACACCCAGGAAAAGGGAAAATAAGTTTGATGTACTTTCTGGCCCTTGGTTGTGAGACTAATAACAAAAACTGGGAAGGAAAAGAAATGGTAAGCACTCAAAATACAGAGAAAGTAATAAACTGGACTCAGCCCAGAGAAAGAGAAATAGCATTGCAATAAACATCTACTTTAGAATGTCACATTTCTGATTCTTTTTCATACTTTGAATCGCATCTTTTAGACAGGGATTTAAGGAAAATATCTATACTGAATGAGTGATATGAAAGCTATCTATGACCTATAATAACATGCTTTCAATTAAGAATAACACTTCAACCAGTTATTAAAACTTCCATTAAAACCACAAGATGAGAAGCATGCCAGGCCAGGTCATCTCCCAGAGCAATGGGTACACCATTGAATACCATCATCTGATGATGTAGATGTGGAGGATATTTAAATGATGCCGAGAATATTTTAATTAAACTAACAAACAAAAGTGGAAAAGTGAAAAGCAACTTTTTATACTACCTGTTACATTTTTCACAAACTTAGAGTAAAAAAATTTTTTTTCACTTTTTGCTCGAAGAACACAATGGACTCTCTATGACCTAGAAAACCTGCTGGAGTAAGAAGTTGAGATCAAGAAGCAATAAGGCATCCAATTTTTAAAAGCAAGGAAAAAAATGGCTTTATGTTAGAAGCACATGGTGTTACTTGGAATAAGAGGTAAATAAAAAAGGGGTAAGAAGCCATGGACAGAGTCTGGAAAGATTTTGTCTCAATTAGGCCAATGAATTCTAAAGTGTAGAGACCCCCTAATAAGAATTGTCTATTTACTAAGTACCTATATGAACACTATAAGCTCTTAGACTATAAACTCAACACAGGCAAAGTCGGATGCTACTGTAAACTGACATTCTCTATTGTGTTGGCTCCAATGAAAACAACCCTTGTGTTTTAATAATTCATAGTCTATCATTAGTAAATAATTCCTGGAGTTTATAAAATTGTTTCCCATTCTGACATGAATATACTTGGGGAAATTGCTAAAAGACAAATAATTTATTGGGCATTTACAACTTTGCATAAATGAGTTTCTTCTTTCTCTTTCTTGCTCCTGATACTTCTCCTTCTCTTTCTGCTCCTTCTTTTATTTTTCCTCCTTCTTTTTCATCTTTGTCCATCTCTAAGATTACTATGTGATTTCAGTGCTCTCAAAAATGAATGAAAAAAGCACAATGGTCCTCATTGTCTTTGCAAATATTTATTATTCCAGCCAAAAGAATCATGAATGTATAGGCTATTTAATTCTAGTCGAATTTAAAATATTAGACGTTATTTCTAAGAGATTGTGTGTTCCATTAGATGATTTGGGGCTGAATATCTGTCAATCAATGGATTCTAATTTTGTCTCTTTCAAGAATAAACTTGAGAGAACAGATTATTGGTTCTGCCTTTCTGTTTTCTTTTCAATGAAATGAAGAGACCACCAGTTACGTGTTAGATAGGGTTATCTTACAGCTGCAGTTGGTCAGCTTTTATCTCCAGGAATACCTGGAAGTCTGGTGCTGACATTTGGCCAAGATAAAAATGAAACATGTTAGTTATTGGTAAAGAACAGCTTACAATTTGAAACTCCTCTTCAGGTCCCCAGTGCCAAATGGTCTCCACGGTTTAGGGGCGTGTTAATGGTTTATATTGGTTCAAACTTGTTTAACCTAGTTCAACCTGTACAGTCTCGCTTTAGCTACAGAACCAGTAGGGTAATAAAAATCCTGCTATAAACTGTTGACTGGCAACCTTGAAAACAACACACCTTACATATGACTTGCTGGTTTATAATCTGAAGACAAAGAGCATTTTCTGCAATTGAGAAATGAACAGGGGTCTCCACCTGGAAGTGTCAGATCCTCTATGTTGGTATGCTCTTTCTTCTGCTATATGGAACCCTTTAGTTTGGGTACACCATGTGGAGGCTTGTGAGTCCTTATCAATTATTGAGCCCTTTGTTACCAATGCACTTTACCCTTTTCAGATACAGTTGAGAGATCAATTTAGGCAATATATTATTACTTCAATTTTCTTCTTATACTAATTCTGACTAGAGTAAACATATTTGCAAAATGGACCACAAAGAATTACTAAAGGATTTGTTCCTATCTCGAAAGCCATGAAGTATGTGGACCATGTTAGAAAAATGTAAGATTATAAAATATGAGGGTACATAATTTCTCAAGGAATTTTAGGGGTAAAAAGGCACTGAGATGTGATGTTTGACATCTGTTTAACATCTGTTTTAACACAGCATAACAGATTTTGGGGGTTGTAATACATTGAGTATGTTGATGCTCAGTGTCATATTCCTAAAAATCTGCCAGTAAGAACTTTTTTAATGAATTAACCAGTAGGCGTTTCCAATTCACAGACAATAATTCAAATTTACATTTTAAGGAGAATAAACTTAAGAGTCTATAAGTGTCTTTCTGGCATTGCTTCACTAAAATTTAATAATTAAATTTAAGAGAAAGTACCATTTAAGACAAGCTTACTTAATGTTTAATTTATAATCATTGTTATTAAAGAATTTTAAAATAATGTTTTATTTTATTGTTTACTTTTTATGATGTCCATAAGAATCATTGTTAGAGAGCCCAACAACTTTTTCATAAATGCCATGATAATTTCTGGAGAATGTATGTTAACATCTGAAAGCTTCAATAGCATTCATAAAATGAATATTAAAAGGTACTCATATATATAATTACCCAGAATAAATGGTAACATTACTATTGTCATGCCAATTGTCAAACTTTCCTTTAATAAAAAATACATGCATATATAATACATCATACCACACATATAGATACACACTCAGACACATATATGGCACGTACACACATATATAAATTTTTAGTGCCTTGTTTTCAAACTCAGCAAAGGGAGAGATACTAATAAAGACTACTTTCTGCTTTCTACTCTTCCATATGTTTTTAATTCCAGTCATTAATCACTTTTTTAAAAAAGCCTACCTCATATATACCCACATTGAAGCAGAATTGATACATCATTTAGGAGACAGACATATCTAGCCCTCAGGTTTCAGGACACAACAGAGATTTTAACACATTTTTTTCATTTTACACTACTTTCTCCTCACACCTTTCATTTTCTGTTCTTAAGATTGCCTGAATAGAATACTTATATTTTTTTCTCTTGAAAGAACATTGCCATAGCCTATTTTCTCAGATAATACTGCAATATTTTCAAAGTGATATTCACCTATGCTTTCTTGATCCTCTAACTAAATATGTTTAAGGGGAGTTGAATTATTTTTTACCTTTAAAGTCAACTTTCAAAACTATTCCCAAGAAATTTAAACACAGGGAAATTCAACTGTGACAACTCAGTTTCTGATTAATAAAGGAATAGGTTTTATTCCTATAAATGAACATCTCAGCTGTAGTTTGACTAGATTTATCAACATAAAATAAACCATTTTTATTTTTCTCATCTTTATTAAATTATAGTTTTTATTAGGCTTGGATGTTAAATGCTAAATGCATTCAGTGAGGACAAGATTGATTTATCATATTCATTGAAAAGTGCTGATATCTAATGAGAATACAAGCATATGTTTTGCCTTTGAAATAAACTAAGAAAATTGTAATCAATATCTTCTTTTGAAACTTTGAGTAAACCTGAAGGCTGTGGTGGGAAAGACCAGGTGTTAGACATAGTAACTTAATGAACAAAGAAAAACAGTATCCCTCTTACCTAATTACAAGAGGAACAGAGATAGGCAAGCTTTAAAATAGTCTTCAAGCCCATGAAATTTTATTATGCAAAACAATGATCTAGTATTTTTATTTCAACTACAAATAGACAAACCAAAAGGGCTTATGTCCTAGCATTAATATATGAGATCTTTAATATCCTGACAAATTAAGAATACTATAAATTTTAATGGTTTATTCAATATATTGTTGAACTTTACCTGAGTATGTGTGAATTTGATGACTTTCAAAATCCTTTCAGTTCCAAGAGTTACTGAGTCAATCAGAGTATCACTTTTCACTATTTGACTTAGTTATAACTACAAAACATCCTTCATCATGTACAATAAAAGCAGACTGCAAAAAACTAGATGAAGCTAGAAATGTTTAATCTAATTTTACAGAAGTGGAGGAAAAAGGTACCTAAGATTTTACAATGCTTGGGTTTCTTTTTTTTTTTTTGTCCTTATTTATAAGTCCTTTCATTTTTAAAATAAAAACTGTCATTAGATAACTTTTTACATCTCAGCGGTTTGGGGTAGCTTTGAGCAATGTACAATATGTTCTCCTTTCCTTGAGGTTGTTTGATATAAGTGAATTTGTAGTGGTATAAATATATTAAAGAGAATGGATGTTTCACTGTTTAGAAATTGCTAGCATCAACACTTTCCTGTAGGGAGAAGACAAATAAAAGAGAAGTTTGTCTTATGTGTAAATTGTCCTCTTTACAAAAACAAATTCGCCCCAAAATAAAGTTTCCTTTTCAAAATAATCCTATTTAATCAAAATATAACCCAAAAATAGTGGGTAATTTTTAAGTATCCTGTGTGTGTGTGTATATGTGTGTGTGTGTGTGTGTGTGTGTGTGTGTGTGTGTGTGTGAATGTGAGAGAGAGAGAGAGAGAGAGAGAGAGAGAGAGAGAGAGAGAAAGAGAGAGTGTGTAAAATCATTATATATTTGCAAAGAAATAACAATACCCCTGAGATGGGCTAATTTACTTTTGAAACGCCCACAACCAAGTGGCTGAAAATTTATCAAGTTTTCTGTATTTATTTCTGATTTACAAAATTAATGTTGAAGATTAATGAGTTATATTAGTGAGTTAGACCATACATATGGCCCATCCTTGGAGAAGGATGCCTGGGATAGTTCATATTTCACTTATGATAATAAGATTATTACAAAACATCCCTTTTAAAAAATCTATCAATCTATATTAGTTTCATATTACAGCTGTATCAAATTACTGCAAACCTATTGGCTTAAAACAAAACAAATACATTATCTTACTTCTGGAGCTCAGAAGTCCAAAATGGTCTCACTGGGCTAAAATTAATTGGCAGGGCTCCATTAGTTTCTAAAGGCTCTAGGAGAGAATCAATTTTTTTTGCCTTTTGGTTACTAGAGGCTGCACTTCGTCCTTGGCATGTGACTCCTTTTTATCTTCAAAACCTGCAAGCAGTGGCCCGTTGAGTCTTCTTCATGATGCCATTTCTAAAGTTTCAAACCCTTTTGTCTTCCTCTTTCTTATTATGGACATTTGAAAATACATTGGGCCCACAGAATAATCTGAGATAATTTCGTTATTTTAAGGTCGTTTGATTAGCAACTTTAATTTCATTAGCAACTTCAGTTTCATTTTCAACCTAATTCTCCCTTGACATGTAATATAGCATATTCACAGGTTCAGGGGATTTGAACATATATTTCTTTGGTGGCCATCATTCTGCGTAACACACTCATTATGTACTTATACTGGGTATTTTGTACCTGTATGTGTGTATATGTGTATGTGCAAAATATTATAATCTCAATATAATAAGAAATTAAATCAATTATTTACTTGATTGATTGTACCTTGTCTATTTTTTTTTTTTAACTAGTCTAAGGATTAGAAAAGGTTACTTACATTAATCACTAATGAATTGGTTTTTTGGAAATCACCATTTTGTCAGTGAACTGCAGCAAGACTGTGACTGTTGCAATTGCAGCTCACTGAAGAATTAGGGAAGTGATGGTTGGCATGGGCCATCGACTTAGCATCTGCAGGTTATGGTTTGCAGCCAATAGAGGCTTATCTACTCTCTCAGGCTGTTGAGAGCCATACTGATGATAACTTTGTGATCTGAATACTTAACCTGCTTCTCTAGTATAAAGTATAAAATCTTCAAGAATAGAATCTCATTAAGCCTTTGTGAAAGCTGATTACATTGGTGAGAAATCTGTTGTTATCCTGGGTCATTTGCTATATTTACTTTGCTTTTTTTTTTTTTTAATTTGCCTCACAAAAAGCAAAGGAAAATCAATTTTTTTATGTGCTAAAATTATTTAACCAAACATATTCTTATTTTGTCTCCAAAATGTTAGATTCAAACTTTGTAAGAAAGAGTGCTCACTCTATTGTCACTAATATCGTATCCAATATTTAAAAGAAGAAGCTGCCGCTAAATATATATTTAGGTAGTAACTTGAATCATGCTCAATTTTTTGCTCTATTTTTAAATCATGCCTAACAATCCAGAACTAACATAAGCCATTAATTCTCAGCACAAAGGAAATATTTATTATCAAGCAAGAACATTTCTCTATATTGTATAAATTTCTTTCTGAGGAAAATTTTTTTTAGGGTTCATGTCATTTCTTGAAAGTAATGGCTTAGAAAAAAGGCCTGAAAAATATAAGCAATGTCTACATGCAAAAAAAATGTTGGACAGAAAATAATCACTGTGGGTGCCTATACTTATGACCCATATAATGCTTATATAAATGGAAAAAGGATAGGAATTGTCAAAATAATTTAACCTGCACTTATAAATTGAAGCACATAAATGCATAGAGAGGATCTCCTCTCAAGGAACCCTTCTAGATGCATTGTTCTTAATCATTCTTTTCAGAATTTTAATACCATAGATTTACTTTAAAAGTGTTAATATATGGTGGCCTTTGTAGGGCCAGAGATTATTATATCTAAAATGTCACCTCCTAAAGAAATAATTTTCATACTCTTATAGATAATATCATCCTCATTGAGAATATATAGTTCACAGTGATGGCAATGGAAGAAGCTCAAATGACTATTATTCAAAACTCTTCATTTTACTGGCAGGAACTTAGGCCACAGAAAAGGAAACAGATTTGTCTAAAAGAATACATAGTTAATAGATATTATAGAGAAAATAAAAGAATAAAAGGCATAGATTTGGTCAATTTGCTTTAATATACAACAAATATTGATCAAAAGAAGCAGCCTCCTGGGAGAGGAAAAAACCCACTGTACCTACATAATGCTTAAGTGATGATATAACTGTCAGGACACACAAAGTATTACATCTTAGTCTGATACTTCGATATAAACAGAAAGTAACATTATTTGAAAATTCAAAAACTAAATCGTGTATGATAATTTAAAATAGAAAAAAAAAATCCTTTGCAAGGAGCTCAGCCACAGAGGCTTATAAATACCAATAAAAGGCACGGCTTGTTTAAAGGTCAATCACTCATATACTCTCGGTATTTTCCTTGAGTTAGAGCTTGTTCAACACAGTAAGAAGTTCACAACTGTCAGATGCTGGCATTTCAAAGGGTAAAAGACATCTTTATGAAATAGAACAAAAATGTCTTAATGTACAATGATATATTAAATATTACCTGGAAAAGAGTATTAAAATTTCTCCTACTTATTTATGAAAAAATATTTTCTATATTGGAATAATAAAAATAATAGACACAATAAAAAATAAAACTACCTTTTGAAGATAAGGTAATTTATAATTCCTGTTATAAATAATTGAAAATTATTTAGCAAAAATTATGTTGAGGTCAGAACAATAAACAGTGTATTATGATCAAATTCTAGCATGTAGCAAGAGAAAAAATAACTCATATTTCTTAAATGTGAACATTTAAGATAGGGGAAAAATTTTAATCATTTCAATTCAATCAATCAATCAATTAGTCATTGGTGAACTACCTAAATCTTGATTTTTTTTATGAGAAAGATTTTGCTTATTGAACGAATCAAATTATTTAACAAATTTCTGTGTTCTCTTCTGTCAGATTTAGCAATGTATGTTTTTCTAGAAATTTATTAATATTTTTTATAAAATTTCAAATTCGTTGTTATAAAATGAGTTTTAATATTTTTGTGACTATACTACTAGTACTTTTCTTATTTAGTTTTTTCATTGATGAATCTTGCCAAACCTATCAAAATTTTTAGTCTGTTCAAATAACCAACTTTTAGTCAATTTTCTCTTTATAACGTGTTTTATACATCATCGGGTTTTTTTTCCTTGCTTTTATTATTTCTTTTTTATTGACTTTGGGCTTAATTATATCTATAATTTTTTTGGTGCCGTTATATTTTCCCCAGCTTTATTAAAATATAATAAACAATTAGTTGCTCATATTTTCATTGTCCAATTCCATGTTTTTTCAATTAAATTTGCATACAATAATATATTTCTTTAAGTTGTATAGCATAATGATTAGAGATTTTTATAACTAACAAAGTAATCACCCCACTAAATTTAGTACTCTTCTCCCTTACATATTTTTTATAACATTATTAACTGTTTTTCTTATGCTATACTTTATAACTTCTTGTCTATTTTGTAACTATCCTTTTGTACTTCTTAATCCCTTTGCCCTTTGTCACCATCCCCATCATCCACCTCATATCTAGTAGCCCTCAATAATTCTCTGTGTCTATAAGTTTATTTCTGCTTTTGTTGATGTAGTTGTTGATTTTGTTCTTTAGATGCCACAGTATGTGAAATCATGTGACATTTGTCTTTATCTGACCCATTTCATTCAGTGCAATAGCCTCTAGGTCCATCAAGTCAGTATCATTTTTTTATCCCCTTCCTTTTAGTCTGTGTGTATCTTTTAATCTAAAGTGAGTCTCTTATAGGCAACATATGTAGGGGTTTTGTTTTTTTATCCATTCAGCCACTCTACTTTTTGGTTAAAGACTAAATTCTTTTCCATTTGAGGTGCTTGTTGACAGGAATGTAGTTATTATCATTCTTTATTCCTGTTTTTGATACATGTCTTTTCTCCTTAAAGAAATCCCTCTAACATTTCCTGTAATACTAGCGTGGTGTTCATAATTCTTTTACCTTATTTTTGTCTAGGAAGCTCTTTATTTGTTCTTCAACTCTAAATGGTAGCTTTGCTGGATAAAAAATTCTTGATTGTAGTTCCTGGGTTTTCATCAGTTTGAATATTTTGTGCCAAGCCCTTTTGTCCTGCACAGTTTCTTTTGAGAAATCAGCTGCCACTGTTATGGGTGTTCTCTTGTAGGTAACTAACTGCTTTCCTTATGCTGCTTTTAAGATTCCTTCTTTGTATTTAACCTTCAGCATTTTATGATATGTCTTGGTGTGGGCTTCTCTGAGTTCATTTTGTTTGGGATTCTCTGAGCTCCTTGGGTTTGTATGTCTATTTCCATCATTATTTCTTCAAATAGTTCATCAAATTCTTGTTCTACTTAAGGTACCTCTACAACCCAGATGTTTTTACCTTTAATTTTGTCCCATAGGCTCCTTAAATTATTATTATAGACTTGGCTTCTTTTTTCTTGCCATTCTGATTAGGTGCCCTTGGCTTCCTCATCTTCTATATTGGTAGTTTGATCCTCTTCTTCATCCACTGTTTATTCCCTCTAATATCCTCTTCATCTCAAATAATATGTTCTTCATTTCTGACTGGTTCCCTTTTGTAATTTCCATTTTCATGTTTATGATATTTATCTCTTGTTAAAATTATCAGTTAATTCATCTACAGTGCCCCAAGTTCATTGAACATCTTTACAACCAGTGTTTTGAACTCTGCATCTCTTAGATTGATTGACTCCATTTTTCCTGGATCTCTGTTCCTTTCTCTCATATGGTTTCTGCTTCTTTGTCTTCCCATTTTGGCTGTCTTCTGTGTCTGTTTCTATGTCCTAAGCAAAGCTCCTAAGTCTCTCAGTCTTATTAGTGTGGATATCTGTAGTAGGTGTGTAGCAGCATAGTCCTGAGAGGGTTTCAGCTGCAGGCCAAGCTTTGCCTCAGCCTATGCCCCTCTAGGGCCACCTGTTAAGATTCAGCAAGGAATCCACAGATTCTGTGCTTACAGTTGCCTCAAGAGGCCATGCCAGAAACTGAGGCAAACTGCCACCTATGTGCATATTGAGGTTGGCTCAGTAAGGAGCACTAAGGATACAATCAGATGTGGCTTGGGTGGGGCCATGAGTTGGGGGAGGCAGAGTTTTAGGGAATCCTCTGAACAGAGTGACATCTGTTATCCAATTCGATGACATCTAAGCTCTGGCGTTCTGTATCCATACACTGTTTGTGTGTGTGTGTCAGGGAGAGCAGTGAGGTGGATGGTGAAGGGCTCAACACAGGTACAAGATACTGCCAACACTTCTGCCTCGGAGAAAGTCTCATCTCCAATCTTTGTTCCAATAACTCAGTGTCCCTCTGTAAGTCCGTGGTGCCCTCTGAGCAGCCTACCTGGCACTGGTGCTCAGAGCGAGTTAGTCCATCATTGTGGAAGTCTGTTCATGTACTCACCCCCTTTAAAAGGCATCTGCAGCTGCCGGCTGTCACTGCCACAGCTCCTGTCCCACTCAGCTGCTTTGGACTGGGTAGCCTGGCATCTTTGCCCCCTCTTACCTTTTATTTTTGCAGGTTAATTAATTTTTTCTCTCCTTAGTTGTTGTGTTTCTGTTCATCTATATTCCATGCAACTCTGCTTGCTGTTTGCTCTATGTTTCAGTCACAATTTTGATTTCGTCACAAGAGATATGAACAAAGCCTCTATCATCTATACTATTTTTAGGTGACTCATCTCTAATATTTTATATTTAACATATCATCAATTTCAGCCTTTCCTCTTTTGTAATACATGTAGTTAAGATTATATATCATCTTTCTTTGTATGGCTTCTGTTACAGTCAGTTTTAAAATGCTATATTTTTATCATTCAGTTTATTTTTTTTAAATTGTTCATATTTTATGTCTAGGTTATTTACTAGTGTTTATTAATTTCCCCCAAATTGGAGATATTTAGATTCATAGTAATTCCCTTGAAGGGAGGTGTGTGTGTGTGTGTGTGTGTGTGTGTGTGTTTTCCCCTACTTGAATTCATAGGGTTTCTGGAATCTGAGACTGGATACTGTCTATTGTTTCTGGGAAATTATCAAACAATATCTTCAAATTTTGCTCTTATCTCTCCCATGTCTCTCTGTTGGTTTCCAAATTAACTATTTTTAATTTTTCTTAACATGTTTTCTTAACATGTCTATTAAGATCTTCTATGAATTGTTTCTTCTTTTTTTCTTCAAATTATAATAAAAAGTTTTGTATTTATCTTCCAGTTCACCAATCCTGTTTTTTAGCTATGCTTAATCTACTGTTAAATTGAACTATTTTATTTTAATTTTATTTATTGTATTTTTACATTATAGAATTTTCATTGTGTATCTTTTCTCAAGATTGCCATATCTGAAGAAATTACTCATAATTATCTTGAATAATTATCAAAATACTTAAAGTCTTTAATTATTCAAATTGCTGAATCACTTATGTATCTATTTCTATTGTTTTGTTTTTTCACTTAGGTTTTGATCATTTAGTTTTGTTTTTATAGCATTTCTCATATGATTCTATTGAATCTTTGACTTTGAGATCTGTTTGATATTATCTTCTAACAGAAAATATTTCTTTTTTGTTCATGATAAGAAATTTAAATGGTTCTGTATAAATTTAACATAGTATGTGATTTAGATAGTTTGAGGCTGAGTTTCTTTCTTTGTGAGAGTTGGCGAATTTCTGATTTTGCACTAACTTCTTTGGTAACAGTATTTCTAAAGTTCTTTCTAGAAATATGCGTGTATAAAGGTCCCTCTTTTTCAATCTCTGAAATCCAAATTTAGTCACTAAGTTTAATAAAAGTACTGAAATTACATACCTTCTGGTCTCTTAGTTATTGTATTACTTTGTTTATTTGATTCTAACTCTATACAATAACAATAACAAATCATTTTTAAACTTTCTTGTAGATGCTTTTTAAAGTAATATTTTTCTATCTTCTCTTTGAATTATATAGAATTCTAATTAAGAATTCTTTTATTTTCAAAATATAAAGATAACCAAATTTTTATTATAAATAGTCTCTTAAAATATATGGCATTACTACAGCTGGACAGCAAATTTGACTTTATAAACATGATATATTAATTGCTTATACATAACTTATGTAAAAATTTTCACTTCAATTACTTTAAAAATGAGCAAAATAATAACAAAACTTTTTGTGATATTAGTTCTGTTTTGCTTTGAATCATTTGGATAATTTTTTGTATATTGATGTAGATTTTAATCTTTTTAATTTTGATTAAGATTAAATTCTCTTAATTCATTCTTGCTATTCCTATTAATTATATTAGAAAGACTAAAAGTGGAATACTGAGAAGCATAATAACTGAAATCCTTTAAAAAGAATCTCCTCTACAAAACTAAAAATCAGAAATGTAGAGTATTTCAACAAAAATAAAGCTCTAAGTATATGTTGTTGTGTAAAATAAGGATTAAATGCAAAAGACTTTATAAACAACTGTGTGTGTTTTAGTAAATAGAGATTTGCAATCAAAATGCTGTACCATTCAGCCATGTATTAACTAAATATTAACAACAGGATGAGTGCTAGCATCTTAATAAAGAACCCCTACCAAATAATTAGTCTTATTTCTGATTCTTTTTGGAATTGATTATTAAACTAATTGTAATATTATTCACCTTTAAGATATTATTCACTCTTTAAGTATTTTTCTTATGGAAAGTATTCTCATTTTATAGAAACAAAGTACAATTATGCTCCAGTTGGGTAGAACAAACCTTGTGTTATAACATACCCATATCAAAACTCATTTTCTTTTTTTACTTACTAAGTCTTTACATTTTTATGTTAAAAAATGAATCTATATATTTAACCACCATACATAAGCTGCACTTCATTTAGCATTATTAATGGAGCAGTTTAATATTAACTGGAATTTGAAGGATGCACAAAAAAATTCACTTTAAATATTGAAAAAACAAGTTAGGTAATCATTACTCATTGAATTCATTAATTCATTAATTTTCACAGTACTGTTAAAGCACTCTAAAGAGTGCTTTATTTTTATTACATTGTATATACTTGCTTATTTAAATGATTTCTAATTACAAAATGACATGGGAAAATTACTCTATATATTTTTTTCCTCTCTAGTCCCTTGGTTGATTACATTCCTTCACCACCTAAGGACCATAATTAATATTAGCACATTTTTAATTCTAAAGGATATTGATCATTTTATTGTCTTATTTTTTTATGATTTACATACATGTACACATATAGGTGTATGGAGGACATTTCATTAAAAGTTACTTCTAATGCAAACTTGATTGTGTTTCTAATTTAGCTTGGTATTTATGTGAGGGCCTAAATAAAGATATAGATACTAAAAATGACTTCATAACTTAAAAAAGAATAGGAAACTATGCATATTTAGATCAAACTGTTTTACTTAGAGGAGAGAATATGTTCATTTTGCAAAGAATAAAAGACACAGCATAAGTTGAAGAATATATGAGAAGACATCTTGTTTGATGTTGTAAATAAGTTCCATATGCAGTTCTCAATATTAGTACTAATGCAAAAGTAATAAATGAGTACTTTATCCACTTAAAAATCTGCCAGGACTTTTATGCAGCTAAAGCAAACTTACCTAGCTGATAACTGATTAATATTGTCAACCTGTGTTCCCTATACACAAGGCAAATGTCAAGGAAATCTGATACACTAGACCATACTCTGACCAAAACAATTCTTAGGCAGAATGTAACTGATGGGATGAGTCTCTAAGAGTAAGCTATGGTGACACTGAAAGGACAAAATTTGAAGAAAGAAATATACCCAGTTTGTAGAACAGTGTTTTGCATAATTCAAAGAAACAATGTGCTAGCTTTCATCTACAAATATCTAAAAAGAAAAACAAAATCAAAGAACCTGGAAGTTCACAAATATGTAATTCTGACTTGACAATCACATATCGTACTAATTCATTAATTTATTTAACAAATATAGTTTATTCTGCGTTTTAAGCACGATGTTTTCTGAGGAGAAAGTAAAAAAATAAAATATGTACTTTAAGATGCTTAAAGAAGCCAGTGTATATTTTTAAAAAAATTCTTCAGTTCAGATTATTATTTAATATATACAAACAATAGGAAACAAAAGTTAAGTAACCCTGGGAAACATGAAAAATGTAACTCCATGTAAGAGCTTATTGTCCACTGTTTATTCCAAAAGGTGGGGTGGGGGGGAAGGAAAAGACAATAGTCACTTCTCTTTAACCTAATAAAAAATAATCCTAGAAAATAATTTAATAATTGCCTTTTTATAACAACAGTTGCCCAATTGGATGAACTCACTGGTGTACAATTAAGATTCTTTTCATTAAGAGGTAAAAAAAAATTGAATTTGTAACAATAATGACTAGTTATTTGATGATATTGCCAATATTTTCTAAGTAAACAATAAAATAGTGGTTAATGTGACTATAATGTTTTTGCTAATTATCATAGGCACACAGATTCTTGCATAATTAGCATTGCTATTGATTTTATATACACTTGCTTATTAGGTATGTGAACGGAGTAATGTGCCTGGACAATAACATCTTTATTTTTATGTATATATTCATTCATTCGACAACCATTATCAAGCACCTACTGTTTCTCCAATACCTGATATTGTGAAATATCAGAAAATAAACCAAAATCATTGCTTCGTGGATATATTTTGAAGGTGGAGTCATCAGAATTCCCTGACAGACTGGATGTGAGTTGTGAGAGGAGAAAAAAGTCAAGAATGACTCTAACATGTTTTTCCTCAGCAAAATTATCATGGACTCATGAAAACAAATTTAGAAAAAATAATTGATTTGAGTGAAAATGAGACACAGAACAATT
This sequence comes from Macroglossus sobrinus, assembly GCA_004027375.1. Classification (NCBI taxonomy): domain Eukaryota; kingdom Metazoa; phylum Chordata; class Mammalia; order Chiroptera; family Pteropodidae; genus Macroglossus; species Macroglossus sobrinus. The sequence continues at coordinate 143,618 of PVKZ01000966.1, forward strand.
TCGAAAGGATGCAAGAATTAATACTTTGACACAACCTCAGGTGGTCCTCATAGGAACAAAAACAAGTAAATGAAAAAAATTAGAATGAGGAACAAAATGTAAATTCAAGACCTATAAAAAGTAAGAAAAAAGAAATAGTAGCAAAAGAGGAAAAAATAAGCTAAGAGAAAACCTTACAAGGAGAAAAAGAGAAGGTAAAATAAAATAACCCCTCAGTTCAACAAAAGGAGAGAGTTAAGCTGTGGCCTTAGATATACAACAGCCCACATGCATGTCAGACTTGAAGCAAAGGATGTTCTAAAATCAGATAGTTCAGTTGTATTTAGTAGCATCAATGAGAACGATAGAGGGGTCCCATTTAGAAGTTGAGCCTTGGGAATAAAAAGTCACTAAAATGAAAGAAGTGCAGTGAGAAAAGACAGACTTTGTAACCACATAATAATAGGCATAAAATAATACAAAATAATATCTTGAGGTAATATGCTGTGTGTGCTATGGAAAGAAGTATATCAATGAGGAAAATATTCTGATTTCCTAATTCTATTCAAAAATAATTTCAAGATTGCTTATTTTTCCCATTAATACAGAAGACTGTAATTGTAAGGACAACAGATATAAGTGACAGAGTAAATTTTTTAAAATACTCGTTGACATTTTATTCCTAAAATTGCCTCCTTTTTTTGTCCCTTTCTATCACTTCATTCAATTAAATAGTTTTGAAGTCATTATCTCAGGATAAAGGATAAGAGTAAAATGGAAAATACAAAATACGCTACATCTTTACTAATTTTTGTTTCTAAAATATTAAAATCCTTTTAAAAAATCAAAAGACTTCTTGCATATTTGTTTTGGAAAGTGAGGTTTGTAGATTTTGTATTTCCTCTGGAGCAGTGTTTCTTACCTGGGGCAATTTTGCCCATTTCTCATCCCATTTAGAACATTTGGCAAAATCTTAAGACATTTTTTGATTGCTATCATGAAGCTGGGGCAGTGATAGTGGTATCCAGTGGGTAGAGACCAGGAGTGCTGTTAAATATCCTGCAATGTACAGGACAGCCTCCTCCGCAACTCCTAACTAATAATCATCCAGCCCAAAATGTCAAGATTGCTGACGTTGGGAAACCCTGCTCTAGAGAGATTGAAGAATGATTCTCTTAGTTTCATAGGGAGACAGGAAAATAAGGGTGAGTAAAAAGACTATAGAGAGAGTGGTGGATTATGAAGAAAGGAATTTACTTCCTTGGTAGAGCTGTGGATGTCGTGAGGACACCTTGACTCACAAGCTGACACCTAGAGTCACAGCATGACCACCGTGAAGGAAAGACTATTCATTGTGTTCAGGACAATTGGGTCTGAGCCTGACATAAATAATGGTGCTCTCATATGTCAGGGAAGCTATAGAATGATCTCATGCCTCTCTGGGCACAGAAAAAATGGAGAGGTGACAGAAGCTGAAAATGTTAGGCAAAGGACAGAGCGAGGCATCTGAGTAAAGAATCTTATGAAGAATCTGAAACAGAGGCCAGGGAGTGCCTTTCAGTCTGCCAATTCTTCAACAAAGTTGGGCTTCAAGTGGATACAGAAAGCCAAGTCTTGAAAGAGAACAAACTATGTGTTAAGTGCAAAGAGGGTGCTGTCCAGCAACAGAGGAACGTGGTTTTTCAGGAAGACAGTTAAGTTTAGGAAAATTTTTTGAATGGAAAAAAGTTTTCATAGAAATATCTAAAATACTTCAATTTCCGATGATTACACTTGAGCAAGGGACTTCGCCTTGCATGCGAAACACAGTTAAAATTTCTCAAACTAAATTTAAATACATCAGATTAGAGGATAGGAAAGTTCTTCACTTTTCCCAAGTACAGGATTTAAATATTGGACTATGTTTTTCATGAACAGAGACAACACTTTAGTGGTTAGAGGGAAGTGGGTGAAGGGAAGAGGTAAGTAATGGTAAAGGGAACCAAATATATGGTGACAGAAGGAAATTAAACTTTGGGTGGTGAACACATAATGCAATATACACAAGATATCTTCTTGAATTGTATACTTAAAATCTATATAATTTTATTAATCAATATCACCCCAGAAATTCAACATTAAAAAATATATTTTAAATAAATAAATAAATTTACTAAGCACTATATAAACTATGGATGAAACTATGAATAAATCTAAAGTCTGAGTGGGTTTGTTGCTATCATTTTTTGCTTTGTTTTAGTTTAGTTGTTCTTTTGTTTGTTTGTTTGTTTGTTTGCTTAGATATTTTAACTCAGGTGGCTGGGATTGAAAACACTGATGAAATACCATTTTGTAAACTTGTAGTCATTTATTATGATTCTACCCTGAGGATTTCTGGCAGAGTTTGGTTGGAGGAATGGCAATAGAATAGTTTTTGTCTGAAGAGCCTGACCTCTTTATAACTCTGTAAGGATATTAATGTTATAACTCTTTCAAAGGCACTATTCAAACATTTTTTAAATATCAGATTCATCAAAAGTGATGTTATGCCTTTACAATATAATAACTAAATTTACTTAAAAATTTTTTGTAATTAATTTATTTTTTAATTTTTTAATTTTTTTAGACAAGGTAACCTTTAATTTACCTCACAGATTGCAAGGACCTTGTCAGCTTATAATCCCTTATTTATTTATTTTTTTTACACCTATAGCACCTGGTCTTCCTAGGTGATCTCCTATCCAAGTATTAACCAGGCCCAACCCTGCTTAGCTTTCGAGATCATATGGGATTGGGCTTGTTCAGGGTAGCATGGTCGAAAAATTATTAACTAAATTTACTAAGCCCTATGTATATGCCAGTCATTATACAAAGATTTTGCATGTGTTATCTCATTTAATACTTGAAACAACACTCTAAGGGACCTCATACTAATATTCCCATTTTTAACATGAAGGAGCTGACGTGTAGAGTTATGACGTAACAAAAAGTATCACAAGGCTAAGAGTGGAAAAATTAGTATTCAAACCAAAGCAATCTGGTTTCAGAATGTGTTGTCATGGTTTAGAGCCACCTTTATTGTAGGATGGAAAGTTTCTAGAAGCTACCAAATAACACTTCCACTTTACATCCTTGACTAAAACATAATACCACCTGCAGAGAGACAGAGAAATGAAATCTTTATTGTGGAAACTCAGGTATCCATCTAAATATCTAATGCTATGAAAAAAAAGAAATCAGATTTGAGACAACTAGAAGTCTGTGCCCCTGGCTAATTAGAATAAATATTTATTGTATCTCTTGTGTATAACATTATCTTCATCTTGCCTTCCTAGTACAAGCATTAAAATTTATGAACTTGTTTAGATGATTTACAGGTTCTGTACCATATTCTATAACTGAATCCGATGCCAGATTCTCTATGTGTTATTTGTTTGATATTGAAATAATTTGTCTTTGAAAATAATTGTAAAATTAAAAAATTAAATATTTTGTTACCAAAATATGTCCTATATCTATTATTGAGAGGCTTCTGTAAAAATGCCTGACACATAATTGTAAGATAAACATCTAAGTCACACCAACTTTTAAGTAAAATAACAGCAGTGATGAAATTAACAACCAAAATACCATGTACAATCAATGCAATTCTTTTCTTTGTCATGTGAAACAATATTTTTTTCTAATTTTCAAAGAATGTGTGATCTCTTCTTATTGTGTTTACTGGCTTGAACTCAGAACTGCTTGATGCCAGAGCTCACAGGTTTCACCACCATTTCTGGTCAAAGCTACTGCGTGGGAAATCCTATAAGTATCTTATCATTGCTGCTTTTTTAAACTGCCACGTCTTACCCAGTAGTTTTTAAAAGAACTGTATTTAATTGTTTATTATTAATTAATAAATTAATATGTATATGAGAAATATATAATACTGAAGACAGTGAAACTCTTCAAATAGATATAAAATTTAATTCTGTTTTTAATTGTATTTTCTGCAACAACATTTAAATTAACATTAAAACAAAGAGGTCCTGAATGATATTATTTCCTGTTTCTAATTTTAGTGAAAATGAGTCAAGAGTTTAACTATTAAGCTTAAAACTGGCCAGAACCAATATATCTTTGAAATTATGTTTGAAATCTAAAAATTTAGTGACAGAGCTATGGAGCTCTCTAAAATTAATACATTGGCATTAAAATCAGGAAGCAGCTGTCCAGGCAGGTGCAGGATTCACTAAATCTGTGTGAAGAAGAAGCTACACACTAGAGAAAAATCAGACAAACATACATTCCTGGACAAGCTGAGACATGATGGGTGATTATTAAATCATGTCTGGTAATTATATCATGATTAGCAATTCTAACTACAAACAAGTTACACTATGTTATAATTTATCTTTATTTTCTGCGTTTACATTTAAACTGAATACATATCTAATAAAATTGTTTATATTCTGTAATGTTGTATTGTAAATAATCAAATTTAGTAATAAATAAATGTATATCTAGAGAGAGAAGTCTTAGACTAATATACCAGTATGACATTGTAATGATCATTCTGGTGAATTTATTTAGAAAGTAAAATAAGACTTTATAGGATGGTTTTCAGAAGTCCTGTTGTGATTATGCAGTAAATAGGCCTACAAGCACATCAGGATACAGATTCTATTTTCTTATGGTCCTTTCTGAAAATTGAACCACATCATTTTATTACTATGTTTACTTGTGAAATATTTATAATGTCATACTCATAAGAACATTGAATGCTGTGTTCTTTAGAAATAACATGATTCTCAAGCAATGTCAGAGTTGTTGATCCTTCATCCACAAACACAATTTCCATATTTGGAAATTGACTACATGCAGTTTTGTATTTTCATTTTTGTAGATAATCATGAATAGTTAAGGATAAGCAGATTTTTTTTCCTTCTAAGTGATTACATTGTTAACATATTTGAAAATATATCTTCCAACACACCTTTTTTTTTTTTAACATAGACTTTCAGTAAATCTGTCAACCTGAAATTTATGATTCAATTTCAAGTACTATTTTAATTATTTTATATTTGGATCAAAATTGCACTGTGATTTCTGAGTACATGTCTGTCTTAGGTAAAAGACTGGACTATGATTATATGTTTCTTTGTAGCTTTTTCTAGTGATTTGCTCACAATTTTCTGAGAACCTTTATCACTGCTCCACATGGATGTTATAAGAAAGTTGATGCTTACATAACTTCTGCTGGTTCTCTCACTTGGTGATCTTCACTCCTGTGAAAATAGTCTGCTGTCTTTTTCTTTTCAACATCCTCCTCAAGTTTATTTAAGTTGTTTGGTAAATAATTTTCATATTCATATGTTAATATTGCTTTATTTGTATCATTGCACATATACCCTCTTTTGAATTAATCATTCTTAAAAAGTATAACAAAAGCATCTTTAAAAAATCATTTATTCTCTGTGATTTCACTTGTATATGGAATCTAAGGAACAAAAAGAACAAAATAATCAAAAACAAACTCACAAATATAGAGGACAATCTGGTGACAGCCAGAGGAAGGGGGTTGGGGGGCTGAAGAGAATGGGATGAAGGGCTAAAAAAGTACAAATTAGTAGTTGATGGTCACAGGGATGAGGAGCATAGCATGGGGAATGCAGTCAACATTTATGTAATGGCTGCGTGGAGAGCCAGAGGAGAGAAAGAGAAATTAGGGGGATCATTTTATAAACTCTATAAGTGTCTAACCAATATCCTGTATACTTGAAACTAATAAAATAAAATTTAAAAAATAATTTATTCAAATAGAACTGGAGGGGCAAGGAAAATTTGAGATTGCCACGGGACTTATTTTCTGATTTCTACAATGGCTTTGAATAGAAGACAATTCCATAGCGGCTTTCATGTTCTTTTTAATTCTCCATAGGTGTTTTAGAATAGCTGTAATTGTCCTTTATGTTTCTGATAGAGTTAGCCTTAGTAATTTAAAAATATGAAAAAAAATGAAATTACTACAGGTTTTCATTGCAAATTCCAAACATATTTGTGGAGTCGAACACTGGAAAATATATGGAAGGCCTTAGATAAAATGGAATCAGGAACCACTTTACTTAACTTTTTGATAGGAGTCATCATGTTAATGACCACAACTGCTTAATGGGAAGGAATAAACATTTATTATATTAATTAAGCATATAAGTGCCTATCAGATTTTACTCTTTCACAACTGTTTCTATGATATGTTAAGCATATATTCTCTTAAATTCTGTCTTAATATCAAGAAATTACCTTCCATTTTAGGTTTTTAGAACAACTATATATCCTTCATGTGATCCTCCTTAGCAATTGTAATTTCCCCAACTTGACACTAACTCCAAACATTCATTGAACGTGCTCTCCATTTATTTCCAACACTTAGACTAAGCTAATTCCATAGTAAGTTCTTGATTTAAAAATAGTTTTTAAGAAAAAAAAATGAATGTGGCAAACGAGCATATGAAAGATGATCAATATCATATATCAGAGAATTGCAATGTAAAATAATGAAACACTAATAAATACCTATTATGCTGGCTTAATCCCAAAACACTGACAACACCAAATGCTGGTAAGGGTGTATAACAATAGGAACCTTCATTCATTGTTTCTAGGAATGAAAAATGGTATAGCCACTTTCAAAAAAATGGTATAATAGTTTTCACAAACCTAAACATACTCTTACCATAAAATTCAGTAATCATGTTCTTTGGTATTTACCCAAAGGGATCAAAAAAATGTCCACACTAAAACATGCACATGGATATTTGTGGCAGTTTTATTTGTAATTGCTGAAACTTGGAAGCAACCAAGCTGTCCTTCAATAGGTAAATTTGTAAATAAACTGTGATACATCTAGAAAATGTAATACTATTCACTGCTAAAATGAAATGAGCTATCAAACCATAAAAATATATGAAGGAAACTTGCATGGATATTACTAAGTGAAAGAAACTAATCTGTAAAGGCTACATACTGTAGATTCTAACTATATGACATTCTAGAAAAGGCAAAATATGGAAACAATAGTTTTGTTTGCCAAGAGTTCCAGAGAGGAAGGAACACGTAGTCTGAACAAAGGGAAATTTTATAGCAGTGAAACTAGTCTGTGAAATACTGTAATGGTAGATACATGTTATTATATGTCTGTTAAAAGTATATAATGTACAACACAAGCATATAATGTATATCAGTGAACCTTGATATAAACTATAGATTTTAGTTACCGTATCAATACTAGCTCATCGATTATAACAAATGTGCCATACTAATGCAAGATATAAATAATCAGAGTAACAGTGTGTGTGTGTGTGTTTGTGTGTGTGTGTGTGTGTGTGTGTGTGTGAGAGTGTTTGTGTGTAAGGCTAATGGTCGTGAGGGGGTATATTATAACTCTCTATACTTTCCATTCAACTTATCTGTAAACCTAAAAGTTTTGTTTATAAAAAACAAAGTCTAAATTAATAATTTTGTAAAAAGTTGTTGAATAAAATAATGTTTTACAAAACCCGATTATACCTTCAATTATCTCAAGTGTTTTAAAATTTTTATAATTTAAAGTTAGGTTAAATTAATTTTAACATTAAATGCTTTCACCGAAAAATCTGATTGCTTGGCAGTGTCCAGCCTCAGGTTTGATTGAAGAATAAATTTTCTCAAAACTGTTGAATACAGTCAGTCTGAGATCTTTTAACCTTAACATACAGTTTCTTTGGGATCCATAAATAACATGGGAAATTATACTATTTCTGTGATGTGACAATATAATGAATAGTGCCCCAGTGCACTGAAGCTGGTTCACACTGACTTATGACAGTAATTGTCTTTTCTGTCTAATTCCGCGATGCCATGTTTGCTTGAATTTGGTGGAGTATTGGTGGAGTATTTACATCATGAACATCAGCAAATGCTGCAAATAAATTTATTTCTTTTTTTGGTTTATTTTAAAGAGTTGGCTTACCAGCATATAATCGGTTAATATGATATCTCAAACTTACACACACACACACACACACACACACACACACATATATAGAAAATGTTTTGCCCAAATACAAATATATCATAGAAAAAACTTCTTCCCAGAAAAAATATTTTTACATACTTTTATCCTCTTGATTTCCTAGAACCATGATAGTAACTTATTCCTGAAGTTTGTAAATTACGTTGTTATAACAGAAATTAATCTAAGAGATTATCATAGCCTACAGGCAATATAGATTAGGGATTAGCAGAGATGCCCATAAATGATTACTTGGAATAATGGAAAGAATTAAAGGACACTGTATATGTAGATGCCTCAGGCACTCAAACAATTCTGCCTTAAGGTAATTGTCAAAATCTAGTGATGAAAAAGTGATGGGGGAGAATGCCAAACGTTTCTTTTTTCTTTCTTTCTTTCTTTTTTTTGCATACCTAGTGTACTTCATGTTCTTTTATATCAAGCCTATAAAAATAACATTAATGCATTTTGAAAAAATTATAACACTAAACTGTGAAATTCCAAGTACCAATATACAGGTTAATGGTTAATTTACCACAAATTGAGAGAAAGAAGTACATAGGGACTGAATGCAAAGGCAGTAGCAAATGTGTAACTTTGATTATCAAAATCGAATAATACATTAATTTAAAACAAACAAAAAATAATTGTGTCAGGCAATACATTAGATATAAGAAATACAAAGTATTTTGTGGCAAAATAAACTCAGAGCCTGTGGAAATTCTTAACTGATACAATATAATAATAAAGAGACTATAAAGTCCTCTGGAAACAGTAACAATGTCTAAGACAGTTTCTTACTATGTTTACTTTCTATGATCTTGATACTTTTGATAACTATTTTGCAAGTATATAGTAGAATGTCCTTTAACTTGGGTTTGAAAGATGTTTTTTCATGATTGGACTTTGGGTTATGCAATTTGAAAAAGACCACAGAGGGGAGGTTGCCTTTCTATTACATCACATGATATCAACATTATTATTGGTGATGGTAACATTGATCAATTTGTTCATTTTAAGGTGATGCTGCCAGACTTCTCTATTGTAAAGTTCTTCTCTCCTCCCCCATTCTATACTCTATTCTTTGGAAATTAATAAATTCAACCTACACTCAAAGGGAGAAGTAAATTCTACATTCTTCTTCTTTAAGAATGGGGGATTCTTCTTTAAGAAAGATTTATATTTGTCTGCCATTTATTTAATTACTCAATAATTTTTGTATAGCAGTATGGACTTATTGAGAGTTATTTGATATTTTGAGTTATAATCCAATGCTATGTTATTTGTTTTTTTCACTCAATTGTTCCAGTTTTGTACATTGGGAACTTTTTTACATTGCCTTCTGTATCCTTTTTAATAAGTATCTCTCTCTCTCTCTCTCTCTCTCTCTCTCCTTTTTCTTCCTGTTTCAGCACTTATTAATTTTTAGTATTATAAAGTGCTTCAGTTCATTATGTCTTCTCCTTGCTCTAGGCCTAGTATCAGTAATTTCTTCAAGAATACCTAGTTCCTTTTTTTGGAGACTGGATATTTATAAACTAAAACCTGAGCACTGGGTGTGCTTATTTCTACTAAGATGCCACTACTTCTAAATCCTCTCTAACATATACTATATTTGTAAGTCTGTATTCCACCCTGGGATTCTCCAACATCCTGCTTGATTTTTAAGTTTTCTTATATTAAATTTTATTCTTTATGACATAAAGTTATATAGATGTTGACAAATAGAAAAAGTCATGGTTCCACCAACCTAGTACTATACAAAAAAGTTATATAACCTTCAGCAATTCCTTGCACATTTCTTTTGTAGCAAACCTTTTGCCTTCTCAAAATCAAAACTAACAAACAAAACTATATTAAACTATTTTCCTTCTCAATAGTATTGACTTGTTAAGAATATCATATGCATAGAATTATACAATATGTAGTGTTTTGAGTATGGTGGGTTTTTTTAGTAAAATATGTTTAAGATTTATCTATGTTGTTACTTGCATCAATAACTCATTTCCTTTTATCACTGAATAGTTTGAAATACTATTACACACATTACATGTTGAAGAAAATCTTAGTTGCTTCCAGTGTTTACAGATTGTAAGACTACTATAATCACCAAAGGTTATTGTGAGCATAGTTTTTAAATTCACAATGTAAATATCTAGAAATGTAATTGCTAAAATTGTATAGTACAACTTCAAATGGAATGCAGATATCTTATCACCATTTACACTCCTTTACCCTCCCTCCTTTATGATGTAGTTGCCTGAAATACATTCAGACCCAGATTAAACCATTTAGTAATTATTTTTCCTTTTAATTGTAAGACATAATTTTAAAATATCAAGAGAAAAAATCTGTTATATTTACTTAAATGCTTATCCTTTCCAGTACTTTCTTAATTCCTAATATTTTTCATTTCCTTACATTACAGTTTATTTTATCTTTGTCCTTACCCAGAAGATCTTGTGAATGGTACTTTGAGGACTACCCTCCTTATAATTGCGGTGGCAACCCACCCACATTTGAACCATACTACAGAAGTGAGCTAGGAAATGTATTCTGAACCTGCAAGTTAGCTACCTAGACTAAAAGAGATTTACAAAGAAACCACACTCTTATAACACAAAATATGTTCAAGATACAGAGCTAATTACTTTCATTCTAAGAATCAGATATATTGGGGCAAGATTTAACCAGAAAGACTATAGGATATTTATATGAAGAAATTTATTGCAGAGAATTGACTTACACAATTGTGGAAGCTGGCTAGATAAGTCTAAAATTCATAGGACAGGCTATCAGGAAGAACAGGCTAGAGCTTTTAGGTGTGGGCTAACATCATTGTCTTCAGGAGATAATAAAGTTTCTTTTTCCTATAGGGAAGCCTCAACTATGCTTTTAAGACATTTCAACTGATTTGATTAAACACAACTATATTATGTTAAGTCATCTTTTCTACTTAGTCAACTTATTTTGGTCTTTAATTACATTTACAAATATATTCACAGAAACATCTAGAAAGTGTTTGATTCAAAAACTGAGGACTATCCTTCTAGTCAAATTAATACATCAAAATGACCATCATACCAAATAAAATCTCAATTTGATTGAGAAAAGACAATTAATGATCACTAACACTAAGATGACATGGGTGTTAAAATTCTCTGGATTTCAAAGCAGCTGTCATTAAAAATATTCTAATGAGTAATACACTCTTGAAAAAAATTTAAACTATCAAAAACCTCAGCAAAAAAAATAATAATAATGAAAGACATAAAGAAGAATCACAAAATTTTTTGAATTAAAAAGTACAAGAACCAATTTTTTAAAAAAATCAATGAATACAGTTAATATTAGAATAGAAACAACATTCAGAAACAACTAATGAACCGGATATAAAGCAATAGAAATTATGCAGTTTTTACAATGAAGAGAAAATATATTGAAAAAGAATAAACTTATTCCAGGAAATTGTGAGACAATAGCAAAAAAACTAATAGAGGAATCAGAATCTTAGAAAAGAAAAAAGTAATTGTGGAGTAGTTAAAAATATTTGAAGAACCAATGACCTCAAGCTTCCCAAATTTGGTAAAAAGCAAAATATGAGCCTACAGATTGAACAAGTTTAACAAAGTGAAAGCAGGATAGCACCAAAATAAATCTATGCCTAGACACTTTTTTAATTTCTGAAAATTCAATAAAAATCTTGAAAGCAGACACAGAGAAACTATGCATTACTTATGAGGATAAACAATTCTGAGGGTAGTGGATTTCTGATCAGAAACCACAGAGACCATAAGAAAGCGGCATATATGTAAGTGCTGAAAGAAAAGAACTGCTTTTCAATATTCTATACCCATTGAAAATGTGCTCTAGAAGTGAAGGTGAGATAAAATTATTTGCAGATGAAAGAAAGCTGGAAGAACTTGTCATCAGCATACCTGCTCTAAAGAATATTTGAAGGAAGCCCTTTAAACTCCAAACTTTTACCAGTTATTATTTACAATAATTAGAAGATTAAGAGAAAAAAATTAAAGCACATATATTTATTGCTCAGCAGTTCTAGTGCATGCATTATTTAATGATTAACATTTTAATAACTATCATGTTTAGAGACTTCCAAGTATTAAATTTGAAAGCATCCAAAACAAGAGTAAGATTATAGTCTTAATATAATATCTTCAGATAATGAAAGCTTGACTTTATAAATTGAAAAGCAAAAGAGAAATACTACCTTAAAAATTGGCAAATATTATGAACAGAAAATTTATAGACAAGAAAATCCAAATGTTACTAAATATATGAAAAGATTGTCATTTTTCCAAGCAGTCAGAAACATATAAATAAAATAACAATTAGTAATTACTTTATACCCATCAGATTAAAAAAAATGAATGATTCCATTTGCTGGTGCCAATGATGATAGGGGATATGTACTTACTATTACTGGTGGATATGTGATATATAAATATACTGCATATATTAAAGGTGGATATACTTTGGAGAAGTAACATTCAAATAGTTATTAAAATTCTCATAGCCACTCCTAGGAATCTACTTCATTGGCATAAAACTACTCACACATAAAGGTGTTCATTGAAGCATTATTTGTAGAGATAAATATTAGAAACAAAAGAAATCTCATCAATAAATGGAGGGTTGAATAAACCATAACACACCAATGTCCCAACACAGAATACTATACTAACATTAAAAATGATGATGTTAGATACATAACTGACTTAGATTTTTATGACATTGAAAATGATAAACCAAAATGTAGGAAAGTATATATAATACAACCACATTTTAAAATATATAATATGTTTTAAATAGCTATAACTATGAAGTTAGTTGTGCAAGGGTAAACATCAAAGAGTTAACATCCATTACCTGTGGCAGTGGATTATAGCCATAAGACAGCAATAAACAGGAGTGTATATGAGATAAAATGACTAAGTATATTTTGATAAATGGATAATTAAAAATGAATACAAAATCCAAAACTATAAATTTAGTAATAAAGTCCCCGAAACAATAAAGAAACAATCTAAGTACAAGTAAAGAGGAAAAAAATATCCAGTGTAGAACATATTGTACAAGTTCTAAACTGGTCCTTATATTGACTATCTTAATCAAACTGTGTAGTAACTGTAACCACACTGGTTCAAGATTATTAACAGTTCTGTAGAGATGAACATCTGAAAATTAATTTCTGAATATATTTTATATTGTAAATATTAGTTTGTATAGAAATATGTGTGTACATTATATGGAATTTTCACTTAATGAAAATAAAACTACAAAGAAGCTTATTTTTCTTATGTGCTTGCCAATTTTATGCCTTTGAGCACAATGCATTCATGAGTAGTGGAGAAGGAGTGCAGCAAAACAATGAGAAATTCTCCCATGAAAACATTTATTGTGCTCCTGAAATTGTCAAATTTCTAAATGTGCCAGATTCACACTTAGTTTAAATTGTTTTGCATGGTTTACACTCTAGATAAAGACAAATCAACTTTTGAATAAAAATTGTATGGAAAAACTCATTTAACCAAATGCACTTCTATATCAAAGCTAATTAGTCTACTAAATGTGTTGAATGAATGGGGGCTCCAGGCAGTTCATAGCTGATAAAAATATGGTATCTGAAGTGATTTTCCTGCCAAACTGCACTGATCTAAAATTGAATGAAATCTGAGTTAGAAGTGTTCTCTACCTATTTCAACAGAGAAGAAGGGAGGGAGGGTGGAAAAAGAGGGAGGAAAGGAAAGAAGGAAGAAATCAAAGAAGGATCTTCCCATTGCTCAAAATGAAAATTTCTAATCTTAATAACATAAAATAAAGAAAATTGATATTATTAAAAAGGAAATTTGAAAGGTTTCCATTATCATTTTTGCCTTTCAGAATGAGTAACAAACCTAAATTAGCTTTGAGCAAAAACCTTTTTCATAAGGCCATAAGATGATATCTTAAACTCTAAATTCTTCTTGTTATATAAATTTTAAAAACCCTCTATTAAAATAAAAACTCCTATATCATGAGTTATAAAAGTACTCGTGTTAAGTTTATATTTGCTCTAAGACTACTTGAATAAACATAATGTAAATTAAATGGGACATAATGCATTTAAAGAACCTTCTCAGTAAAAAGACAGCTGTGATACTGAGTTTACAGCATGGAGAATCACATAGACTGTATAGTTAATATTAATGAACTGTGTTTATTAGACAAATATAAATATAGCTTGTTTTTAAAATTTTTGACAACTTGTACTCCAAGTTTAACTGGATAAGCTTCAGATTAAAACATTACTTGCAAATGAGAATGGAAAATTCTACCAGAGATTTTTATGCAATCTTTTGTATTTATAAACTTTATTATTGGGAGGTAAATTATCAAACAAAAACTTATTGTTTTCAACATTTACCAACTGATTCCTCTTCTGTGACAAAGATTAAGTTGATCTGCTAGGAATGCTCTTCTCATAAAGCTGGAACTGGCAACAAAAATATTGTCTACCCAGAACTAAGTCCAATTTGCATAAAGAGCAGAGAAGCCATGAAACAGGGTAGGGTTGAAAGATTACACACACACACACACACAAAAAAAATTGACCAAAATGGTCATAGCCACAGAGAAGACACAAGAACTAGAATGAAAAAAAAAAATCCAGAGGACAATACAATAGATGGGCTGGCTACACAAAACTGTGATGTGGGGGAGAGTGAGAGGACTGTTGCCCATAACCTTCTTCCTATGGATGATCCATTTAATGGGTATATTCTTGAAAACTAACTATAATGAATTTTATTAAAATATCTCCTATCTTAATTTCAATCAGAGGTAGTATCCAATAAAGATTCTTTTTTAAAAAGGTGAAATTTAAGTCATGTTGAGTAAAGAATCAGTTATCTCTATTTTGTAGATGAAGAAGAATAGAATACCAAGAGAGCAAAACATATGGATGAGAGAAGCAAACACATGATGAGTTTTTGGCATTTCAGTTATAAAATATGATTTTACATTCTATTTATTTATGAAATAAATATTTTCTGAACACTTACTATAGATTACATACCAGTTAGCACTGTGTAACACCAATTAAATGGTAGTAATAACAAATGATCTCTAAATATCAAAAAACATTACAACATGCTACATCACAATTTCAGTCAGCAATATATTATAAAAAATATTTCTTATAAGTAAAAGCAGAATATTTTTCTATAAACAAACTTTAAAAATTTATATGTGATAGATAAAAGTTAATCTTTATATTTTATTTATTTTAATTTCTAGTGCCAAAACATGGATTTTGATAAAAAATGTTATAAGCAATTAAAAATCTTGCCTTTTATAACCTTTCCATTCTAAATAGAAATATTTTTTTCACGAGATTTAACATCAAAGAAAAACACTCTTTAAAATGTGATAAGTCTATTTTACACCACCACATTTTTACAAGAGAAGTCAGATTGGCTTAGCAAAAAATGTTACAGTGGACGGAAAACTCACCAGAATTTTTAAATATTCTAGAAAAGCTTAAATGCACAAAGTTATGATTTGTTCAGGAGAATAACATTCAAATCAAGCAATAATTCAAACAGAAAAACAGCAATTGTAAACATGACAAAGCTGCTTAAATAAGAAAACTTTTGAAGAAAGTTTTTATACATTGACTTCATGATGAAAACAAAGTAGAAATCACAAAGAAGAATAAAGAAACAACTGGATACTACAACAGACTTAGATGTGCAGTGCTTTCAAAAATTAGTATATGTAATATACTAATTATTGTAATACTTATTATTTCATATTAGTATATGTAATACCTCTATTGCATATTCACCTCAGTATAAAATCGAAGCTATAAAAAAAATTTTTGAAACAATGTTAGTGTTGTATATAAAATTCAACATACAGCTGACATTCTCTCCTTTATGTACAAAGATAACTACCAATTCCGTATGGGTAGTATTTGAACTTTTATTATGCTGTCATGATAATGGTCTCAATGATTTTTTCATTAAAAATTATTGGGATGACATTAATAAAATCAAGTTACAATTCAACAGTATATTGTATATATATTGCATTGTGTGTTCACTACCCAAAGTTAGATTTCCTTCAGTCATCAAATATTTGACCCCTTTTATCCCTATATGTCTCCCCCACCCCGCTTCTCTTTGGTAACTAGTAATCCAAAATTCGTGTCCATGAGTCTCTGTTTGTCATGTTCGTTTGCTTCTTTCAGTTTTATATCCTACATATTATAAGTGAAATCATAATTTTCAACTATTTCTGTCTAACTTATTCCACTTAGCATGATTATCTTGAGATTCATCCACATTGTCTCAAATGGCAGTATTTCATATTTTCTTATGGCTAATATTTTTATGTACATATGTACCGTATTTCCTTTAGGACCTTATAATCAATTCAACTGGGACTCAGTAGTTTACTTGGACTAGGGCTCTGGTCTGTGGACTTAAGGATAAAACACACTGAAATTTAATCTAAAATCGTACAATTTAGACATACCATATTAATTATATACAAAGACACTTGACATTATTTGATTCTTATTATACTTTTTCAATTAAATTAATTCTCAGACACTTCATAATTACAACCTAAAATTTTCACAGAGAAGTTGCAAGTAGTAAACATGTGAATTGGAATAGGTATAAGAGGACAGTGATCTCAACACTTTTTAAGAATTTAGTTCATATTGCTATTTATTATCTATCTATCTATCTATCTATCTATCTATCTATCTATCATCTATCTATCTATCATCTATCTATTTATCTGTCTTTTATTATTTTCTTCTCTTCACACATTCTTTATTGCTGATTCTCCAGACTGGAGAGTGGAATATAGTCAGTTCTCTAATTTAGTGGTAAGAGGGCTTCTTCATAAAACTCTAGCTTGTTTAGGGAGCTCTATTCTAGCATCTGGCTGCTTTAGTATAGATACTAAACTCTAACCACCAACCTCTGTGGTCTGTTTCCCCTGTGGAGACCACTAAAAATTCAAGTTTCTCTCACCTTTCTGACTTTAGTTATTTTTGTCACTTATTGAACCTACGACTCTCTTTTTCTTTCTTTTCTAGTTCATATTTATCATTTTTTAAACATTCGAAATTTCTTTGTTTGATGAGAAACATCTGCTTTCAATACTCATTTAATTTTCCTTATTATTTAAAGTTCAATATATACAGTAAAAATACACATGTTCTTAAATTTTAATCTCTGTTGCTTCTAGAGTCCCTATATAATATGAATAATTTATAATCCCTTGTAGACATGTAGAAAAATGTGTGGAATTAAAGATATAGGCCAGGGGATTTAAAACAAAGCATTCTTTCTTATAAAAATAAGAGCATTGGATTTGCATATGAAATCCTTGCTTTTCTATTTGTTAGCAATATGCTTCTTGTCCTTATCTTGTATACCTAAAAACTTTCAATAACCCTAAGTATACTAGATTTTGGGGTACCAAAATTATGCCAATCTATAATTTTATGACTTATTTTTGGTTTACATAGAGAAAATGAACAACATTTCCTGATGGGAAATACTAATCAATTATCAAACTCTTTACCACTAAATATGGATGCAGCGCTGAAATGCTTTTCAATGTAATATTTCTGGAAGTCACAACCAATCAATCAGCATTAGCATGTGATGCTAATGTAACAGATTAGTCATACGTGATCTAATAGGTCAGACTTAAATTGGTAATAATTTTATATATAAGTGATATCAGATCTGAACTCAAACTATCAGCCTTGGTGCTAAATTGATGTTATCAATTTTAGACAGGGGAAATATATTTTACAACACTTCTGCTATGTACTATACTCTTTGTAATACACTCATTTAACCCTCACAACAAACTTGTGAAGTTAAAATTATATTCATTGAGGAAAAAAGATATATAAAATTTCCTCAAAAACACAGAACAATAATTTAGCAAATCTAGAATTTGAACCTAAGTTTTGGTCTCCAAAGCCTGTGTTTCTGGGTCATTCATGTCAAAGACAATATCAATTGCTGAGGTTATCTACAATCATATTACCATTTCCCGGTGATGAGAGTAACACTGGCACTTTGAAGATTCTGAAAATCTGCATAATGCTGTCAATAATTTGCATATTGATGAATATGTGCTTGTAAATCCCAAACATCAAATATATATAGAATATAGTTATTAAAAAAGAAAATCAAAGATTTGACAATCTTTTAAATGTTTGATGTTGTTTACTATCTAACTTCTCCATTTGATATGTAAGTTTTATAACTGCATTATTTGAAAAAATATTTTTAGTAGATTTTAAGATTTAAATATACATTAATCATATTATATTCAATTGTCTTAAAGATCTAAGACAGGGTAAAGTGAGTCAAATATAGGGGATTTGGGGAAGGGTGACGTGGATAAAGGGGATTAAATATATGGTAGCTGAAAGAAACTGAACTCTGTGGTAATCACACAATAGAGTATATAAATGTCAAATTATAATGTACACCTCAAAATTATATAGTTGTATTAACCAATGTTACCTCAATAAACTTAAAAAAAATCTAAAGTGAAGGAAACAATTTATAATTAGACAATAAAATCTTTTACTTGAATGTAAATATTTCTCTATGCCACTTCATTACTAATATGATTTTAATTATATTTAATTCTAATTATCTTCTGCAAAATATAATATCGAAATGAACACAGAGATGTTTTCATTGGGCCAAGAAATAGTAACAGGTACCAAATGTACTTTCCTACTTGAAACATTTAAATATCCACGCAAAATGGAAAAACAGTTTTGAAGACATGGGGCATAAAGCAACAAAGAACGGTCAGTAATCTTCAAAGACAGAAGACAAATGAGGTGAGTCCTATAATTTTCCTGGCATATGGATTTGAGAGAGATTCTAAGTGCTATCATAAAGAGATGGAATCTAGCTGGACCCAGGTACACTCTTTTTTATTTGAGATACAGCTGAAAGCTGAAAGATCAAGGAAGCTAGAATTTACAGTATGAAATATTGCAGAAGAGACAGCTGCAGAAAGGAGCACTCTGGAGATCTTTAGAGAGTCCACCTGAAAACTGCATATAGGTGAGGAAGCTACTTGAAATCAGGGGTAGAAACAATAACATATGAACTTACTTAAGGGAATGACACTGGGAGACCACACAGGGCCAAAAGAGTGTCTGTTCTAACCAACAAGACTAGAAAATAGTATTATTTATAAGGCATTGGGTGAAATAATCAAAAACATTTTGCCTGCATAGTTGGAAAGAATCATTCTTACACTAAACACTTCTCTGTTTCTATCAAATAAATATTAAAAGCAAATGTGAGAGGATCAAACTTTTCAAGAAACTTGTCCTAAAATAAAACTCAAGAAAAATTATAAGAATATAAAAATATCCAATACTCAACAAGTGAAATGCAAAACGACTGATCCTATAAAATATTATCAGCATTCAAGGAAACATAATAAATAAAGAGATTTAAATTTTATTAATTTTAACTGAACAATCTATAATAAATGTTAGAATTAACAGAGAAAAACAATAAATGTTATAGCTCTATTTTATGTATTGAAAAAGCTGGAAAGAAGATGAGTATGGTGGTAAGAAGACAAATGAAATGTTACATAATTAAAATTAAAATTTGTGAGATGAAAAATTTACTTGATGGGATTAATGTCACATTAAATTCTGTAGAAGAAAACATTAGTGTAAAGATATCTTATTAGAAATCACCTAAATCAAAAGTTAAGAGAAGAAGGAATATTTTTAAATAACAAATAATTAGTGACTTGTTTGACAACTTCAAGCCTGCATTACAAGTAATTTTAGTTCCCAAAAGAGAGATTTAAAGAAAGGAACTTTGAAGAAATTATGAACATTAGTGAGCATTAATTCCTCAAAGTCGATTAAAACTAGAAATCCTCACATATACAAACAAACCCAAATACAAACAAACAAAAAAAAGTGAAAAAAACTCTCAAGCAACCATAGTTCAATTTACTGAAACCACTGATAAAGAGAAAATCCTAAAGCAATCAGGAAAAAATAAAAAGAAAAGATGTAATAAAGTAAAAAAAAAAAATGAAGCTCAAAAATAAAAAGAACTTTTCAAATAAAATGTGTTCTGTTAGCTTGGCATTATACATTTAAAATGACATATATAGAAAAATATATCTAATGATGGTTTGTATGTATTGGAAATTTAGTCATAATTTCAAAAATGACTAAATTTCTTTATTATTGGCCATGTCTAGGAATTCTGAGGATAATCAAATAATGTTTGGATGTATAATAAAATAAAGACAAACATAAATAATAAATTATTACATATTTTTCTCCATAACGTTTCTTTAAATTTTCTGAGTATAAAAATGGCTTATGAATTAAGTTTTATAAACTAAATATAGAGCAGGCCACTGAAAATATAGAGAATCTGATCTTAAGTAGCATATCCATGTGGCTAGTAAACATGATATTGTGACCAGATAACAAGCAGATGTTCTTTAGACATGCCTCTTTTTCTATGTGACCAATAGTTAAAGAAATTTATAATTCGATGCCACATTTGCATAAACTAGATCTAATCCCCTCTTTATCTAGAGAGAATATATTTTATGTATTGGTTACATTATTGCAAAAATCTACTCTCTAATTATCTAACATAATTGACCTTAAAACCTAATTCCTATTCACTCCCTGCCCCAAATTTGGAGATAAGCAGTTTACAAATTAAACTCATTATTGATAGATATTTTCTAAGACTGAGATATATCACAGATACTTAGTTCACATCCCTCTTACTTTATACTAGATTAAGATTCTTTTGTATTAACTCTTGTTACATACTGTAAATGTTTTTTCTTAATACTTACTTACAATTAATTATTTATGTAATTTATTGCTTAATAGCTCCCTCTGCTCCCAAGCTATGAACTTCATATGAACTATGAACTCTTTTGCTTATGATTGTAATTCCAGTGCTCATTGAAGAGCTTCATTTAGTGAATGATCTGAAAAAACATTACAATGCAAACCTCCAAAGTAATTCATTATCTACATATACATTTTGTGATTAGTACATATTAGACATTGTTTAAAAACATTATTTAAAAATTGCCAAATTTTCTATTATAACGTAGTTAATTATAGCATAATAGCCTATTATATCTCACAGAAAAAAAAAAAACTTTTAGCTCTCAATCATAGGCATAGATGTTCTCTTCTAAATTATTGGGTTTTTATCTTAAGGACTTTATATACCATGAAACTTTCTGTGCCTTCCTCTTTGTTTTAGCTTCTAGAAAGCATCATGACAAAATTTCAGCCTACAATGAAAAATTGAACACATTTTTTTAGTGTGTATTTTGGATATTAGCCTTGTTTTACTATCCATTGCTCATTTGTTTTTCATTCTGCATTACTGTACTAATTTACTTTAGTTTTTGTTATGCATGTAGTTTTATAACCCATTTATACAATTAGTGTTATAGAATTAATCCTTCTGTAACAGGAAGATATAAATAAAATAATAGAAAAACAATGATTAAGTGATCTGATTTTTTTTAAAGCCTACAGCACCTGGTATTCCCAGTTAGTACTCCAATCCAAGTACTAACCAGGCCTTATCCTGTTTAGCATCTGAGATCAGATGAGATCGGGCATGTTCAGGGTGGCATGGCCATAGCTAATGTTTATTTTTAATGGCTTTTGAAGAAGTAAGTGCTATAAGGATAAAGATGAATAAACATTAACAAGGAAAATAGTTCCAAGAAGAATGGAAGATGGAAACAATCATTAACCTTACTGCTTTGAGGTCAATATGACATCTCCATTCAAACTAAATAGACATAGGCTTTGAAGAGAAAGAATTGAGAAGAGTCTAATTCAGTTTCATAAGATACAGTACTGTAGTTTACAGGAAAATAACTTAAAAGGATGAGTATAAAGGGGAAAAAAATTTTGTATGTGTTTTGGTTCACATTTTAAGATGCAGGCTAAAGATCTTGAAGCTAGTTTACTATTTTTTGTTCAATAAAGTCTTTCCCAGGCTAGACTACTATTTTTTGTTCAATAAAGTTTTTCCCAATAAAAATAATATCAGGCCAATTAGTCTGAAAAAAAGGCATCAATGTTGGGAAAGTTATAAAAAATTTTACATGAATCAAGAAAGCTTTAGGCTCTTATCTTTCTGAAAACTAAGTACAAGTTATCAAGGTGCCAGTACTAAAAGTTGCAATATAAATTGGTTTCATGACATTTTTTTCTATAGCTGAAATTATCCATCTGTGATAATGATTTTAATGGGTGAATTGTCTTATATAATTCTTCATCTTTCTAACAGTGCTACCATTTAACACTTCTTAAATCTTGAAACTGAAGGTTAAAAATGGAATGCTCATTATTAAAGCTATTATAAATATAAAAAAACAATAGACTTAAATTAACATTACTTTTTCAAACATGTTCTGACTTCTTCAAATTCAATTTTTTAAGTTAAAAACTCACATACAAAGCAGTGTAAAAGTTCTGTAGTAAATCTATGAAAACTCCTATCACTAAAAATTACTTTATATATTAAATGTTTTGATAACGTTGTAGTTGAAAAAAATACTGCTCTAAGTATTGGGTATACAGAAGTGAACAAAGCAGAAATTTGAGAGAAAGAATTGTATGGGTGTCTGGGAGAAAAGCATTTTAGCAAAGGGAACAGCAAGAGAAAAGTCCTTGTAATAGGAGCAGGCCTGGTTTCTTCAAGTAATAGTTAAGAGTCTGATATGGTTTGGAGAGAGTAAGATGGGAAAGAGTAATTAAAAGACGGAATTGCTTATGTCGAGACTGTCATATCCCATGGAAAGGTTATGTAATATTTTTAAAATTAAGACTTTGTTTTTAGAGCAGTTTAAGATTCACAGTAAAATTGAGGGGAAGGTATAGAGATTTCCCATATATCCTTCAGCTGCAAAAGTTCATAGTCTCCCACATTATCAATATCTCACACCAGAGTGGTACATTTGTTGCAATTGATATACCTTTGTGGACATGTCATACTCACCCAAAGTTCATAGTTTACATTATAGTTCATTCTTGGTATTGTATATGTCATGGGTATGGATAAATATATAATAACATGTATCCCCAAATCAGATATTACACATAGTATTTTCATGGTCCTAAAAAAAACCCTCTGTGATAATTAAAGTTTTTATATAAACAAATTAGACTACCATAAAAACACACTCAGTTATTCAGATTTTCCCAGCTCAGCCTTAGCCAGAAATGCACAATTATATATGGCCTAATTTTTTAACATTTGAAATAGATAATCATGATGTTAACATGAATCTTGGTTATTTCTAACAAGTTAACAACTGAATAGATGTAACCAAAGTT
This sequence comes from Macroglossus sobrinus, assembly GCA_004027375.1. NCBI lineage: Eukaryota > Metazoa > Chordata > Mammalia > Chiroptera > Pteropodidae > Macroglossus > Macroglossus sobrinus. Next base: position 167,047 of record PVKZ01000966.1, read on the forward strand.
GGCCATTGTAACTGATTATGTGACTTTCTCTAGATGTTCTGAATTTTACTCAATGAATGGTTGGACAGCATAGGATTTGGGGAAGCAGAAAGTGTGACAAAAACAGTCCAGACCCTCTATAGAGCAATCTCTGATTGGGACTATAAATTTAGAGTAAAGAATTGACTAATAACATTAGTTTCATTGAAATATTATCCAAAAAAGCTACATTACTATTTCATAGGATTGGAAATAACTTGTCTGTGTTTGCAGTAACTTTTGTAGAATATATTGTCTAAAAAGAAGTATCTATTGTCTAAGGCCATACTACCTTGAACAAGCCCAAACCTGTCTGATCTCAGAAGCTAGTACTTGGATGAGAGACCACCAAGAAGACCAGGTGATGTAGGTGTAAAAATAAAAAAATAAGGGATTGTAAACTGACCATGTCCTTGCAATCTGTGAGGTCAACCAAGGGTTGCCTCGCCAGAAAAAAATTTTTTAAAGTATTTATCTATTCAACATTTATCAAAAATATACCTAATATTAACCCTATATTTACTTACTAACTTTTAGTTGGAGTTCTTCAGTAATAGTTATTTCTCATCAGGAGTTTGAAGATGTAAGCTAAATTTTGTCTCGCCATTATTTTTGCTATTCAGAAGTTTGCTATGTAAAATAATCAATGAGCATGGGCTTTTGGATTATTTTTCTAGTCATAAAAAAGTAAGAGAATTATTTGAGGAAAAAAAGGTCGCTAGTTCTGTGTAAGTTTGTATGAATATGTTGAGATGGGAGTGGAAGTCACAGACAAAGTGAAAAACCACAATGAATCATGAATGTGGAATAGACTGTGGCTGGTAGTTTACATTTTCTTGAGCAAATTATTTCTTGGTCCACTTCATGCTAAACAGAATACCCAGCATCATCAAGAATCAGTAGTAGTGGGGATGATACAAGCAAGGGGAGGAGATTGGAAGTAATACCTTGCATGGCTGACAAGCAAACCATCACCCTCCAGCCATGCTGAATCCTAGAAGCTAGGCAGTTCCTGGAAGATGCATTACCCTGACTGGTGGCATGTAAATATTCACTGAGATGCAGGTACTCAGGAAAAAGGAAGTAGTTAACCCCAGATTGCCACATTAGAATTTTTTACTTTGAGGTCTGACAGTCTGGTTCATAAATTTATCTTGATAAACACAAACTTCATTTTCTTGTGCTTTCATGTCTTCCCTCGAGTATGTATTGAAAGACAAGTTAGCAGATAATTCTATGTGAAAGTTAATTTTTAATTCATATCAAAAATATTTATTGAAAACATGCTGTGAGCTAGACATTCTCAGGTGTATGAAAGACATTAGTAAATAGAACATCAAAGGTCTATGCCTCACTTAAGCTTCTACATTAGAAGATAAAAATAAAGTAGCAGTAGATATAATAATGCAGTAAATTATATAGTACATTAGAAAATGAAAGAAGAAAAAAAGAATAGTAGGGTAGCAAATATGGGGTTTGGGCTTAGGAGAAAAAGGGGAAGCAGGGATTAATAGCATCCTAGACACAAGCAGACAGTGGAATGATGTTGCAGCCTATTAATACTTATAATAGTTTATCAAATTAAAATTTTATCTAAACATAAGGGTAAAATAAAATTTTAACAGAATGAATTTTACTGAAAAATCTATTGGGAGAAGTACTTTAGCAAGAAAGAAAATTGTTATGAACTGAATGGTGTTCTCCTCTCCAAAATTCCTATGTTAAAGCTTTAATCCCCAAAGTGACTATATTTGGGAATAGGGCCTTGAGGGAGATAATTAAGGTTAAATAAGGTCTTAAGGGTTGGGCTCTAATCCAAGAGGGCTTGTATCCTTATAAGAAGAGAAACAGAAACCAGAGATTCATGTACACACACAGAAAAAAAGGTCATGCGGGGTCACAGCAAGAAGGCAGCAATCTACTAGCCAGGATGAGAACCCACATTAGAAATCAATCCTGACAGCAACTTTGTCTTGGATTTCTAGACTGTCACAAAATAAATTTCTGTTATTTAAGCCACCTGTCTCTGGTATTTTGTTATGGCAGCCCTAGCAGACTAATACAGAAATAAAACCAAGAGGAAGTGTATGTGGTAGATAATTGTGAGTGAATATTCTTACTAAATTATTATTTTAAATACACAATGATCAAAACATTTAAAAATATATTAACCAACGAGAATGGCTAAATTAAAACAGATGAAAACCACTAAAGGTTGACAAGAATTCAGAGTAATCATAATTCTCATAGATGACTGAAAGTTGATAATTAGGACCACACTATAAAACTGTCACTATTTACCAAAGCTGACTATATACATATGTTCAGTTCAGCAATTTATATCTAGTTATATTCCTATAGAAATTAATGCATAAGACATGCATAAGAATGCCTGTAAAAGTTTTATTCAAAATAGCTACAAACTAGGAAAAAGTAAACCAAATGTCTATATTAGAATGGATAAATAACTATAGTATATTAGCATAGTAGAATCGTATGTATCAATGAAAATGAGTTGTCGACAACTACATGCAATGTAATGGAAGAGTCTCACAAATATAATTTTGATCTAAAGAAGTCAGACACAAAGGAGCATATGATTACATTCATATAAAAAAAACAGACAAAACTAATATAAATTGTTGGAAGTTAGGAGAGAAATGCAGATAGTTGCATTTACTGTATGGGAACCTGAAATGTGGCCTTTGGGAGCTGGTTATGCTGTTACCTGATGAGAACGTGTTACACAAGTGTATTGTGAAGATTCATGAAGCACTTAATATAAGCATGTCTGTATGTATGTTATACTATAATAAAGTGTTTTAATATCTCAGTATAATTTAAAACTAAAAGTCGACATAGTCAGAGGCTGAAAAGGTCAGGTGAGAGCAAGTAAAGGCAATTGCCTTGTTTGAGAGGAACACATGAATATGAATAAACTGAAGACCCTGACAAGAAAAAGTAAACATAAGTATCTGGCTTATAAATTATGGCTAACCAATATGTGAATAAAAATAGAATGTTCATCTTTTAAAAGTGCCACAAGAAAATTATATTTATCTAATAGAAATCATAGACGAAGAGAGAAAAAGAAGAAATAAGTCCTTATATGTTGACTTTGTATCCTGTAATCTTGTTAAAGTCACATTAAATCTTATAGTTTTTAAAAATGATTTTAGCTTGATTACTTAGAGGTTTTTTTGGAACAAATATGTCAAATTCAATTAGACACCGCTGAATAGTCTTTTTATTTTTGTATTTATCATTTTTTTTGTTGTTTGCTTTACTTCATAAATTGGGATCTACAGAACAATGTTGATTGAGGCAGTAAAAGTGTACATTTTTTGTCTGTCCCCAATCTTGGAGGCAAATTATTTGTTCATTAGCTACATGTTGTTTTTTATAGGTAAACTTGATAACTGAGAAAACATCTTTTTATTGTCATTTTTCTAAGGGTTTTATATTTTGTCACAGAAAATTATTCTATTAATATGTTGAATTACACTGATTAATTTTCAAACACTGAACTTGCATTCATTGGATAAACCTCATCTTTACGATATATTAGTGCTTTTAACATATTACTAGGACGGTTTCATTGTTCTGATAAAAAGTCAACAGTTATTAAATTTTGTTTCCTCATATTTATTCTCTGGATTCTTTCAGTTTTTCTTTTAAAATAATCTTTGGTTTTTGCTGTTTGTTTATGATATAACAAACCTTTTTTTTTTCTTCTTCATAGTCTACTTTGGGTGTACTAGAATTCTAGAATTTCTGCCTTTCTTTTTTTTAACAAATTTGAGAAATTTTTGACCATTCTTCAAATACCTTTTTGCTGTCTATTCTCCCGGATCTTAAATTTTCTGTATGCTAGATTATTTGATATTGTTTTACAGGTCCTTGAGGCTCTGTTCATTTACCTTCAATCTGTGTTGACTTTGTTCTCCAGATTGGAAATGTTCTATTGATCTGTCCTCAATGTTATTGTCTTTCTTTTGCTATCTACAATTAGATATGAATGTCATCTATTAATTTTTTAAATTTCGTTATTGTGGTTTTCAGTCCTAGAAACTCCATTTTTATAGTTTTTACTTATCTTGGGAAAGTTGCTATTTATTTACTCATCACACTTATATTTTCCTTTTATTATCAAAAAGTTATCTTTTAAAATTCTTTATAACATTTTTAACATGTATTAATGCCTATTTCTGCAAAATTCAATACCTGCACCATCTATTGACTGGTTTCTATTGACTGCGTTTTCTTTTTCTTTTTTAAAAAATTAATTTTATTGGGGTAACATTGGTTAATATAATTATATAATTTTCAGGTATACATTATCATTTAACATCTGTGTATTCTATTGTGTGTTTACAGAGTCCAATTGCCTTCAGCTATCATATATTTGATCCCCTTTACCCACTTCACCCTCTCTCTACCCTCCTATATTTGACCCCCTTTACTCCATCTTCTACCCCCATCTCCCCCACTCTATACCCTCTGATAACCGTTAGTCTATAGTCCATGTCCAGCAGTCTCTGTTTATTTGTCCTGTTTCTTTGTTGCTTTTAGGTTTATATCCCACATATAAATGATATCATGTGATTTTCAACTTTTTCTGTCTGGCTTATTTCACTTAGCATGATTATCTCGAGTTCCATCTATGTCATTGCAAATGGCTGTATTTCATCTCCTCTTAAGGCTGAATAATATTCCATTACATATATGTACCACAGCTTCTTTAGCCAATCATCTATCGTAGGACACTTTGGTTGCTTCCATATCCTGGCTACTGTGAATAATGCTGTTATGAATATCAGTGTGTTCTGTATAGATATGATTTTTTTAAGTCTTTGGGAGTAAATACCCAGAGGAAAGATTGCTGGATCATATGATAGATCAATTCTCAGTTTTTTGAGGAACCTCTATATTGTTTTCCATAGTGGCTGCACCAATTTTATTGAGTGCATTTTCTATTGAGTATTATTTATTGCCTTTGTAGCAAATGGAAACTCCAAGGACTTTCTAAGCAAGTCAGACTTTCTAGAATATGCTATGTCAACAGCTCCTAGAACAAAATCTGATAAATAGTAGCCCCTCAGTAAATATTTGTTTAAATGAACTAATGCATAAATATGTGCATCCTTTTGAAGGTATGAATTTGTAGATCTTTTTTTACTCTAGGGTAGAATCTAGTCCTGCTTAGTATCATAGAGTTGTTAGGAAGAACCTATAGAAATCCAAGTAAGTCTCATAACAATTAGTAAGTCAAGCAAAAGGAAGTCTTACTACTTCATCTATTTTGCATATAGTCTACTCAAATATCTATCCAAAAAATCAAGATAAGGCTGAGAATCATCACGTGTTCCTCTTTACCTGAATAAAGTACTAGATTGTGCTTGATGTTTTTCTTGTGTGTGTGTGTGTGTGTGTGTGTGTGTGTGTGTGTGTGTGTGTGGTATAGTAACAATGCTAAATAGAGTCAATAGTTTTAATTTAATTTTAAATATAAAAATTTTGTTGAATTATGTCTCACTCTGGCAGCCAAACAGATAGCCAAGAAGACACTTTAAGAAATGCTGAGTTCCAGCTTGTTCTTTTTTGCTTTTGTGCTCATTGTCTCAGAAAATTATTTATCCTATAAGCTTTAATATGTGACTTTAACAAGATTACAGGAACAACTAGGCAGCTACTTTCTCCTTGCTTAATTTTTATCAACATATTCCTTCTTTGCTATATCTCATCTCTTCCTTTTGGAATAGAGGCAAACATTGGCATTTTGGCTTTGCCATCTCTTTCTATGTAGTTCAACCACTTGTTCTAGGAAAATCATACAACAGAAGCAAGCTTCTTTCTGCTCAGAAGATATGATATACCATAAAATACTTCTAATATCTATTAATGAAAATGATCTATTATTATAAATATACAGTAAATGTATCTACCCATATTTTTATATTGCATCTGCAATTCTCATAGTATGTTAGTTAATTTTTGAAACTGTGCCAAAGGAAATGTCCCATATGCACCAACTGAGAATTAAATAACGTTCATGTATTGTTGTCAATTTAGAGAGTAAAAGTTTACATTAAAGGTAAAAGTTTCTTTCCTAGTAAAAAGAAAGTACAAGAATCTACAACTACTTGGAATAGCATCAACTAGTTTACAAAATACTTGTGATTTAGTTTTCAGCTTGACTCTCTTTCTATAGTTTCCCTTTAGTAGTCTCAATTTAAGATAGAACAAATATTAAAAATGTGCTTTCATTTATAAAAATTATCTGATGCATGCATTTTTTGTCAAAGCTGATGATAAAATTTGATTTTGAAAAGCCATCAGCAATGTTTTATGAATACAATTTTTAGAAGACTAAGTTAAAGGCATACTCTATAAAATTTTGCTCAGGATGTAAACTGGTCTATTCAGAAATCAAAAGTATGGTTATTACTCTTTAGCACCCTGCTTTAAACTACTACCTAGATATTTAGCTAAATATGTATTATATAAGCAGCTTGCTTAAATGTCAAATAGCAAAATCTCTGTCTGCAAGCCTTGCTAGTTAAATTTTATTTATTGATGTTGGAGACTTTGAAGCCATATGTTAATTGAAAAATGGCTTTGTGATTTTCAAGGTACACAATAAATAAATTCTAAGCATAAGAGAGAGTAATTAAAAAGATCCATTAGAAAATTGATGACTTAGATATACGTGACTTTTATCTTAAAAATATATGCAGTCTTAAACGAACATCTGTGAGCACATTCTGGTGACATTGCTGTGATTGCATGTACAGTCCATAGGACTTACCCAGTCCTCAGACCATAAATCATGACATAAAATAGCCCTATGAAGGAGTCTTCTGAACCTCTAAAGTTTCTTATTTTTTTATCGTACTCAACTATTTCTAGCCTCAGGTGATTTTCTTGACAAGAAATTTAGGGTAGTGTTTTATTAGTTTGTTCTGATGCATACAGGTATTTTTTTTCTCTTTTATTCTTAGTGCATTTCCTTTAGGATATATGATGCAATTTAGTGAGGAAGTATTGGAAAATAATTTAACTTATTTGTAAACTACTTTTGAAGGGAGGAGGAAATAAATATGAATCTTTCTTTTTTTTTTGAGCAGGTATACCCTTTGGACATTAAAAAGTATTGTAGAATATTTATACAATTCTAGACATTGTAACAAGATTTTGTGGAGAAAGTATGATTCAGAGCCTGGCCTTGCCTACAGAACTCAGAATTAACCCTTGAGCAGCACCCTGACCCCCTGGTTTCAACTCCTGGTAATTAACATGAAGCCATTCTAGTATGGAAAGAGATGTCCAGGAATAGCTTGATTTGTTCCTAAAGTCTATAATTCTACCTCCACTGCTTTCCAAAAAGCTCATTACTCTGAATATATCAGTTTGGATCTTGCTAATTTCTATCACTCAGAGAAAAAAATATTCTTGATTCCTAATGTCACTAACTCAACAAAAGTCCCTTATTTGTAAATATACCTTGCATTATTTCTTTTATATATGTTTATAATTTTCACAGAATAAATTTAAGTAGTTGCTATACTGGAAGGCTAATAAAACTTCAGTTTTAATTATGTGTTAATTATGCAGGCTAGAGATGACAAGTACTTTAATGTATATACAAACATACACACAACACTCATAAATGTGCTCCTATGTTCTACTTTTATCAATTTCCAATGGTAATCAATTTATGTAATATTTCCTATGGTCATGCATTAATCTTAGTTTCAGAAATATCTTAAACACAGTGCAAGAATCTCTTTACTTTTATTTTTTAATTTTTAAATTACAGCTGACATACAATATTATATTATTTTTAAGTGTACAACATGGTGGTTAGAAATGTATATAACTTACAAAACTATCACCCCGATAAATCAAGTACCCATCTGACACCCTACATAAGTATCACAATATTATTGACTATATTCTCTATACTATACTATACATTCCCATTACTATTTTGTAGCTACCAATTTGTATTTCTTAACCTTTTCACCTTTTTCACCCACCCCCACAACCACCCTTCCATTTGACAACCATTAAAATGTTCTCTGTTCACTTAGCATAATACCCCCTGGGTCCACCTATGCTGTTGCAAATGGAAATATTTCATTCTTTTTTATGATTGAATAATATTCAATTGTATACATGTACCACTTCTTTATTATCCACTCATCTATTGAAGAACACATAAGTTACTTTCATATCTTGGCTATTATAACTAATACTGAAATGAACATATGAATGCATATGCTTTTTGAATTAATGTTTTAGATTTCTTTGAATAAATACCCAAAAGTGAAATTACTGGGTCCTTGTTTCTTGTTATAGCCTTTGTTTTAAAGTCTATTTCATCTGATATAATTATGGCTACACCAGTTTTTTTTTTTTTCATTTTCATTTATATAAAATATCTTTTTCCATCTCTTTACTTTTAGTCCATGTGTATCTTCCAATCTGGAGTCAGTCTCTCATAGGCAGCATATGTAAGCAGCTTGTTTTCCATTCATCCACCCTATGTCTTTTGATTAGAGCATTTAATCCATTTATGTTTAAAGTAATTGTTGATATGTAGTTACTGCCATTCTATTGCTCATTTTTTTAAATCTTTTCTTTCCTTCTTCTTAAAGAAATCCCTTCAACATTTCCTGTAAGACTGATTTGGTGGTGATGAACTCCTTTAGCTTTTTGGGGGGTCTGGGAAACTCTTTATCTATCCTTCAATTTTAAATGAAAGCTTTGCTGGATAGAGTAATCTTGGTTGTAGATCTTTGCTTTTCATTACTTTGAATATGTTGTGCCAATTCTTTCTGGCTTGCAAAGTTTCTGTTGAGAAATCAACTGACAGTCTTATGGGAGCCTCCTTATAGGTAATTAACTCTTTCTTCCTACTGCTTTTTAAATTCTCTTTTTGTATTCAAAATTTGGCATTTTAATTATGATGTATTTTGGTATGGGCCTCTTTGGGTTCACCTTTTTGGAGATACTTTGCACTTCTTGGGTTTGTATGTCTTTTCCTTTACCAGGTTAGGGAAATTTTTCATCATTATTTCTTCAAATTGGTTTTCAGTTCCTTGCTCTCTCTCTTGTGTTCTGGTACCCCTATGATGCAAATATTGGTAGGCTTGCTACTGTACTAGATGCCCCTAAACTATTCTCACTTTTTTGTATTCTTTCTTCTATTGCTACCTGTGCCCTGCCTAGAACCATTTGGGATGAGCTACAAAATGATATGCAGGTGGTTGCTCCTATGCCGAACTTGGAGGTGCTTGGGAGAAGTTAAGCTGTAAAATGAGTCTGGTTATCCATAGTGCTTGGCTTGGGGCTGCTTAGCAAAGATGTACAGGGCACACTTAGGCAAGTCACTGCTTGTTTGCAGTTTGTGAACCTCTGAGAGAATTTTAAAAAGTCTGCAGCATGAGCCATTTGTATGGAAAATCCATTGGAAGTAGCTATTGTGAGCCTGCAAATGGAGTGGATAGGATTTCAAAGATTCATCACGGCAGGATGAACCATGTTAGCCTGGTTGATGAACACTAATATGGCAGCTGCATGAATTTGCATGCTGAGGAAGAGGGCAGGTGTGAAGAGCTCAACAAAGGAATAATGGTTTCGGCCAGCCTTTTGTCTGGAAGAAAGCTGCCCCTTCAGCCCTCACCCTGAAACCAGACAATTTAGTTTTTTCCCACATGTCCCTAGTGCTTTTCAAGCTGTTACCCCAGCGCTGAAGCTCCGAATGACTTTGTTAGTAAGTCTGTTCATGGGCCCTTTGGGAGGATCACTAATCTTCTAGCCACCCTTTGCCTCTATTACCATAATAATCACTGCTTTTCACAGCCAGTAGTTATGAAGACTTGTCTTCCTGGCATTGGAACCTGGGCTGGGTAGCCTGGTGTGGGACTGGGATTCTTTCCTCCAAATGGGTTACCTCCACAGCTGAGATAGCCCTCTCAATTTTTAAGTGACACTTATGGGTGTGGAATTAGCCCATCTCAAGTCTCCATCCATCCTACCAGTTTCAAGGTGGCTTCTTCTGCATATCCCTAGTTACAGAACTTGTGTTAAGCTAGACTTTATGTGATGCTCAGTGACGGTTTCTCTGTAGTTTAGTTTTAATTTTGAGGTAGTCATAACAGGAGACAAATACAACATTTACCTACTCTGCCATCTTGACCAGAACCCTACAGTATAAAATCTTTATTGAGATTATATTGAGATTAATTTTATATTAAGTTATAATGAAAAATCTTATGATATATTTATGAATGCCAGATAAAAATTTCCATGAAAATCCCAAAGTGCCTCTTAACCTTTGAATGCTCATTCACTTCACCCACCTAATAATTCTTGAGATGTGTCTTTCTGGTTCTATAGTTTAGACATAAAATTTTTCAACTACTCCAGAACTTGTCTGAATGTTTGAGCTTTCCTTTCTCTGTATCTAAAATAAAAACACTTCCATAGAGGCTGGTTCCTCACTTTTTCCCCTCATATTATGTGCACTGCCTTTCAAAGGGGTTAAAAATTAGACCAGATCCCAAAGTTTTTCTCTGCCATTAATATTAAAATCTCCTGGTAGTATGTGTATAACCTGCTGACATTTATTCCTTCAGTACATGGCTCAAAAACTGACATAACAATGCAGAATTGGGAATTTTTTTTCTTTGAGTCTGAAAAAAAAATTAGCTGTGTTCTCCTTTGGAGTCTTGTAAGCAATAATCCACAAGGTTTTTCTATCTACTTAGTCTTCTGATTTTAGAAGCCTCTTCTTTGACTTAACAATGTTTTTCTCCAATGAATATCAATTTTATTATAGAATATAATGAGAAATTAGAAATAACCTTAACCATATTTGGAAATCTAGGCTCACAATATCAATTTGACTTTGTCACATTGCAATTTACATAAGCAATGCATATGTTCAAGGGCAAATTCGAACTAGAATTTACACATTCTGATTCCCAGTCCAATGTTTCTTGTCATATATTTCTTTGATTATCTTACAGCAGGTGGACTCAATATTCTCTCGGCTTATTCTAAAGTTATTAATAATGTAATAATATGACAAGTCCTTATAATATGATATGGAAGGTAGAATATTAGATCTCATCCAATGATACTCATGTTCTAATCCCTAAAACCTGTGAATATGTTCTAACTGCAAGGGAAATTAAGTTGCAGGTGGAATTAGTGTTGATATTTAGCTGACTTTAAAATAAGGAGATTAACCTGGTTTATACAGGTAAATCTGATACCACAACAAAGGTCCTTTAAATGTGGAAGGATGAGGCAGGATGTTAGAGCCAGAAAGAGATCTGAAGATGCTTTGCTGATGGTTTTGAAGATGCAGAAATGGAAGCTAAGGAAAGTGGGAGGCCTCTGGAAGCTGGAAGAGATGCAGAAACAGGTTATCCTTTAGAGCAGCAGTCCCCATTCTTTTTGGCATCAGGAACTGGGTTCCCATAAGATCTAATTCCCGATCATCTGAGATGGAGCTGAGGTGATGATGCTAGCACTGCGGAGTGGCTGCAAATATAGATGAAGCTCTACTCTCTTGCGTGTCTCTTACCTCTTGTTGTGTGGCCCAGTTTCTAAATCCCATGGCCCCGGGGTTTGGGTCCCCTGCTCTAGAGGCTCTATAAAAGAATACAACCCAGCTGACACCTGGATTTTGAGCCCAATGAGACTCATTTTACATTTCTGGCTTCCAGAGTTACAAGGCAATACATCTATGTTGTTTTAAGCCACCGAGTTTGTAGTAATATGTTACAATAGCAATAGGAAACTAATACACCTACTTAGTGGCAGAGAGTGTAAATAATAGTTCAATTTCAGATTCCAGGCTTACATATATCAGTTGCTCTGGAGAACTGTAGCAGTCTCATTCTTTTATAACAGAAATAACTGTTGGTTCCATAACTGCATATCACACACTGCCCAGATATTACTTTACTATCCTGAGTCAGAACGGCTTCCAGGGCTTGACAAGGACAAAAGTCCATAAACAGTTACCTATATCTTTTCTACACATAAAGAGACGACGATGGATATTTTTAATTAAAATGCATACACACACATTTTGCTGTATATTTTTTCTGATAATACATATATGCTCAAAATGCATTTCCAATTTGGAGAAAGATAAATTCCCTTTATAATCAAGTTCAATTCAAAAAGCATCATTTAGAATTCATATTTCTACTTTTTTTTTCCCCCGTAGAGTTGATTTATTGTTTTTCTACCAGTCAGGTGATCAGGTAACTTATTCAAATGTTTTCCTTATATTTTTTCACTTTTCAGAATTATAGATATAAATGTATTTTCCAAGTCCTCAGAATTTTTGTTTTAATACTGAGATTATTGCTTTAATACTAAGAACACCAAGTGATCATGCATTGTACCCATTTACACTAAAAGAATAAAAAATGAAAAAAAATATTTCTACTGCCGAAAGATGAAGAAAAATAACTTATGACATCATAACATAACTTACAGAGTTCTATATGACTACTAATATAATACATACTTGGAAAACTAAATTCTGAACTTCTGGTAAGCCATTAAATTAACTTTTTAACATGAATTTGAATCAGAGCAAGTCTATAATCAAAAAAGGTGAAAATAACAAGCATGAATAGAATAGAAATAAAATATGAATATGTCTGTTCTACAACATAATTCTCTTGGAAATGACATAATTTTACTAGTACTTTAAAAATAAATCTTAAAATTAAAATACAATAAATATATAAAAATAAGTTCTACAATTCATGCAATTATAAACATTTGCTATGGCAGAGTAATAAATTCTTCTAGGATAGAACCTTCAAAATAAATGTTTTATTCTCTTCAAGGCTTTCTTATATGTATTTATTATAAGTTTTATATTAAATTGTTTTTTATTAGCGCATGAATAAATTTAAAGAGCAAAGCATGCAAATTTGCTTTTGTTTTATGTAATTATGTTTTTTTAGGGGAGGCTTACATAAATTTTCATGTTGCATAATTTACTTTAAAGTTAGTATTTTACAAGCATTTGCATAACCATATAAATTAGAATGCATATTTTTTAAATTATATGAAGAGACAAAATAATGAAAATATTAAATAAAGGATGCTGAAGAAGTCAATTAAATGAAAAATACCCCAATATGATATTATGTCTAATTTTATACTATATTGGAAAAGAAATTCTCAATTATCACAAATGATTTTAGGCAAATTTATGATACTCTGACTAATGAGCCTATTGATAACACGTGTGATAATTAAGTACTTGTACTATAAATATATCTTTTATTTACATATATTTGTTAATGTTTCTAAAATAATATTTCAAAAATTAAGTAATCTGAATGAGTTAGCAGTGAAAAAATTGACCATTTTTCTGTATTTTATTATGCTACTTTTAGCTGAGGATATTAAACTTACTATAAGTCAGGGTTTATAATATTGTTTTCCAATTTTGCTTATAAAATGTAACAGATGTTTCTTTAGACAAATTTTTATATCTTAGAAAACTAGATTATCATTCAAAAGAATTTTCTCCACCATAAAACACCTTCTCACATTTCATTGTAAATTACATACATTTTGAAATAACATTTAATGTTAGAAATGCAGTCAGTACTCCTAGATGAAAAATTTTTTGAATTTACCTAATTATATATATGAGAAAATAAGCCCATAAAAATTGAGTGACTTGCTAGATAGCAGCAGAATCAATAACAGAAACCAACCAACTGATCAGACAGTGTTATTCCCACAAAATGTTATAACTTACTTGAATTGAACAAATGATTGCTTAAAAGAATGGGAATTTTGAACTTAGTTTTGGCACAAACACCAACTGCACAGATATTTAGCAAGTCTTTAAGATTATCTGACTCAATTGTATACCCTGATAAAATGTTGATACAAGACTCATAAAGATATATTTTGTCATTAATTGTTACTGTGAAAATATTCTGAACAATAGAGTAAAAAAGTATATATAACAAGACATAAGAGTAACTCAAAGGGAATAAACAATTAATTTAAAGGAATATTTTAAAATATTTTAATGCTAAAAACAAAAGTTACCAGGTCTAGACTCATTGACTGTTAAGAGCTACAAAAGCATCTAAAGCAAATAATATCTGTACTTCATAAACTATCCAGAAAATTGATGATAGATCATTTCCTAAATCATTAATAAAGTTGGGATAACTTTCAAACCAAAAGCAAGCAAAATAAAATAAAAAATGTAAATACTGACAAATTTTATCTACAAACATGAGAATATGGAATTCTTGAATATTAAAATGTATATGTAAAGAATAACTCATTACCAACTCCAGCTTGTCTCACATATACAAAGATGGTGCAACAATTAGAAAAATGTTCAAATTAATAAAAGCTCGTAGAAAGCTTAAATAGAAAAAAATTTTTCATTTACTAATAAAGCATATTTTAAGAGAACATAAAACATTAATAGTCCTTATTGGTGAAATACTAGAAATAATACTATTAGGATAACAATAAAATAATTTCCTGCAATTAAATATGAGGGCATGTAGTACGAATAGTTCTATTCAATGTAATTAGTTTTTTTTGTTATTTTATATTAGTTTCAGGTATACAGTATAAGGGTTAGATATTTATAGTTTAAGAAGTGATCCCCTGATCACTCTAGCCCCCATCTGGCACTACTCACCCTATATACCCTATGCTATCCTCTAAATCCCAATGACTGTTTTGTAACTACTAATTTGTTCTTCATCCCTTCATATTTTTCACTCACCCCCTCAAGCCTCCTCCCCTATGACAATTATCGGTTTGTTCTCTGTATCTGTGAGTCTGTTTCATTTAGTTTGTTTCCTTTGTTTCTTAAATTGTGCATTTAAGTGAAATCATATGATATTTATCTTTGTCTGACTCATTTCACTTAGCCTAATACCTTCTAGGTTCCTCCATGTCATTATAAATGGTAAGATTTTAGGGTTTTTTGCTGATTGATATTCTATTTTATGTATGTACCATAACTGCTTTACCTAATTGTCTATTGATGGGGCTTAGGTTGCTTCCATATTTTGCCTGTTGAGAATGGTACAACCATGAATATAAGGATGCATAGTTTTTTACAAACTAGAGTTTTGGTTTTCTTTCAATAAATACCTAGAAGTGTAATTCCTGGGTCAAAAGGAGTTTTATTTTTAATTTTTTGAGGAATATCTTTACTGTTTTCTATAGCCAATATCAGAGAATTTAGTGCCTATGTTTTGCTCTAGAAGTTTTATAATTTGGGCCTTACATTTAAGTCTTTAATCTATTTAAAATTTATTCTTGTATATAGTGTAAGAAGGTGGTCCAGTTTCCTTTTTTGCATCTATCTGTCCAGTTTTCCCAGCACCTTTTGTTGAGGAGACCATCTTGACCCCATAATTTATTTGTGACTCTTTTGTCATAGATTAAATGACCATATAGGTGTAAATTTATTTCTGGAAGTTCCATTGATCTATGTGTCTGTTTTTATGCCAGTGCCATACTGTTTTTATTTTTATAGCTTTGTAGAATAGTTTGATATCAAGTAGTATGATACCTCCAACTTTGTACTTTTTTCTCAAAATTGTTGTGACAACTCAGGATCTTTTATGCTTCCACAAAAATTTTAGGATTAATTGTTCCCGTTTTCTAAAAAATTACATTGGTATTTTGATAGGGGTTGTATTAAATATATAAATTGCTTTGGGAAGTATGGCCAATTTAGCAGTGTTTATTCTCCTTACTCATGAGCACTGTATATTCTCTCATTTATTTGTCTTCTTAAATTTCTTTTTTCAAAGTCATACTTTTCTGAGAATAGGGCTTTTGCCTCCTTAGTTAATTTGATTCCTAGGCTTTTTGTTTTGTTTTGTTTTTGATGCATTTGTAAATGAGATAGTTTTCATAATTTCTCTTTCTGATAGTTCATTATTTGTGTATAAAAATGCAACCGACTTCTGAATGTTAATTTTATATCCTGCTACTTTACTGAATTTACTGATCAGTTCTAACAGTTCTTTTTTGTTGTTGAATCATTGGGGTTCTATGTATAGTGTTATGTCTTCTGGAAATGACAGTATTACTTCTTTCTTTCCAGTTTGGATGCCTTTTATTTCTTTTTTTTTTCTTATTGCTGTGGCTAAGACTTCCAATACAATGTTGAAGAGGAGAGGTGAAAGTGGTTATTCTTGTCTTATTCCTGATCTTAAGGAAAACACTTTTAGCCTTTCTCCATTGAGTATAATGTTAATTATAGGTTTGTTATATGTAGTCTTTATTACGCTGAGGTATCTTCCTTCTATTCCCACTTTGCTGAGAATTTTTATCATAAATGGATGCAAGATTTTGTCAAACACTTTTTCTGAATCTATTGATATGATTATATGATTTGTAGCTTTTAATTTGTTAATGAGGTGTATCGCATTAATTGATTTGTGCATATTAAAACAACCTTGCATCCTAGGAATAAATCTGAGTCATTCATGATGTGTGATATTTTTAATGTATTTCTGAATTCAGTTTGCTATTGTTTTGTTGAAGATTTTTGCATCAATGTTCATCAGGAATATTAGCCTATAGTTTTCTTTTTGTACTGTCTTTGTCTATTTTTGGAATCAAGGTAATGATGGCTTCATAAAAAAAATAGGAAGCTTTCACTCCTCTTGAATTTTTTGTAATAGTTTGAAAAGAATAGGTGTTAATTCTTCTTTAAATGTTTGGTAAAATTCATTTATGAAGCCATCCAGTTAAGAACTTTTGTATTTTGGACGTTTTTAGATTATTGATTTGACTTTGTTGATGGCAATTGGTCTGATCAGATTTTCTGTTTCTTCTTGAGAGTCTCGGGAGACATTTCCAAGAATGTATACATTTCTTCCAGAATATCCAATTTGTTGACATATAATTGCCTGTAGTATTTTCTTATAATGCTTTGTATTTCTGTGGAATCCATAGTTACTTCTACTTATTCATTTCTGATTTTATTTATTTGGGTCCTCTCTTTTTTTCTTGATGAGTCTGGTTAAATGTTGATCAATTTTGTTAATTCTTTCAAAGAACAAACTCTTGCTTTCATTAATTGTTTGTATTGTTTTTTCTAGACTCCATTTTTCTTATTTCTGCTCAGATCTTTATTATTTCATTTCTTCTACTCATTTTTTTTGCTGTTCTTTTTCTAGTTCTTTTAAGCATAAAGTTAGATTGTTTATTGAGATTTTTCTTGTTTCTTGTGGTGGCCCTCCATTGTTATGAATTTCCCTCTTAGCACTGCTTTTGCTGTGTCCTACAATTTTTTTTTTAATTTTTGTTTGTCTCTAGGTATCTTTTGATTTCCTCCTTGACCTCGTTGTTAACCCATTCATTGTTTAAAAGCATGCTGTTTAACCTCCATGTGTTTGTGTATTTTCCAGTTTTTTTCTTGTAGTTGATTTCTAGTTTCATACCATTGGGGTCAAAGAAGATGGTTGATATGATTTCAATCTTCTTAAATTTATTAAGACTTGTTTTGTGGACTAAGGTGTCTATTTTGGAAAATGTTCCATATGCACTTGAGAAAATGTATGTTCTACTTTGGGGTGAAAAACTCTGAAAATATCAATTAAATCCATCTACTTTAGTGTGTCATTTAAGGCTGTTATTTTCTTATTTATTTACTGTCTGAAAGATTATTCATTGGTGCCAATAGAGGTCTTGAATTCTCCTACTATGAGTGTATTACTGTCAATCTCTTCCTTTATGTCAGTCAATAATTGCTTTATATATGTAGGTGTTTCTATGTTAGATGTGTTCATATTTTCTAAGGTTATGTCCTCTTGTTGTAGTAATTCCTTTATCATTATGCAATGCTCTTCTTTGCTCTTATTATAGGCTTTGCTTTAAAGTCTATTTTGTCTAATATAAGTATTGCTACTCCAGCCTTTTTCTTTTTTCTATTGAATAAAATATCTTTTATCATTCCTTTACTTTCAGTCTGTGTGTGTAATTTGACCTCAAGCAGATCTCTTATAAGCAGCATATACATGGATCTTATTTTCTTATCTATTCAATTACCCTATGTCTTTTGATTGGAGCATTTGATCCATTTACATTTAGTGTGATTATTGATAAATACATAGTTATTGCTATTTTATTATTTGTATTTATAGGTTTGTTCCTTTTCTTTTTATAAAAGTCCCCTTAACATTTTTTGTAATTCTGGCTTGTTTGTGATAAAATTCTTTGACTTTTTCTTGTGTGGAAAGCTCATTATTATACCTTCCATTTTGAATTGTTAGACTTACTGGGAAGAGTTTTCTTTGTTTTTTATCTCCTTGAATATTTCATACCTATCTCTCTGGCCTGCCAACTTTCTGTTGCAAAATCAACTGACATTCTTATGGGAGTACCCTTTTAAGTAACTAGTTGCCTTCCTCTTGTTGTTTTTAGAATTCTCTTTGTCATTAACTTTTGCATTTTAATGATGGTGTGTCTTGGTATGAGCCTCTTTGGGTTCATCTTGTTTGGGAATCTGTGTTTCCTGGTCTTGTATGTCTATTTCTTTTGCCAGGTTAGGGAAATTCTCTGTCATTATTTCTTCTAGTAGGTTCTCAATCCCTTGCTCTCTCTCTTCTCCTTCTGATACACTTATGATGCTGATGTTGGTACATTTGATGTCCCAGATATCTTTTAAACTTTCTTCATTTTTTTTTCTTTTCTTTATGCTGGTTCAATTGGGTGTTTTCTTATCCTCCAACTCATTGATTTGATCCTGTTTCATCTAATCTACTATTGATTCCTTCTAATGTATCCTTTATTTCACTTATTATATTCTTCATTTCTGACTGGTTCTTCTTTATTGTTTCTATGTCCTTTCTTATATTTGCTGTCTTTCTGTTGAAGTCCTCACTGAGATTATCTAATCTCCCTCTAAGTTCATTGAGTATCCTTATAACCAGTGTTTTGAACTCTGTCTCTGATAGCTTACTTGCTTCTATTTTGTTTAGATTTTTTACTGGAGTTTTCTCCTGTTGTTTCATTTATGGCATGTTTATTTTTTCTTATTATAGTTACCTCTCTGTGTTTATTTCTGTATATTATGAAGATTTGTTAGGTCTCTCTGCCTTGACCTGTTCGCCTTATGGAGTAGGTGTCCGATGTGGCCCAGTTGTACAGTCTCCCTGATCACCTGAGTTAGAGGTTCTGGGAAGCTTCCTTGTGTGGATTCTTCTGTTGTAGCTAAGGCTTGATTGCTACAATGTCAGTGGATGGGATTGATCTTGGGTTGACTGGCTGTGGGGATTGGCCACACCCACAGGGTATGAGCCACTCTGTGGGGGTTGAATGTGATTTGTCCCAGCATCCCTGTATATCAGTTGAGACCACCATTTGGAAGCGCCACTTATGGGACTAGTCAGGTGGTGCTGTTTTGTGGTTTTAGGCCAGCCTTCAGATGTGTTGGTTTGCGGCCCCTTGGGAGAGGGTCTAGGGTGGTCCAAGTTCAGCTGCTCTCTTGATTACTCAGGGCTACTGGTAGGAGCTACAATGTGATCTATAGATGTTTGCTTTCTATGCTAGATCTGGAGGCAAGTGGGGGAGATCATACTGTGAGCTGAGGTCAGTTACTCTCAGTACCAGGCCTGGGGCTGCTTAGCAAAAGGACCAGTGCATATTAAGACCTGGGGCTGTCTGCCAAGTTCTCATATGACTCCAGCTGGAAGAGCCTCTGGGTGCTATGTGATTTGGGTGAGGTGGGTGCTCAGGAAGTGACTGGAGTAAAGTGAACAAATTTTACCTGACCAATGCACTGTCAAATTCCATGTCAGTGCTGAATCTGTGGCTTCCTGTAAAACAGCAGTCCCCAGGGACCAGTGCTCCTATGAGAATCTAATGCCTAATGCTCTACGGTAGAGCCGGGGTGATAATGCTTGTGCTAGGAAGCAGCTGCAAATAAAGATTAAGCTTCACCCACTCACTTTCCATTCACTTTCTACTGTGCAGCCTGGTTCCTAATAGGCCAGGGACCATAACAGGTCAGTGGCCTGGGGGTTGGGGACCCCTGCCATAAAATACTCCAATTGCAACAAGGCCAATCGCTGTCCTTCTCAGGCCCTCAGACCTCCATGATCTTCCCAAGAGATACTGCAGCTCAGGCTTGCACCAGTGAATCATCACCAAAATGTGAAGGCCACACGTGGGCTCTGTGAGCTCAGACTTGCTGCCTGCAAATAAATGTATAGCCCAAGTAAGGTGCAAGGTGGTGCTGGCTGCCCTGCAATTGGCCGCTACAGGCAATTTGTGCACTGAGTGGCGTGGAGTCCCAGGAAGACATGGAGTGGAGTAGGTTGATCTCTCTTTCAGTGAGCCAATGAAGCTTCAGAATTGGTCATGTTGGGAGAGGGTTCAACACAAGCAAGATGGTGCCCACCTGTAGACTATTCCAGAGAGGTGCTGGACAAAGGAGCAATTGTGGCCATCCCTTTAGCCTTTGCCCCAATGTCATGCAACTCAGTTTTTTCTCACATGTCTCTTGGTCCTCCCAAGCTGCTGACCCTATGCGAGAATCCAGAGAGAGTGTCTGCAAGCAAGTGAGTCTGTGCTCCAGCCCTTTAATAGGATGTCTGGGTTTTCAGGATTTTTCTGTCTCATCCAGACAGACAGAGTCCTCACTGCTTTTTATAGTCAGATTTTGTGGGAACTCCTCTTCCTGCACTAGGGGAGCCTCTGTGTGGGGTTAGAGCCCCTCATTCTTTCAAGGGGGCCTCTGCAGCTGCACTCTCCCTCCCAGTGCTCAACTTCCAGGTGTAGGATTAGCCTGCTGCATGTCTCAGTCCCTCTTGCTATTCTCAATGTGGCTTTTTCTTAATATCCTCAGATGTATATGTTAAGAGCAGCTATACTTCAGGTGGTTCTCCAAGTTGTTTGTTTTTTTAATTTTGCTGTAATTTTAATGCAGTTATGGAAGGAGGAAAACCCTGCTTTTATCTACGCTGCCGTCTTCACTAAAACTCATATTCAATGCATTTAGATAAGGGGGAAAAGGAGCTATAAAGGTCAATGAAGAGGGAAATAAAATTTACATTTGGATAATATCCATATTGTTTAGGAAACCAAGAAAATAATTTTTTAAATTATTAGAATCAAAATGGTTTAGAAAGATGCCAATATATGCCTTTAAAATTCATAATTTTTCTAATTACTAATAAGCAATTTAAAAACACACATTTCCTATGTGTTTGTGGGTCACAAATATCACATTTGTCTACTATATCAATGGCATCTGTTAATCTGAACAGATGAACAAGAGTTGACATGTACATTAAAGTCCTTGAGAAAATACGTCCTTGGTAAATTCCAGATGACAGAAGATAATTCTATTAGAGAATTACATCATCACTGAAGTTATTAGGAGTCAAATGATCTGAGGCATGCTAGAATACCTCTTAAAAACTAAAAGACAGTGTATTATATCTTATACCTCTCACAACTAAGAAGGAAACACCTGAAAAGCCTCTGGTTTCTGGAGGCACCATATTGTGCATTTGAGATTACTACCCCAATTCTTTGAGTGAAGGAGATGGAAGACTTCTGATGTCAAGTGGAGCTGAGAAGAGTGCAGGACTCCTATGGTTTTCTAGGCTGGAGTGTAACCTATTTTGCAGCTTGAGACATATGAATTGAAAACCTACAGGTATCTATAATGGGAAAGGACAGTGTGGAGTTTATGTCAAGCTCCAGTAGGAAAATCACAATGTAGACTCTTGACTTCTAGAGAAAAGCCCATGTAATTTGCAACAAAGAATTATATATTATTTGATAAATAGCTGTGGCATAGTACTATAAGCTGAAAATATGAGACATCAAGTAACAATGTAAAAAATAACTTTTCATCAAGAACTGGGTTCTCTCTGACACATCACACATTAAGAAGGAGCCAGCAGCAATCCATGGTAAGTTGCACATAGTATTCACATTATCATGATCAAAGCACAGAAATATAAGTAAAATGTACAAACTGCCAGCTCAGAAGTTCATGTTACCTGCCTTTTTTCTACCAGTACCACTCTCTCAACTCATTCCTATGGCTGAACAGGGTGAGAGTATATATAGATGACAATGGAGAACAAATCTCAATTTGGACACAGAAGGATCAACTCAGTATGTGAGTATAATTGAAATGATTACTACTACATTACAATCCGATTTAGTGGTGGCTCTGAATGATTTAAGTGGCAGCTGCAGTGTGGTAACTTCAGACTTATTGTGCCAAGAGACTGGTAGACAAGGCAAGACATCATCTTCCTGGCAAGGTTAATTGACCCTGACCATCAGATAGAGACAGTGGTCACTCTTATACAATAAGAGTAGTCAAGAATATCTTTGATATCTAAGAGACCCACTGGGGTGTCTCTTGACACCCCTGCCCCAAATCAATGGTATAGACAGTGTACAACCATATTCTGAGAAAGGCATGATAGCCAGGGGACCAGACTCCTAAGGGAGGAAGGTCTACATCACCCTACCAGATAAAATGCCTAGATTAGCAGAAGTGCTATCTTCAGTTTGTCTCAATAATCTCCCTCCTGTAAGTTTTCTTAAGGAAAGAGGCCAATCAGAATCCTGATAAGTTGATATCATTAGACAAAGCAAGTGGATCTGAGTGGCACAAAAAATAGATTATAGTGTATACTATGATGTACCATCCAGATACCACCATTGAGAACCAAGGTACTCAAATCCTTGCTGTCAGATGTGTTGTCATATCTGACATCTTTCCCAGGAATTTCCTTTAGCCAAGGCAGCTGACTGCTTTACCTAAGGTTATGCCCCAAACCCAGGACACCATGCTTCCAATGACTCAGAGATATGAGAATTATAAAAGCCTAGTTCTGTTGCATCAGTTAGGAATATCGCATGAATGATTTGCTGAAACTGCATATTGATTCAACTTCTTTCTCTGCCTAATCATGCTTCCATAACCCTCATATAGGATTTGTTTCTGAGAGTATTACCCAGTGACCCATCTGCAAAAAATCTGTTAGAATGTTTTTTCTATGAGAACGGGAAATTGACCTACAGCAGAGTATAAATCTTTTTTTTGTGAACAATTTAACAGTATCAAAATATAAATGCATTTGTCTATGATTTTGCATTATCACTTCAATGAATGTAACTACACAAAACTCATGTACACTAAGATTTGGAAAAACTGTATATTAAAACATTAAATTTAATATTTTAAAATATAAAGTTTTAATACGAGCAATAAGAGAAGATATAAATAACGGTATATCATATTATAGAGTAGTAGTAACCATTAAAAAATAAATCACTTATGTTTACTGACATAATTATAAAACATTTTTTATTGAAAAAGAAATATTTAGAGAAATACATGCAAAATAAGACATTAATTTCTAAAGACTACAATTATAGATTCTCCTTAATGGGTATTCTGAACCTTCTTCCCCCTCAATCAAATCTTCATAATTAGTGTAATTATTACATATCCCGAATCCCAGATGATTTTCTATGTAGGGAATAACCTTCAGGAAAAATCTTTAAATAATAAACAGAAAATCTCATGCTTTGAATTTCTAAGGAGAGTTTTGTTATCAAATATTTAAATGTTTAATTCTAACTATTTTAGTAGTCCCACAGTTGGAGGTGCTACTATGGATGAGAAATGACTGTGCCATCAGTTCTCTGGCCAGGAAAAATTAATTATATGGTTACCAATCAGGTTACCTGATTCTAAATAGCTTTATTTATTAGATAGTTAAGTTAAACATATCACCAAATTTATAATACCAATGTGTTAATAATTTAAAACTACATTTTTAAAAAGTCATTTTCACAGAAGTGTTTATGGGCTTTATGTTACATTAATAATGTGGTATTGCATGTAGTAATAATGATCTACTCTTATACTTGAAATTTCCTTATATCGTTTATTAGATATATTAATGAACAAATATTAATTATTTAAAAGTTGTCCAAAACCAATGTCTCAATGTGGTAACATTAAATATTGTTTTCTGCTGATTGTTAAAGTAGACCAAAATAACACTGTAGTTACTATTTTTTTCTATCTGATTTAAGTGACATTTGACCAGTCTAACATTTCAAGATATTTAAAAGTGGGTGATTTCATTTATTAAAGCTTTGTACATGCTAGCTGAAAGAAATATGATATTATAATTTGACATGGATATTCTTTCATTCTGTCATATATATTAAATATTATTTACAAGTTCCATTAATGTTTAAACTTTTTCATATTCCTGAGAAGAGTCATACTGTATGTTTCTTAAAAACTCTATTTCTGCTTTACTATTTTTAGAAATAAATGTCATAATAAAGTGGAATCATTTAGTTGATAAATAGTTTCTAATAAAATCAACATAAACAATGTACTAATACATTTTAATTATTTTAAAATTCTTCTACACAGTACTAGGGCTTGGTTAGTGTAAATCTAGATTAGATCTAATTAAAATTATTCCATAATAACAAAATAATAGAATAAATATTTTTAAATTACCGCATAACTAAAATAAAGGGATGCCAAATAACCACCATAAGTCAATGATTTCATCTAATAGAGGATACATGTAAGTTGCCACAGGAAAATTTCTGGTTGCTAATTAAAACAGAATAAAGGTGTGCATGGCAGAAAATATGTTTTTCCCAGATTGTGATTAATTTCCCTACAGCCTCTGCTTATTAAAACATGTGGGTACATTTAATTCTTAAGAAAAAATTTTAATAAACATGGACAAATGCATATTCTTATTTATCACATTGTTTAAATAATCATAAAAACAATTGCTTAGCAAAAAAAGTGCTCAACAAACAATTACTTAATTTAAAATAATTAATATTTTTAATGCCAAATAGCAGTTTGCAGTTTAATACAAGTAAATGCTGATTTTCTCATCTAATGTTTAAAAGATGCAAACAGTCATTAGAAAGTATTAAAAAAGGAAAGAAAAACTAGAAAAAACAACATATTTCAAGACATCAGCTTTACAATGACCTTTAGCTCCTGAAAATGATATAAACCTAGTATATCAGACTTCTGATCTAAACATGAACATGTCATACACAATAAAGAAATAACTAAGTAAATAAGTTACAGAGTTATAGTTATACTAGAAGTCTAAAAAATATTATTCTTGATGGTGTTGAATTTATATTTGAGAACTACAGTTTATCTAGACTTGAAAGGACTTAGATAATGCCATTGAATGACATTACTTTTTATCTAGATGAGGAATCTGAGTACTTTTGTACTAGGTAAGGAAAAGAAGGGAAGTTTAAGGAAGAGATTGGTTTTGGAATTAGTTATACCTGGTTTTGAATACAAGTTATGATGTATGTTATTGGATAAATGAGTAACTTTACTTTTTTGAGCCTCTTTTTCTTTCTCTGCAAGATCAGAATACCTCAGAGTAGTGTTTTGCTGATCTAATTGCACAAGAAGATGTAAGACTACCTGAGTGCTGTGCTCCTGGAAAACAGTAGTGAGTTAAGAAAGATTGACTGTATTTGTTTATGCTTCCTCTGTTCTCTTTTACTCATCTATCCTCTGTAGAATAATATCTTCCCTATCACTCTCTTGAAAGTGCTCTCTTCTAGAAGGTAATGACATTTTCTCATTAACTCTAATGAATTCTTTTCAATCATTATCTTATTTGGTCTCTCAGTAACATTTGACCATGTTAACATTTTGAAATACTATCTGAAATTCTTTACCTATACTTTACCAATGTTCATTCTTTTGATCTATTTTCATTTAGTATTTTAAGGAAGTTTCATTTGAAATTTCTTTGTATTTCCTTTTTCACTATTTTTATTATTTTCCCTGAATCTGAAAAAAAAAAACATTAAATAAGTTTTAGGAGAAAATTGTAGTGCCCCAAAGGGTTCACACCTACCTAAGAAAAAAATAACCAAAGACGTTCTAAAAGCACACAAGTGCAAAGGTAAAATATATATATATATATATATATATATATATATATATATATATATATATATATATATATATACATACACACACACACACATACATATACACACATTATATATATATATTTATATAATTTATAATATATATAATTTATATATTTCTTGAAAATGCAAGAGCCTGATGTAGTTTAGTAAAATAAAAAAAATAGGAGAAGTTTTAGAAGAAGGGGTTTCATGCTAGGTAGTTGTGGTAGATTATATTATTTTTTCGAGATTCTTATTTTCTCTCTGCTCATGCCATACTTCCCTGTAGGAGGATTATATTTTTTCATTAACCTTGATTTGGTCATGTGACTTTCTTTAACCAATGAAAAAATGACTTGACCCAATGTATACATTATCTAAACAAAATTTTTATATGTACTTGCATGGTTTGATTCTTCTTATTCTTACTCTTCATCATGTGAAGCATATATCATATTGTTCCTATTCCTTTACACACAGAAGTGAGGCTTGTAAGTACAGTTGAGCCCTGACAACTCAGCATAGCCACAGCCAAACAACAGCCTCACATAGCAAGAAGTAAATGTTCACTCTTGTGATACTGGGTGTCTTAGTCTGTTTAGGCTAGTATAATGAATTACCATAGATTGGTAAACCAATCTTATTTCTCAGTTCTGGAGACTGGTAATTCCAAAAGTAAGCAGATATGGCTTTTGGTGAGAGCCCTCTTCCTGGTTTTCAGATATCCATTTTTCTGGTTGTATGGGGTGGAGGAGAAAGAGAGAAGAAAGAGAAAGGGAGGGAGGGAGACAGAGAGAGAAAGCCCTCTTATGTCTCTTCTTATAAGGATGCTAATTCCATTCATGAAGGCTTCCCCCTCATGACCTAATTACCTCCCAAAGACCCCACCTTCCAATATCATCACACTGAGGTTTAGAAATTTCAACCTATAACTTTGCCACAAACACAAGCATTTAGTTTATAATACTGAGATATTGGGAATGTTTGCTACTACTGCAAGGACAGATTAATAAAATATTACAACAGTTAAACATATAGTTAAATATGAATGATTGTGTTAAATATTCAAACAGTACACACTAAAAAAGTCATTCATGGAAAGGACATATGTATAATTCAATTGTTGACTGTATAAACCATAATAGGTTTAAATTTCTTATGTATTAACAAAACAAGAATGTGAGTTAATATTTAAAAGCATGTTAAGTGTTTAATTTTATCTAAGGTGGAGTGAAAAGATATCATTGATTTCAAAAATTAGAAAAATACTGGTAAAAATATAAGCAGTGAAATATAAACAAAATATATTTTATATAATATAAATGTGTAAAACATAAAAAAATAAATTATAAATCATTGGAACATATAAAAAAGTGAAATACAGGTAATTTTACAAGAAACCAAACTAATAACAAAAATTAATAAAATATGTTAATGATCATAATAATATGGGTACAAGACTATAAAGATGTCTTAATGTATAACAGATATTAAAAATAAATAATTTTAGTATGTTTAGTAAGTATGATTAGTATGCCCAGGAAAATCAAAAAAAGATTAAAAAAATGAATTCTGAAATGTAGCATTATATAGACCACATTGTTTTGCCATTATCTTATGACACTAGAAATGAATAACCAAGTGCCAATATTTAAATCTCAACCCTTTGGCATTTATAGAACATTAATGAATTAAATAAAAAATAAAAAGTTTGATTATACAGATTTTTAAGATAACACATAGAATATGACATATGCTTATTTGAATTCATAATAATAATAATACAATACAAATTATGTGTACAACTGAACTATTAGAAACAATAAACAAATACAGTTAAGTTTCAGCATACAAAATTAATACACAAATCTATTGCATTTCTATATACTAATACTAAAATATCAGAAAAAGAAATAAAAATCAATTTCTTTTTCAATTGCAACAACAACAACAAATACTTGGGAATAAGTTTAACAAAAGATGTGTAGTACACTAAAAACTACAAGACATTGTTAAAAGAAATTGAAGAAAGAAATAGAAAAGTATTCTGTGTCTATGGATTGGAAGAATCACCGTAGTTAAAATGGTCATATTACCTAAAGCAATAAACAGATTTAATGCAATATTTATTGAAATCCCGATGGCATTTTTCAAAGAAATAAAATAAAAAATTATCAAATTTGTATGGAACCACAAAAAAGATCCCAAATAGCCAAAGCAACCCTGAAAAACGAGAACAAAGCCAGAGGTATCACATAGTAATCAAAACAGAATGGTACTGGCAAAAAATAAACACACAGACCAATAAAACAGAATTGAGAGCCCAGAAATAAACCCACATTTATATAAGCAACTAGTTTTGGACAAAGGAGCCAAAAATATAACAATGAAGAAGAAAAAACATAACAATAAATGGTGTTGAGAAAATTAGAAAGCCACATGGAAAAGAATAACTCTAGACTGCTATTTGACACCATACACTAAAGTTAACTCAAAATAGATCAAAGAACTGAATATAAGACCTAAAACATAGAAGAAAACATAGGTAGTAAACTTATTGACCTAGAGAAGATTTTGTGGACTTAACACTAAAGGCAAGGGAAGTAAAAGCAAAAATAAGCAAACGGGACTACATCAACCTAAAAGGCACAGCAAAAAAAAAAATCATCAACCAAACAAAAAGGCAACCATGTGAATAGTAGACTATACTTGCAAACAATACTTCTGATAAGGGGCAATATTAAAAATACATAAAGAACTCATA
Source organism: Macroglossus sobrinus (assembly GCA_004027375.1). Classification (NCBI taxonomy): domain Eukaryota; kingdom Metazoa; phylum Chordata; class Mammalia; order Chiroptera; family Pteropodidae; genus Macroglossus; species Macroglossus sobrinus. The sequence goes on from PVKZ01000966.1 coordinate 195,854, forward strand.
CAACTAAACAACAAAAATAAATAATTCTTTTAAAAAATGTGCAGAAGACCTGAACAGACACTTCTCCCAAGAAAATATACAAATGGCAAACAGATATATAATAAGATGCTTAATTTCACTAGCTCTAAAGGAATGAAAGTCAAAACTACAATGAGATACTACCTCACACCTGTTAGAATGGCTCTTATCAGTAAGGAAAGAAATAACAAGTGTTGAAGAGGTTGTGAGGTAAAAGGAATCCTAATACACTGCTGGTAGGAATGTAAATCTGTGCAGCCACTATGGAAAACAGTATGGAGATTCCTCAAAAATTAAGAACAGAGCTACCATATGACCTAGCAATCCCTCTTCTGAGTACCTACCCAAAAACTTTTAAAACATTTATCCATAAGGATATATGTATTCCTATGTTCATTGTAGCATTATATACATGGTAGCCAAGACATGGAAACAACCTCAGTGTCCTTCAATGGATGATTGGATAAATAGATGTGATACATATATACAATGGAATAATAGTCATAAGAAAAGATGAAATACTGCCATTTGTGACACCATGTATAGATCTTGAGAGTATCATGTTTGCAAAATAAGTAGGGAACAGATAAAGACCATATGATGTCACCCACTTGTGGGATATAAAACCAGAGTGGCAAGAAGGGGGCAATGGCCAGAAGATGAAAAAGGTAAAGGGGTCAAATTTATAGTGATGAAGGGAGACTAGACTTTGATGAGCACACAGTGCAATACACGGATATATTAACAAATTGTAGACTTGAAACCTAATCAATGTTACCATGATTAATGTAATTAAAAAAAAAGAATCAAAAGGAATTTTTTAAAAAATACTATATTTGATGAATAATATTTTTGACAAATTTTTGGTAGACTTGCTATAGGAAGAAAAAAGGAATCAATAAGTGTGAGACTAGATCAGTAGATATTAGCCTAAGTAAAATATAAAGGGGAAAAAAACAGGGGAAAAAAAACCATAAAGGAGACCCTATGAACTGTCATACAATATCACTTGGTCAATACATCAAAATTCCAGAAGAAGAAGAGAACAGAGTTGAAGGACTATTTATATAATAGCTGAGAGTTTCAAGAAATAATGAAATAATAAAAAGTTACAAATCCAGGAAACAGAGAAACTCAGGTAAGATAAATACACACACACACACACACACACACACACACACACACACACAACTAGACACATCATACTTAAACTTCTGAAAAAATAAAGATAAAGGGAAAATGTTAAAGTAGCCAGATAAAAATACATACTATAGACAGTGGAACAAAATTAAGAGTGAAAGGAGACTTTTCTTCAGAAACAAATGTTGGAGAAAATGAAGCAGTATCTATAAAGTACAAAAGATATCTGTGCTTAGTGTGGGAGCTAGGTTGAAGAGATTACTTTAGGGTTAATTCTATCCTCAGTTTTCAGCTAATTCCTACCACTTAGTGCTTCTCTCTTAGTCAGATGATTATCCAGTACTAGCTAAGCTTTTTGTGGAGGCAAGGGGAGTTCTGTATTTCTCTGGTCTAGTCTCAGTCTTATGCAGGACACATGTGTCTACATGTCAATGTTGGGAATTCTTTTTATGTTCCTGTCTCTCTTTTTTTTTTTGGTAGCCAATTTCTACGTTTTATCTGTAGTGGTTCTTGTGTAGGAAATATTCTTGCCCTGCCTACAGAAGAAGAAGATCTTTAATTGTATTAGATTAGATTTGAAACTTTGGCTCAGAAGCTTTCCAGCCCCTCCTCTAAAAATAGTTTTTTATCTTTTCCATTACTTGTATCTTGAGGGTGAGGGTGTTTACTGCCCCTCCAATAGAGACTTAAGGCTTTTGAAAGTGGATCCCAGGAAAGGGGCAGGGCTGAATGCTTTTCTTATATCAGCAGCCATGTCCTCTCCCTGCTCTGACAAAGGGGGTTCTCTTCAGAGTATTTCTTACAATATTTTCTTATCATGAGTATTCAGTGGAAGGACAAGAAAACAAGCTTGTGAATGTATGTAAACTCCTCCGTGTCTGCATCTCCTAGAGGTTCTATGCAATTACAATAGCCCATTGTTGCCCTTTAGCAATTCACTAAAATTTTACTTAATTTCTTCTTGCCAGTTTCTATGATAGCTATGCAGTGGCAACAAACCTATGCCCATATGAATAAGATGTCATCCATTATCTCAACTTGTTCATGGCTTATCTACCCTGTAAATAGTCACTCAGCAAAATTAACTAATGCTTGAACTATTCTGAGAGGAGTAAAGAAGAATTCCTTAATTCAAATTATCTCTAAAATTTCACTCTTAGGAAACTCTTAGGAAGCTGTTCTTCAGAACTGCATAGCCTTTTCTGTCTTCAGTAGATCCCTGATATTATACCAAAACCCTTGAAAATCACTATTATATATTACATATCTTATTTATATCATGACAGAATGTAGGAGCCAGGAATGAAATTTATTCATACAAAGAAAGATTTCCATTTACTATTGACAAGTGTTGTTAAATTAGTAATATTATCAGCCACTGTGTTGGGCACTAGGAATACAGTTTTGGAAGCAGAAGTATATGCCGAGCCCGCCGACTAAGATCAAACAGTTCCTGAGAGGGAGAGTGAGGATTGAGAAAGATAGAAAAAGGAGAGACAAAGAAAGAGAGATAAAAGATAGAGTCGGGAGAGCTAACAGTAAATACTGTGCCCCGAGTTTATTTAGCACAGCATATTTATACCCTTGGAAATGCATGGGAAACAAAACTCACAGATAGTCTAACAATTGCTGACATTTACATAAGTTCTCTCAAAACCTCCTTGTTTCTGTTTTTGTCTCTTATTCCCTGGGGCAAGAAACATTCAATATTAAACCAATCTTCTTCCTTCAGTAAAAGAGCTATCCATTAAGCCAAACTTCCTCCTTCAGTAACAAGCTATCCATTAATGAGCCCACCTGCTCTGCAAACTTCTAGCTTGCAGTCAACTCCAACCCTGTCTGCAGGGCATTCATCAAGAATGGCTCCCAACAAGTATAAGACCTGCTTTTATTGAGTTTACCATCCGGTGGGAGAGAGGAGTATGGGAAATACATTAAAAAGTAATTTCATACTGTTTATAGAGTCTAATCATATGCATGTATTTAAATATTTCAGGCAATTACATACTCTGTTGCATGCAGGAAACAGAAAGTCTAGATTTGAAGCTGAAGAGGGAAACTGATCTTGCCTTAGTTTCCGTTTTGGAAGGCTTTTCAAAGTATGACTTTTTGTCACATGGAGTACAATTCTGGTGTCTAAAAGTACATATTTTTTATTTACATTGCATCTAAATGCAAGACAATTACTTCATATAAGGTGTTAGAAGAAACAGTAAACTGTTCCAGTCTTGCAGGAATTGGCTCACTAAAACTTAATGAGATATGAAATATTCACCTCCAATATCATACCTTTCTAAGGAATTTCAAAACATAAGTTTTCTCTTGAAAGCTAAACTTATTTTTTTAAACTCACAAAATATGTGTAATAAAGTATTTATCAGTAAGTGAAGAAAAATATAGTGTTTTACAAAAATAATATGAGAGGACATAATCTAATTAAGAGTGCTCTTAAGTGACATAAAAGATGAGGCATTCCTAAAGAAATGATACTTATCTGATAAGTAGGACTAACTTAGAAATTGGGAAGGCAAACAGCATAAATGAAGTTTCTAAAAATGGAAAGGAAGAAACATGTATGTTAGAGCAGAGAAAAATGCTATTCTTTAGGACAGAAAAATGATAGGACTAATATTGACTAGAGACAGAAGTTAGGGTCAATTATTTAGGTTTTTGTATGTTTTATTAATAATTTTGAATTTTATTTTAGGAGAAATTAGAAGTGTTAAGAAATTTTATCAAGGCATTTCTGTGGTCAGATTTATATTTGCACTTAGTCTAATTAAAAGATGATAGTGATTTAGACAAGGGTGGCATGAGGAGATATCAGGAGAAATTTTAAATTGACAGAATATGAGTAGATGTTATATGAACTACATGTTTGTGTCCCCACACCAAACTAGTATATTGAAATTATACCCCCCAATTGGATGGTATTTAGAAGTGGAGCCTCTAGGAGGCAATTTGGTTAAAAGGGTAGAGCCCTCATAATGGAATAAGTACCCTTATAAGAAGAGACACAAGAGAGCTTGCTTATTCTCTCTATATATACCATGTAAGAATACAAGGAGAAGATGGCAATCTTCTGACACTGATCTACTGGTGCCTTGATCTTGGACCTCCAGACTCCATAATTAAAAGAAAAAAAAATGTTTGTTGTTTAAGCCGTTATATTCTATTATGAGGAATATCAAAAAACAATCAGTTACTGGAAAATTTAAAAAGACTTCAGTTTTGTGACATAAGAAATTGAGATGCTAATGTGACATTCAAGAGAAAATGTCAAAAAGCAAGTGTATATATAGAACTGGGAATTAGAAGAGATGACTAGCCCGGAGATAATGCTTCAGGAATTGTGAAATTACAGAAAATTTTTAAAGCTATGGAAAATGGATTCAATCGTCTATGAAAAGATAAAACATGAGCAAAAAAGATGGCCTGTGACTGAGCCCTTAGGAACTTTAATGCCATTAGAAAAATCAACTACACAAATTTGTCTAAGTTTATACAAGTTTGATCTCCATGAGTATATGGCGCATCCAAATCTCAACTAAATACATACCTAGAATTTGCATCTCGTAAATGTCAGACATTGCGCTACCCATTCATTACTCATAGTAACAGACCAAAGTTAGATTTTGTGATAGAAAAAGCAGGAACTTAAACTTTGAAAGGAAGAAGAGTCATTAGGGTGCCAGGAAGTAATACTAATGTTAAGTTTAAGACTGTAGATTATAGAGTGTAGATAGTCTAAAATTGAAAATACCATGCAATGTGCATATTACTTATGAAAGCGTCACAACTTAAACTACAATTTCAAATTCTCAACTTAAAATACAATTTCTGAAAACAGGAAAATTTAAGACAATTTAATTTCGCATATTGTCACCTACTGAAAACTTAAATTCAAAATGTTTTCTTTATCAGTATTTCTACAGGTACAATAGTGTTTCCACTAGTATTCACTATTCTAGAATCTCTAGAAAATGCATAAATTACTTTAAAATTCATTGAATTCAGCGAAGGCTTCAAAGTCACTAGTGAAATGACAAAATATTGTGGGCAAAGATATTTCTGCCAAATGATTTGGCCTTGATTTCTATGACAGCATATGCACATATGCAGACTACAGACAGGGAAGAATATTTTAGGTTAAACCCTTTCTGAACTAGAATCAGTTCAATTATTCTAAGGCTTATTGTGCCACTTTTGTGTTATCTAGCCCTGTTCTATTTCTTTTTATTTCTGATCATAGATTATTGCCAAATTTTCTGCTTATTATAATTCTTCCAAAAGGTGATCCAGGGAAAAGAAAAAGATAAAAAAGAAATTAGAATAAAAACATGGCTATTTGTAGAAAGCTATCTTGCTTAGGAAAAAAAAAAATGTCTAGGAGGGTAGAATTAATTTGGTAAAATTAAATTGAGAGATTATGGTACATGGATTTAAAGTACATATGTCCCAAATTATTTTAGGAAAGTATGTTTACATTATTTTTGCTTATTTGCTGAAGTTCTTTTACATTTTAATGTCTTTAACGTTGTTTTTCTAAGTTCAAACTTACAAAACACTTAAAAAACAAAACAGATGTAATTACATTTTCTTTGGGTTAAGAATGTGGTGGGATCCTGAAATTACACTCCTTTGAATCACTCCCTACATACAGATACACAAATGCATACACAGTCACAGACAAACTCATTCACACACATGCATTCACATATACTCATATACTCATGCATACACAAATATGCATGGACTTAACACACCCATATACATATATACATACACATGCCAGCTTTTAAGAAAGCCCTTTGGCTATCTCTGCAGAACTCTAGGATTGGTTGCAGTTTGAAATTGCTGTTGTAAATTATAAAAATTATATCATGAAACAAAAGTTCTTTGATTTTTTTAAGCAATGAAGAAAATTACATGGTATGAACAGACAAAAAAAATAAGTATCATAATCAACTAAGGCAGAGGATAAAAGTGGTATATGGTGCTTAATAAAATGCTTATTTATAATTGTTACCCAAATAAATGGACAGAAAGTTCTATTATTGTTTACATAAATAACTAGTATTAACATTCCATTATGCAATTGACCCTTGAACAATTCCACAGTTCCCCAACTGTGGATTGAAAATATTGTCTTCAATCTGCATTTGGTCAAATCCATGGATTGGAAACCCATGGATATGGAGGGCATATTATAATTATATTTATTGAAAAAAAATCCACATATAAGTGGACCTGTGCAGTTCAAACTCATATTGTTCAAAGGTCAACTGTATAACTTCATTGCACATATTGGAATTGACATCTACAAGACAGTGAGAAATAGCCAAAGGCATAAATATTCTTCTGCCTTTCTAAAGAACCCAGGATCATTAACATATCCAGACCCTACTTTCTCAGTAGCAGATAGGTTTGGGTAGAAGGTCATAGAGGAATATTCTTGCTCCTTCCCACTCCAAGGTTTAATAAAACACTTTGGTGAGCAATGTGACTTAAATTAAGACTTGGTACCTTCATTGAAGCAGATTTTTCAAGCACTAAATTTAACCTGTAAATGGCTGATAAACTTTCCATATCAGTCAGGATGGTTTAGCTGCAAGTAAGAAAATACCCAAATGAAAGTAGCTATTAAAAAATAGGATATAATGAGAATTCCAGAGTTACTATTTAACATGAAGATAAGTGTGTAACTCCACTCTTTTTAGTCTTTCAATTCACTTCTACCTTCAGCCTTGATTGTTACTCAAATCAAAAGCTATATGATGCCACATCTCTAGAAGAGTAGTCAGTCTTTCTGAGGGAAAAAATACAGGGGTCCAACGCCTACAGAGACATCCAAACAATGCTCTTCCTGTGACCTTCATAATCTGCCTTAAAAAGTGAACATCAGAGCCTTTCTGGATATAAATGTCCAGAATGAGCCTGATTTTTGTTGCTTTCCCACCCCCACACCAATTTCCCAGAGCTGACTTAATTTTCAGCTATTCTGTGATTTGCTTAGTCATTATAATTTTTTTTATCCTCTTTGTAATTATCAGAGTGCTATTATCTTTTCTTTTATCATTTTTTTTATGTGTGTGGAGTTTGGGGAAGGAGAGGGGAAAACATGCTAGACTTAACTGCAGCTAAGAATTATTTCATACTACATAGGCCAAAATGACAGAATTTTATAGGCATAATTCATATAACATTTTTTAAAAAACAACAAGTAAACACTAATGTCATTTTAACTTGCTTAGACTACACTGCTCTCAACTTCAATAATACTACTGCAGACATTTATTGAGAACAAGCAGTGATTTATGTTAGACTATTGAGGTAAAATAAGTTATTGTTCATTAACTGGCAAAACTATAGGATAAGACAAGCTGACAAAACAATTTCATGCTGATAAATTGTTGTGTACTTATTTGCAAGGCTGGCATAAATAATCTTATTTCTTCAAGGTGCAAACAATAGATAGCAGGAGATCATTAGATGTCATGCCAGTGACAGGCCAACAGAGCAATATAGCATCCTCAGAGCCTACTTACAATAAGGATCATTAACTTAGTTTTTCTAAGTGTGGGCTCATTTATAAGAAAGTCAAAAGTCCATTTCTGATAACTTTCAATGATAAAAAAGTGTTAAAAAAACAGGTTTAGTTGTTTTTGTGCTATTATTTAGAAAAAAAATTTTAGCATAAAATTATGTATTTTTCTTTGAATTCTAACATGAGGCACGAAAAGAAATTATTTTGAGAGGATATTTTTTCAGTCATCACTACTTTTTGTTGGTTTACCCTAATATTACCCATTCTTTTAGATGGTAAATTTTTATTTGTCAAGCTGAATGTTTTAAAATATTTAATTAAGTAACTCTGTCATATTCAGGAAGGAGTGCTTATATGTAGTAAAACATTAAAATATTTGAAGTACAAAATATTATAATTAAAGCTGAATATGCTACTATAAACTAGATGAATTAAAATATTTTCCTCAGAGTAATATGGGAACTTGAACTTTATTATTAATTAGAAAATAAATATAGAATCTATTGCAGATTAGATTAAAAGGACACTTTACTCAAATTGAATATAAAAAGTATCCTTAATTTAATTTTATTCTTTGAAATAGTTTCATTATTCTGAACATATTATTGATGAAAACATTTTAGATAAACTATAAATTTTCATTTTATTTCTCAATCCTTTGATGCAAAAAGAGAAAACACCTGGGGGAATATAGAATATAGAACATTGGATGTTGCACCCACTGAGTTTCATATTGAAATTTATAGGCTGTGTTTTGATTCTGTTGGAAGGCTGAATTCCATTCTAGTGTTCTACACTATGATTAATTCTTCACATATGCTCTATGGCCTGTTTTTTTCCCCACAATTTTCACATCACCAAATAGGTCTCATTCTAGTCATGTAGGCCAACTTTGTCCTTTAAACAATCAGTGTCTGCTTCTGTTCAAAACACAGTAAGTTCAACAGTTGTTTTAAAGTACATCCAATAATGTGCTTCAAAATGTGATTGAAGATGTCCAATGGTGGCTGCCTAATTTAGACATTTTTCATATAAAGTGAACTTGCTTTTTTAACAAGGTAATATTATTTAATGCCTTGATGTTTTTAAAATCCATTTGTAGATTAATGCAAAAATAGACTGTATAATATTGAAAGAAAGTTAAGTTATTAAGTAATTTATATAATTTTGACAGACTAGAAACACCTACTTCTGGCTCTATTAATAATCCATTTCGGGGACTACACAGCTATTTCACAATTCTATATCTTGAATTAGCCCTTTGTGAAATCACCAAAAAAAGGAATTTTATGAAGTTTTATCAGTTTTGTCTTATAAAATCACAAAGAAAAAAAGTTGAGATTTTATCAAGGCTATCATATGTCTAATCTGATTTTAACTACTTTGCCAATTCTAGAAAAATGTCATTTTAAATTATAAATTTACATCAATCCTAAGGAAAGAGTATGATTTATTGTTAAAAAATATAATACACAGGAAAATAAGAAGAAAATTCTTGAGACACAATAAAAAAGAGTGTACTTTCCCAATCTAAGAAATCCATCAGACTACTCATATTCATAAATATGAGTGATTTTCTCTCCTATTCATTTTAAAGCTTTTTTCTTTGAATAGAGAACTAATTTTCTTCTTCAATGTATGTTCATTATCACATCCTTCCTTCAGCTTAAATATGTATATGAATGTAATAAGGAGTGCTAAAAAATCATTTTGACAGAGATTAAGTTAAAATCTATTCATTAATTACTATTTATCAAAATTATGTAGTTTATGTTTAACCTTCCAATGATAGATCAGCATTTTAGCATGACATAAATCAGTAGTAAAAATTATAGCACTTTATTTTAGTTACTATTTTTTTAAAGAAAAAATAACCCTTATAAATCAAGTCATTGAACTATAAAAAAATTTCATAGATCAAAGTGTTTTTTAAAATCTTGCTTTGCTATACAAATTTAAAGCACATCACCCTGTCAAGCTCTAATTATTACATTTCAAATAATCCTTTTCCAGAACATATTCTCCAATCCTGTTGGCAGTGAGACTGGAGAGACTCAGATATGCTGTATTAACTTAATTATGTCTTGACCTGATATTGTATTCAAGCATTTGAATTGATTAAAGATTGGAGGTAATGAGAAAACCAAACAATATATTATCATTACTATTTTCATATAATGGAATAAATGAGACTTCTAAAAATGTACAATTTTATTAAATTTGGTATAAAAAACAAATAAATGCATCTTTCCATGTATAAGATATTTCTTTGACATTAAAAACTCAGTTATGCACTTCTGAGTTTATATTTTTATACAAATGTATTACAAATGTATTACGGGAAAATACATTCTAAATAATTTACAATGTTTGCCTTTAGACCTACTTTTTATTAATTTTGCTATTGTTTCATTTGGGTGGATTTTGTTCATGGCATGTATTATTTTCTAAATCCATTTTAAGTATAATTTACTTACATTAAAACACAATTAAGTAAAATTTGTGAGTCAAGATACATTTTGACAAAAGACGTACAGACTCGAAAACACAATCTTATTACTCAATCAAGCAACTACAGATCTTATTTCATCACTATAGATTATTGTTGCTTCTTCTAAAACTTCATATAAATAGAATCATACTGTATACACATTACTGTTCTTGTCTTTATTCACCCTTCATAATGATTTTTGAGATTCATACATATTACTACATGTATCAGTAGTATATTATTTTTTAATGATGTGTCATATTTTTTGGATGAATAAATCATAATTAGTTCATCCATTTACTTGTTAATAAGTATGTGGGCTGGTTCCAAATTTATATGAACGTGTTCAAATTATTGTGAAGTCATATGTTTTTATTTTTCTTGGTAAAATATCTGGAAGTATGTTTGTATAATAAGGGCATTTTAACTTTATAGACATTGAAAATTAGTCTTTAAAGTGACTATACTATTTTGCATTTCCATCAGAAATAGATGAGTATTTCCTTTGTTCCATATTTTCACCAATAGTTGGTACTGTCAATTTTTTTTACTTTAGCTTTCAAGTTGATATGCAGTAACATATCATCGTGTTTTGTTTTGCATTTTTTGATGTTTGGAGATATTGAGCATCTTTTGCTCATTTAAGTTTGGTTATTTGTCTTTTAATTACTATGTTATAAGAGCTTTTTACATATTTTGATAGTAAGCCCTTTGTATTACTAGATAATGTAAATAAATTCTGTCATTATTTGGTTTGCTTTTTTAATGCCTTTTGAAAAGAATTTTTTAGTAAGTTCAATTTACAGTTTGTATATTTTTTGTCCTAAGAAATCTCTGTAAACATCCAGTTCACAGTGAATTCTTCTGATTCCTTCTGGAATTTGATAAGTTTAGGTTTTTATTTAGGTCTATAATCCATTTTGTTATTTTTTTGTATTTTATGAGATAAGGGATTAAGTTCATTTTTTCCATAGACCTATCCAGATGTTCTAGAAAAATTTGATGTATTGAAATTCTTAATATTAAGTATGTTATTATCTTTATCCTTATCTTCTATTATTCTTATCCTTTATTATTCTTATACTTTTTTTCTCCATGTTTTGTAATGAATTACTGATACTGCCACAGTCATTCCTGATATTATTGCTTAGTGATTTTTCTTCATCATCAGTCTAGCTGGAGGTTTATGAGTTTAATTTTACTTTCAGGGGATGCAAGTGTTTTCCAATAATTTTAATCTTTCATTTGTTATTTTTTTATTATATTAATGTTCACTCTCATACTCATTATTTCTTATTTTCTACTTTGGGTTCAATTTGTTTCTTATCTAGCTTCTTAATTTAGTGTCTTAAATGATTTACTTTAACTACTCTTTTCCAATAAAATTATTAAAATATAATTTTTATTTAGCATTGCTTGAGCTGTATTTCTCAAATTTTAGTATACGCTATATTTTCATGATAATAACATTCAATTTTCAAATTTTTTCTAACATCCTTTGTGATTTTTTCTTTGATCCACCAGTTATTCAGAAGTATGTTGTTTAATTTCTAAATATTTGTAAATGCTCCACATGTATTTTGGTTATTGATTCATAATTAAATTTACTTTCTATAAAGTCAATTCTTATAGATTGACTAAGACTTGGTTTATTGCTCAAGATACTGTCTTTTTTGTGAATATCCTAATTTTACTTGAAAAAAATTGTATGCTCTGAAGTTGTTAAATCTAGTATCCTATTAATATTAATTACTTAAAGATGTTTAATGACACTTTGAAGTCTTCTATACCTTTACTAATTATCTATGTATTTGTACTAAGTATAGAGAAGAATGTTGAAATCTCCAACTATACTTATAAATTTGACAGTTTGTTTCCACACCAGCTTTATAATTAGTGTTTGCATACTACAACTTTTCCCTACCCCTTATTGTTTATCTATGTATTATTTACCTGTGTAAAGCCTATGCATTTTTAATGTCATATCATTGAGTCTTTCTGTTTATATTTCAGCATGCATTTATCTTATTTGTAACATCATTCATTGCCAGAGCCAGCCGGATAAAATCGAACAGTTGCCGAGAGGGGAAGTGAGGATTAAGAAAAGAAAGAAAAAAGAGAGACAGAGACAAAAGATAGAGTCGGGAGGGCTAACAGTAAATACTGCGCCCCAAGTTTATTAAGCACAGCATATTTATATCCTTGGAAATGTATGAGAAACAAAACTCACAGATATGCTAACAATTGCTTACCTTTACATAAGTTCTCTCAAAACCTCCTTGTTCCTGTTTTCTGTCTCTTATTCCTTGGGGCAAAGGGCATTCAGCAAGAATGGCTCCCAGAAATTCATTTGCATAAGAGCATTTTCTAACTTGAATCATGTATCTCTGTCCTGAAGTACTTACATTATTTTATTATTTTATAGTACAAGTCTGTTTTAAATAATATTTTTTTCATTTAATTTATTTATTGTCAAATATTTCATACTTATATATAAAATAGAGTTTTGGTAAAAGAACAAAAATTTGTGTACCCACATAACCAGCATTCAAAATTTTTTAATAATATCATATTTTGTTTATAGAACAAAAAGTTTAAAAAAAGTATTCTAATTAAATTATCTATTCTCCAGTTGATAGACATTTAAGTTGCTTCTTTCCTATTCTCCCTCCAGCAAATATTGATGTAAGGAACATTCTTGTGAACAACTACTTGTGCAGTTCATTATAGGTTTCCCTAAAGTATAGTAGAATTATAGTACCAAGGCTTAGGTATATCTTTAAACCTACTATTTATGCCTTGTTGATTACAAGGCAGTTGAACTAATTCTACTCATCCTTGCGGAGTAGGTAGGAATTAATATTCAGAGTTGCTATAATATATTATATAAAATGTCTAGTCTTCAACAAAGCTTAAGAGACATAGAAAGAAATAGAAAAGTGTGGTTCATTGTCAGGAAAGAAAAAAAAAAAGCAGTAAGAATTGTATTTGAGAGGGCCTGGTAATAGACTTAGCAAAAAAGACTTCCAAGAAGCTATTTTAAATATGTTCAAAGAATTAAAGACAATCCTATCAAAAGAAAATAAAAAAAATATGATGAAAATGTCCTACCAAATAGCGAATATGTCAATAAAATGATAGATATTATTAAGTAAGTACTAAATGAAAATTTGGGGATGGAATTTTAGAATTCTGAAAATTTCTGGAATGAAAATTTCATATACAAACTGAAAAATTCACTAATGGGATCAACATAGATCTGAGATGACAGAAGAAAATAATTGAACTATATAATATCCTGGAAAACGCAGAACTATAGAAACAATAAAAACATGAGTGGTGCCAAGTGTTTGAGAGGTGGGGGAGGATGCACACAGAGCACAGGGGATTTTTAAGATAGTGTAATTAATCTGTATAGTGTTCTAACAGTACATACATGACATTATGCATTTGGGAAACACATAAAACTGTACAACACAGTATGAAACTAATAAAAACTGTGGACTTTAGTTAATAATAACATCAATTGTAACCAGTGCACTATATCAATGAAAAATATGAAAAATAGAGAAAACTGTGTGTAGACAGGGAAAGAAATATATGGGAACTCCTTGTACTTTCTCTTAATTTTTCTATAAACTAAAACTGCTTTAGAAAATATCTATTACTTAAAATAGCATATTTAGCTTTTATTAAACAAGAAAATGATTTGAAAAGACATTTTCCCAAAGGAGATATATAAATGCTTAGTGAAAATATGCTCAACATCATCATTAGGAAAATACTAATCAGACAATAATATGATATTCATTTTACAAATGAGGTTGTTTAGAAGTTAGACTCTTCATTCATTGCTGATAGGTAAATAAAATGATGTAGCCTCTTTGGAAAAGTTTAGCGGTTACTCAAAATGTTAACCATAGAGTTTCTATGTGGCCCAGCTATTCACCTTCTAGGTACATAGCCAAGAGAAATAAAATCTTGTGCTCACAAAAACCTTATACATGTATGTTCATAGTCACATTGTTTTCAATAGCCAAAAAATGGAAACAATGCAAATATCCATCAATTGATGAATAAACACACTAACTGCAATTTCCAGATAATGCAATATTATTAATCCATAGAAAGAAATGAAATACTAATACATGCTACAATATTATGTTAAGTGAATGAAGCCAGTCACGATACACCTCATATTATATTTCATTTATATAAAAGATCCAGAATAAGCAAACATATATTAATAAAAATTAGATTAAGAGTTGCTAGAGACTTAGGGTAGGTGGGAATAAAAAATGACTGCTAATGCATATGGGGAAATGCTTTAAATTTAGATTGTGAAGATTGTTGCAAACTCTGAGTATATAAAAAACCATTGAGCTGTATCCATTATGTGGATGAAGTTTAAGGTGTGCTAAAAGCAGGAAGGCAGTGTTTCCTAGCCCCAATGCAGTAGATTATAAAGAAAGAAAGTTGAATCAGATGATAAATGATGGACTTAGTCTCCAATGAGACTCAGTTCCTGAGGTAAACAACTGAGTGTTTTACATCATTATAAATAATAGCTAGTAAAGAATTAATAGTTCATTTCTGACTGGCCTTCTGACTAAATGAGTGATAATAACCCTGTAAAGACATTGGTAAACAAAGATAGACTCAAAAGGAATTATTAAATGGTAGTCATCACCTGCATCAATAAGAGTAAATGAAGACTTTAAAACTCACCAAGATACTCTCAAGAGAATATAAAAAGTATATACAATTAATACATATCAAAATAGAATGTATGTTATCAAATATAACAAGGTAATAAATTTTATTATAAACTTTTACTTAGGATTGCTAACTACTTCATTGTTTTGTTTGCTATTTTAGGTTAATTCCCCATCATCAGATAATTTGGACCGATTTAAGTAAAATTATACAGACTAAGAATAAAATGTAAATTTCCTAAATGGGAATGTTATTCTCTGAAGTATTTTAACTTAGATGTTTGCATCTTTTTCTTGCAGGAAAAAAAAGTTTGAATTTTATTTGCTTGATGTATTTAGAAGAGGTTCCAGAGTCAGGGTGATGTGGGATCAACCAAGATGGCAACATATGGGGTTCCTAACTCCCGTCCTCCCATGAACACAATGAATGCACTACATGCAAAGCAATTACCTTTGAAAGAAAATGAAAAACTAGCTAAGTCACTCATACACGTCAGGCAAATGAGAAAATACCCATTTCCAAGTAAGTAGGAGAGGTTGAGACATATTGTCAAACAAACAAACAAACAAACAAACACCCCCAAGCACTATACCATACAGTTGGGAGGGAACTCCCAATACACAGCTTATCTCTGAGCAGTGAAAGATTTGGACCCTTAGCATCCCTAGTTTTAATACTCCTACTAGAGAAATGGGCTCCCAAAACACCTAGCTGTGAAAGCCAACAAGGCATGCATCCATAAGACTCACAACACATACCAAACAAAAAAGCAGTTATTAACAGGCACTCAGTGGTTCTCTGTGGCTATATAACCTCCAGGGTTGATAACAGAGGGAGCAGGCAAAATTACCCATTACTCTGAAAAGGTCCATCTGCATACTTTAAAAGCTGTTGCCTGAACATCAGGTATCAAGTATCTAGGGACTAACAGCAGTCCTCCCCAGAAAATCAGAAGCTTGCAGACATTTTTCCAACCTTTTTCCTCCAATCCACTTCAAGTCCTTAGTATTTCTCTGGAAGGAGTTTGTAGTCATGCTGTTTTAGCCAAGGACAGGTCCTAGATCACATGGCTCTCATAGTCAATAGTGTTTGCATTTATGAGTCCCATAGATGGATGTAGGGGCACTCTTTCCCCTCTGGTGACTAAGCACTCGAGCTAGCAATGAGGGAGCTGGCAAAATGCTCGCTTCTCAGTTTCTCCCTGAAAGGGGCTTAACGACATACTTTTCCAGAAGCTGCCTTAGAGTCCAGCTTTTTATCAGCCTGAATCTAGGTGCTGACTGTGATCTTCACCTTTGGGTTACTTAATGGTCTTTGCATGCTCTCAACAACTGGGAGCCACTGAGAACCAAGAAGGCAGATCAGACAATCACATAGGTTTGAGATAACACAGAGTTGAGGCCTAGCTGATTGACGAGATTTATCTCCTACACAACAAGATTATTCTGTCAAGAATGGAAGAGGTGGCTATTTTATCTAGTGAACAGAAACCAAGATAGACAGTCAAGGAAAATAAAGAAATAAAAGAATATGTTTCAGAAAAAAATATCCATAGATCTTAAGGAAGTGAAGATAAGTGACTTATCTGATAGAGATTTTAAAATGACAGTCAAGGAGAGAAAAAAATGGCATCAAAGATAGAGGCTTTGTTCATCTCTCTTGCAACCAAATCAAAGTTGTAACAGAAACACAGAGCAAACAGCAAGGAAAGTCATCTAGGAGCTAGATGAACAGAAGCACTACAGCTAGGGAGAGAAATAATCAACCTGCAATTGTAAAGAGTAGGAGGGAACAAAAATGCAAGGCTGCTTGGTCCCAAGAAGCTGAGTGGGACACAGGCTGCACCAGTGGAAGCTGCAGACACCTCTTAAAGAGGCTATCTCTGCTTTTGCAGTGACAGACCTGATCTTTCTGAGCACCAACAGCAGGTCAGCTGCTCAGGTGGCACTAGGGACTTACAATGGGACACTGAGTTGTGTGATTGAGAGCTGAAGGCAAGCCTCTCTCCGAGGCAGAAGTGCTAGCAGTATCCATTGTTCCTCTTTTGAGCCCTTTCCCTTCCCAATGTGTGGACTCAATGCCAACATAGCTGAGACATCATGGAATTAGATAACAGAGGTTGTT
Source organism: Macroglossus sobrinus (assembly GCA_004027375.1). Classification (NCBI taxonomy): domain Eukaryota; kingdom Metazoa; phylum Chordata; class Mammalia; order Chiroptera; family Pteropodidae; genus Macroglossus; species Macroglossus sobrinus. The sequence goes on from PVKZ01000966.1 coordinate 212,890, forward strand.
CCTCCCAGACAATTCCTAAAACTCTGCCTCCCCCAACTCATGGCCCCGCCCAAGCCACATCCAGGTGTGTGCTTGGTGAGTCTAATGCTCTTTACTGAGCCAACTCCAAGATACACACTGGTGGTAGCTGGCCTCAGTTCCTGACATGGTTTCTTGAGGCAACTATAAACAAGGCATCTGTGGATTGCTTGCAGAATCCTAACAAGTGGTCCCAGAGGGGCACAGTCTTGGGCTAAAGTTGGCCAGCAGTGAAACACCCTACTACACTGGACACCTACTACACAAAACTGAACTACTAAGACTAGGAGACTTAGGAACTTTGCTCGGTACATAGAAACAGACACAGAAAGTCAGCTAAAATGGAAAGACAAAGAAGCAGAAACCATATGACAGAACAGAACAGAGATCCAAGAACAATAGAGTCAAGCAATCTAACAGATGCAGAGTTCAAAACACTGATTTTAAAGATGTTCGATGAATTTAGGGGAAGTATAGATGAATTCAGTGAGAACCTTAACAAAGAGATAAAAAGCATAAAAATGGAAATGAAATAATAAAAGGGAACCAGTTAGATATAAACAACACATTATCTGAGATGAGAAGTATATTAAATGGAATAAACAAAATGAATAAAGAGAATAAAATGTTCTATAGGGAGGATGGGAAAGCTAAGAACACTCAATCATAATGGCAAGAAAAAATAAGCTAAGATTATAATAATAATTCAAGGAGCCTATGGTACACTATTAAATGTAAAAATATCTATGTTATAGGGATACTTGAAGGGAAACAAAATGTTGAAGAGCTATTTGAAGAAATAGTGATGGAAAACTTTCCTAACTCAGTGAAGGATATAGACATAAAACTCCAGGAAGCTCAGAGAATTTAAAAAACCAGGAACCCAAAGAGGCCCACACCAAGACACATCATTAATTAAAATGTCAAGGTTTAAATACAAAGAGAGAATCTTAAAAGCATTGAGAGAAAAGCAGTTACCTACAGAGGAGCACCCATAAAACTGCCTGCTGATTTCTCAAAAGAAACTAGGCAGCACAGAAGGGTTTGGCATAAAACATTTGATGTGATGGAGATCCAGGATCTACAACCAAGGATATTTTTGTCTGGTAAGGCTATCATTTAGAGTTGAAGAACAAATAAAGACTTTTCTAGGCAAAAATATCAACAGCAATCGAGTATTATAGCAAATGTTGAAGAAACTTCTTTAAGACAAAAAAATATGTATCAAAAACAGGAATAAAGAATGGTAAAAAGTACATTTCTATCAATAAGCACCTCAAATGGAAAAGAATTAAGTGCTCCAACCAAAAGATAGAGTGGTTGAATGGATAAGAAAACAAGACCCCTACAAATGCTGCCTACAAGAGACTTACTTCAGATTAAAAGACACAGACTAACAGGAAGGGGATGGAAAAAGATACTGCCTTGGTGGACCTAAAAGGTATTGTGTTGAATGAAATGGATTGGATAGATAAAGACAAATATTGCATGATTTCATGTAAATGTGGAATCTAAAGAACAAAATAAACAACAACAAAAGCAGAAATAAATTCATAGATACAGAGAATATTTTGAAGACTACAATATAGAAGGTGGGGAGACAACAAGTCAAAGAGATTAAAAGATACAAATGGATAGTTGCAGAATAAACATGGATATGTAGAGTGTAGCATGGAGAAGATGGTTAATAATGTTGTAATAAACATGTAAGGGGGATGTGGGGTACTAGATTTAGTGGGGCGATCACTTTGCAAGTTATGTGGATCTCTGATCACTATGATATACAACTGAAACTGGTATATTAGTGTATGCCAACTATAATTTACAAAAACTTATTGAATTATACATTATAAATATAAACAACTAATTTTCTATAATATATCAATAAAGCTGGGGGGGAAAAAGACCAGAAAAAAAAAAAACAGAAAACTGAAACTGAAAAAATATATGAAAATCAAAAAATATACACTGAGAGAGGGAGAGCAATGTAATTACAAAGTGAGAATTTAAAAAAAGATTTTGAAGATAAAAAAAGTATCACACAGAAATCATACAGCAGAAGGATACAATAAAGCTGAACTAACAAATTCAATAGAGAGTTTTAAGACTAGATCAAGCAGAAGAAGATATCAGCAAACCTGAATACAGGGTAGAGAAATTCATCTAATTAGGGGAGCCAAAAATAAAATAAAGTGATAATAGCTTAGAAGATTGATGGGATATCATCAGATAGATCAATATAATTAACATGGGGTATGAGAAAATGAGAAGAAAGGGAAGCTAACTTACTCAAAGAAATAATAACTGAAAACTTCCCTAACCTAGGGAAATGAACAGATTCAGGAATTTCATAAAGTTCCAAATAAGAGCAATCCAAAGAGACTCACAACTAGAAACATTAAAATTAAATTGGTAGCAATTAAAGTCAAGGACAGAATCTTAAAAGCAGCAAGAGATTAACAACTTGTTAGGAAACCCCACAAGACTATTAGCAGATTTTTTGATAGAAACCTTGCACACCACGGGGAATGGCTTTTATATTTCTGTAATGAAGAAAAAGTGTCAATCAAGAATACTTTTCCAGCAAAGTTGTCCTTCAGAAGACAAAGAGTTTTTGCAAGCAACAGGAGCTAAAGGAATCCGTCACTCCACCAGCCTTATAAGTATTAAAGGCAGTTCCTCAAGTTGAAATGACACAAATTAGTAGCAGAAAATATATGAAATTATAAAATTCACTGATGAAGGTAAATATATAGTTAAATTCAGAATATTCTAAAGTTGTAATGGTACTCAGTAAATCATTTATAACTTAAAAATATTAAAGATTAAAGATTTAAAAGATTAAAGAAAAAAAGTATTTAAAATAACTAAAATAATTTGTTAATGGATACATACACTGTAAAAATGTGCAAATAGTGACCTCGAAAACCTAAAATGTGAAAATAGAGAAGCTTATACATGTGTTTAAAATTATTATCAGCTTAAAATAGGCTATTATAAATATAAAATGTTTTATATACATCTTATGGTAATCACAATGCAAAACCTATAGTATAGATATTATAAAAATATAGATATTATATATTTATATTTATATAGATATAAAAATATCTATATAGTTTTATATTTTTATTTATATTTATAGAGATATTATAAAAATAAAAAAACATAGAGAAAGAAAGCAAAATATACCACTACAGAAAATCCTCAAATCACAAAAAAAAAAGAAAGAAGAATTCCAAGACAATCAGAAAACAATTATAATGGCAACAATAAGTCCACTCCTATCAACAATTATTTTAAATGTAAATGAACTAAAAGTCTGGGGAAAACTATATTTATACAAAACACATTTTAAGCCAAATGCTGTAACAAGAGACAGCATATTTTTATTACATAAAAATAAAGGGTTCAATTCATCAAGAGTATATAACATTTCTAAACATTGATGCACCCAACATAGGAGCACATAAATGTATAAAGCAAATATTAACAAATCTGAAGGGAGAAGTAGACAGCAATAAAATAATAATAGGGACTTCAGTACCCCACAGTCAACAACGAAGAGAGCATCTCAGCAGAAAATAAACAAGGAAACGTTGAATTTAAACTATACATTAGATCAGATATTTATAGAACATTACCCAACATCAGCAGAATACAAATTATTCTCAAATATACATAAAACATTTTCCAGGATAGATCATACATTTGACCACAAAATGAGTCTTAATAAATTTTTTACCTAAACTATGCCTTGTTATTTTTAAAATTGAAATAGGGATAATAATACCTATAGTATATTTTGAGAATTATATAAGTAAATATGTTTAAATGATTAGAATAATGTCTGACTCTTAAAAGAACTTAATAGTAAATGCTATATAATATTTTAGTTGTTATTATTTTTATCAAACGTAAGTAAAAAACCTGTGTATGTTTTCTATTGCTGTTGTAACAAATTACCACATAAGTAGTGTCTTAAGCAATGAAGATTTATTGTCTTACAGTGTGTAGATCGATCAGAAACCCAACACAGGTCTCGGTGGGCTAAAAGCAAGCTATCAGCAGGGTTCCATTCTTTTCTGTATACTCTAGGAATGGAGCCATTTTCTTGTTCATTTGGGTTATTGTATGAAGAACTCAGTTCCTTGCATTTGTAGTACGGAGATTCCAGTTTCCTACTGGCAGTCAGCTGAAGTTCATTCCCAGCTTCTAAAGGCTAGCTACATTCTTTGGCTATAGCCTTCTTCTCCTGCTTTCAAAGCCAGCTATAGTAAGCCAAATCCCTGTCACACTTCAAATCTCTTTTTTTTTCTATTGTTACATCTCTTTGACCCACTCTTCCTTTGTCATCCTCCACATTTAAGAGTGCATATGATTAGATTGAACCCACCCAAATAATCCAACAGATTTTCCTAATCTCAAAGTTTATAACTTTAATCTGCAAAGTCTCTTTTGCCATTTAAGATAACATATTCACAAATTCTGGGGATTAGAGGTAGGGGACCATTATTCTGCTTATTATACCCGAAATGATTTGGATGTGGGGAAAAAGGAACTGGATTGAGAAAGTCTCTGAGATAAAGGCTGGTGTAACAAGAGCACAGCAGGTAAACTGCTCAGAGGAGAATGCAGAGAACGGGGTCTAACCTCATATGGAAAGCACGGGTAGAAAGAAGAGATTCTTTCTCTGAGGCTTATGAGTAGATTTTTTCAGACTTTTAGTCAAAAAGTCCTCAAAGAGACCTGCCCAGTGCTACTGTGGCTTCACTGAAAAGATATATCAGAGATGCAGGTGGGCTCCTCTAAATGTACCCCTTGAACTAGAACTCCCTTAACAGAAAGGGTAAACTTTGGAGAAGTTTGTGAAGGCACGTATGTTTTAAGTTGCCCTACCTCTACCCTCTACTGGAATACCTAGCATAATCTCATTAATATCATTGTCTTGACAATTGTGTGCATAGGCCTTTGAAAATGAAGAGTAACTGGAAAAAGCTCTACAATAGACATAAAATGGCAAATACAAATTTTACCTTAACGATTAGAGAGCTTACCTAAAATTTGCAGACTGCATTTCTAAATCCAACCTCACATAATTATCCAACCTCTATAGCTGTATACTAATGTAGTTGACATATTTCTTTCCACTCAAAAGTAGATGTGAAAGTACATTTTATTACCTGTTTTTCATTTGTTAAATTTCACATTCTATACCAGTATAAAGGCCACTCTCAGAGATGGAATTTCTATTTTTAACCAAATCATATCTTGTTCTAAAATCCTTAAACTCAATTCTCTAGTCAGGTACAAGCAAAATGTTTTACTGGTATAAAAATTTTAAGTGCTTACAACTCCGAGTTTAAGCCTCAAAGCCTCTAGTGTTTTAATGTCTATAAGCCTTGCCTGATATCAGCATTATTGTAATGAGAAACAGTGAGATATAGTGCCACTGTTACATATCTTCTGTAGAGTATCAAAAAAACTTTCAACGTCAATGTTAAAGCTAAAATCACAGGAGCAATTGGTGACATGTTAGAGTCAATAGTTTAATCTGAACAGGTCATTATCATTAGTCTGTTGTACTCACTGGCTAAGAAAATGGTTCCTTTTCATAGCTTAGAATCAAAACGATTTTTCAGTCTTTGTGTAAGTCCAAGCCTTTCTTTTCAAAATCATTGACTAAGCCTTATTTTCATGATGAGTTCAGCATGAAAGCAGAAGCAAGAGTAATTTTGTATTCTCAATGACTTTTTAAAACATACTTAAACAGGAATTATTGCTTTGTAAAGCACCTCTTACTTTTATCCTAAAATTTATTAAGCTCAAACATTAGTACTTAAACTGTTTTTGAGGACTCTAATATAATGAGGTTTGATTGCTTAATTTAATTAAGCAAACAACATTTAGCAAGCATGCAGTATTTTCTCCAAAGAAACTACTGACTTTCAATCATTGAATTCTTGAGGGAAAAGATAATTTTGCATTCAGATATTTTTACCACATAACATCTTGCACCATGTAATTAAAACATTTGCATTTGTTATCCAGTAAACTACCTGAATGAGGCCTATCTTCTTCCCTTGATAATAGAAATATAAATTGAAAGAAAGCATTCAAGAACTAGTGAAAATTTAAAATGGCCCCTATGGAGACTTGAAAAGGAGGTCAATTAGGAATAAATAAAAGAATTTACAATTAGAGAATAAGTTGCAAAACTAGGTCTCCTATATTTGTAGCAGAGCCAATAAATAAGACTATGGAATTTTTTCCCACTCAAAGTAATTCTCAATGTCACAAAAAGATGATAAAAACAAGACTATAAATAGGAGAGATATTTATGAAGATGAATAAACAGTACTCGATGATCTATTAGAGTAAGAATAAGGGCTGTCTGGAATGACTCTAGGGTTTCTGGCTTGGGAAATTTATGGGCAGTAATGTTTTTCCTTAATACAGAAATTTCAAGACAAGATGAAAATGTAGTAGATGAAAGAAGATAACCAATTCACCTTTAGTCTCTTGAGGTCAAGTTATTTGGGAAACATTCTGGTGGAAAGTCTATGAAATGCAGGCATTCAAAATCAAAATAAAATGAAATTTATTTAGTTTGGCTTCTAGTTGTTGACTAAACTGGGCCTTGGCAAAGACTGTTGGTTTTCTTAGGAATCAAACGCTTCATTCTAGATGAAGAATAAAAGGAAATTGTTCTTTAGTACAGTTATGACACATTCTCAAGAGAATGATATTGACAGTTCTATAATCTCACAGTCTGAAGCAGTTCCCAGAACACTATTGAATATACAGGTTCTGACAGAGAATCTATAATACTATTTTCTATATAACTCTCCAAAATATTTGATATATTTTGAACTATCTCATTCAAATATGCTCAGCTATGGAGATTGTTAACACTTACTTTACACATTTTATTTTCTAATGGGAATGACAAACACATGAAGAAGAGATATGTCTTCCTATCGGCCAACTTAGTATTTCTTATTTTTTGTAACATTTGTCAACTATCTGAATAGGTTGCCACATATATATCATGTAGAGAAAAGGTTTATAACATTAACAAAAAGTACATTAATATTTATTGTAATATTTATTTGCCATTTATATTCAAGTTTTATATATTTTAACGTTTAGGGTTTATAATTTTACTTGAAAATTTTAGAAAGTAGCAAAAATTATCCACTCTTCCTTAGAAAGTTATAAAGTAAATGAAAATCTAGCTGTCCAATTTATTTCCCAGAAGTGACTACATTAATAATTTGTTTAATTTTTCAGTTCTTGCAAACAAACTCAATAGGATGAGGGAAAATAATCCCAAACAAAAAATTGGAAGTATAAGAAGTAAAAAGCAAAAGTAGAAAGGGGAAATTTGAAAAACTACCAATTGTTTAAAGCAATAATGTTAACAAGTCATGGTTGTGTTTATAACATATCTGGAAGTAAAATATACATGTACACACAGACATACAAATATACATGCTATGTAAGCATACAATGCAAGCAAAACAAAACTCGTTTGGCTCTACTAATATTTTTACTGCTCTGCCCTTCCCTGCACCCTTAAGTACCAGCCTGGAAATATTTGTCTACCAAATTAACCTTAGCTTTTGTATTGAAGGATGTCCTTTAAAATATGGGGAGGGGAACAGCAAAAAAAAAGGAAGAAAAACAACTAGCAGAGAAAACTGAGGTATTAAGATTTATAGTCTAATTTCTCCTTGTTAGCTATGTGACTCTGAAGTCCAGAGATTTTTATAAGATTTACTCACTTTCTGCATTTTAAAAAATAGTGACAATGTGACTTATTCTATTGACTTCACAAGGAGTCTGTAAATGTGAAATGAGTTAATAGATGTCTTAATTGTTGGAAATGATAAAGCACTATATAATTTGTAATGGTATTTCAAAAAAGTATGTATAAATTGAAAGGTTGTGTCACCTCCCCAAATTCATAAACATGATGGTATTGGAAGGTAGGGTCTATAGGAAGTGATGGAGTTAGTGAAAGAGACCCCAGAGAGCACCCTTGCCCCTTCTACCATGCAAAGACACAGTGAAAAAGAAGCTGTCTTCAAGCCAGGAAGATCCCTCACACCAGACTCTGAATCTACCAGCACTTTGAACTTGGACTTTCTAGCCTCTAGAGATGTGAGGGAAAAAAGTGTTTGTTGTTTAAGCCACAAAAGAAAAAGGGAAATATTTTTAACTCAATGATAATTATACAGCACTTCAAAATGTTGAGGATGTACTTAAAAGCAATAAAAAATGAGGAACTCTCATTCTATAGCAGTAGGATCCATACACTCACTTCAGGATAAGAATGTGTGAGATCCCATGCTTTTAGACAGCTTTTTCACAGTAGCTTGGAGGCAAAACATCTTGAAAAAATATTTGTCAGATCCTCTGTGGAGGCAAAATTCTATCACTTCTCATTTGCTCTGTGGTGAAGGCCATTTTCTGGCAACTGGCTGAGTCTTCTAGGACCTTATCCACCTATTAGGTTATTTATGTTGTATTAGGAGATAAAATTATAAAATTTAGAACCTTGTCTATTAATTTTTTCAAAACATAAAATCAAATCACACATATCAAAGGATAAAAATCAACACTAAATTTCAGTTGCTTACAGTGCAAAGACTAAAATTGATACAATTTTAAACTGAGACAATGATATGTACAGCTGCCCTCCAATCATAGTGCTTAGATGACTTGGTGAAGATTTCCAGTCCCCACTTTGGACAGATGCAGGGTGCTGTGAGGAAGAATTCAGCAAAGAACCAGATATCTTGGTCATTTTAGCTAGGCTGCCTCATAGACTATGTTGGCATTTGAACAAAAGAGGTAGGCATGATTAACAAAATCACTCTGTTCCCTTTTTATAATTTTAACCAGAAAGGATCACTGGTTTTTAAAGTTATGAAGATTAAGAAATTTCAAGACATGAAAATCAAGGGAGAAACATGGAGAAAAACTGCCTATGTTCAACCAAGCTTAATAAATATCACATTTAGTAGCAGCATGTTTAATTATCCTTAATCATTAAAATTAATTTATTTTATGCATTCTTACCATTTCATATCTTTCAAATTACTTCAACTTAAATTAGCACCAGTAGTATTTTCTCTTTTCAGTTTCATGAAAGTAAAAGTTTGTCTAAAAGTGTCTATTAAATTGAATTTTCTTAAATCTGTAATCATATATCATTTGTTAGGCAAATATTAACTTGATTGATAAACATCAGTTAATCCTTGTGCTTTTCTTCTCTTTAGAGGATTTTAGAGGACTTCCTGATACTGGTGTTATTTTCCTCTCAGTATGAGTTATTCAATAATTCAGAAGCTAATGTCTTTATTTCTGTGTTCACTTATAATTGGATGTCCCCACATATTCTTTCACCCTAGATAAATTGCATGTTTTTAAAGGTATGCAGTCTGTTACACATGCAGAAACTTTAGGCCTACTCCAGGCCCACTGAACAAATAATTGGAGGGGGAGCAGGCACCCATATTTTTATTAAGCTCCTCAGGCAAAGTTTTATATGCACTCTAGTGCATAAGAATGCTGGAGACAGATATTTAGAATACATAGTTTTAATTTTATATAAATTATTTCCTTTTTAAAATCACAGTGAAATGACAAATTTAATGAGTGAAAAATTTAAATTTGAACATAGTTGGTATACAATATTATGTCAGTTACATTAGTTTCATGTATGCAATATAGTGATCCAACATCTCCATACCTTATAATGTGATCACTTACCCAATTCTAATAATCATCTGTCACTGTAAACCCATCACCATATTACTGATTATATGCCCCTTCACCTTTTTCGCCCATTCCTCCACCTCCTCCCTTCTGAACCATCCCTTTGGTCTCTGTTTTTATGAGTCTGTTTTTGTTTTGTTTTATCTGTTTATTTTTTTTTTAGAATCTACATTTAAGTGAAATCATACAGTATTTGTCTTTCTCTAACGTATTTCACTTAGTATAATTCTCTCTAGTTCCATCCTTGTTGTCACAAAAGGCAAGATTTCATTCTCTTTTTATTGCTGTGTAATATTCCATTATGTCTCTGTGTGCGCGTGCGCGCGCACACACACACACACACACACATTACATATTCTTTATCTATTTATCTATTGATGGACTCCTAGGTTGCTTCTAAATATTGGCTATTGTTTTTAATGCTGCAATGAACATAGGGGTACATACATTTTTCCAAAATAGCATTTTGGGTTTTTTTGAATAAATATTCAGAAGTGGAATTGCTGGGTTGTATTTTAAGTTTTCTGAGAAATGTCTAGTGTTTTCTATAATGTTTGTACCAATTTGCAGTCCCACCAATATGGCACAAGAGTTGCCTTTTCTCCACATTCTCTCCAACACATTATTTGTTGACTTTTTGATAATAGCCATTCTAACAAATGTGAGGTGGTATCTCATTATGGTTTGATTTGCATTTCCCTTATGATTAGTAATGTTGAGTATTTTTCATATATATGTTGACTATCTGCATGTCTTCTTTAGAGAAATGTCATTTTTTGTCCTCTGCCCATTTTTTGATCAGATTGTTTAATTTTTGTTATTGTGTTGTATGAGTTTCTTATTTTTTTGGATATCAACCCCTTATCATGCTTATTATTTGTGAGTATATTCTTCCATTGTCTTTTTTGTTGTTGTTGATGGTTTTCTTTGCTGTGCAGAAACTTTTTAGTTTGATGTAGTCCCATCTGTTTATTTTTGTTTTTGTTTCACTAGATCAAAAAGACATATACAAAAAGATATTACTAAGACTGATATCAAACAACTTATTAGCTATTTTTCTTCTAGGAGTTTTGTGATTTGGGGGCTTACATTTAAGTCTTTAATCCATTTTGAGTTTATAATTATAAATGGTGTAAGAGAGTGGTCCAGATTTATTTTTATGTGAATCTGTTTAGTTTTCCTAAATACCACTTGTTGAAGAGATAGTTATTATTTCATTGTGTATTCTTACCTCCTTTGTCATAAATTATTTGACCATATAAGTGAGGGTTTATTTATGGGCTCTCTATTCTGTTCCACTAATCTATTTTTTGTGACAATACCATACTGTTTTGATCATTATAGCTGTATAGTATAGTTTGAAATCAGGGAGTGTGATACCTTCAACTTTATTCTTCTCCCTCAAGATTGCTTTGGTTATTCATGTTCTTTATGGTTCCATATAAATTTTAGAATTATTTGTTATAGTTCTGAGAAGAATGTTATTGGTATTTTGACAGGAATTGCACTGAAACTGTAGATTGGGATTTATGGTCATTTTAATGATATTAATCCTTCCAATCCATGAACACAGTATATTCTTCTATTTATTTGTGTCTTATTCAATTTTCTTTCTTCAGACAATTTTCAGAGTACAGGTCTTTCACTTCTTTGGTTAAATTTGTTCCTAGGTATTTTATGATACAGTTGTAAATGAGATTCTTTGCTTAATTTATCCTTCTGTTTATTATTATTATATAGGAATATAACACATTTCTGTAAATTAATTTTGTATCCTGGCACTTTACTAAATTTTTTATTAATTCCATTAATTTTGTGTGGATTGTTTAAGGTTTTCTATATATGGTATCATGTCATTTGCAAATAGTGATAGTTTTTTACTTCTTCCTTTCCAATTTTAATGCCTTTTATTTATTTTTCTTGTGTGATTCCTGTGGCTAGGACTTCCAATACTATATTGAAAAATAGTGGTGAGAGTGAACATCTTTTCTTATTTTTGATCTTATAAGAGAAGTTTTCAGCTTTTCATCATTGAGGATGATATTAGCTGTGGGCTTGTCATATGTTGCATTTATCAAGTTGAAGTAAGTTCCTTCTTACCCATTTTGTTGAGAGTTTTTATCATAAATGGTTGTTGAATTTTGTCAAGTGCTTTTTCTGCATCTATTGAGATAATTATATTTTTATCCGTGATTTGTCGATGTGATGAATCACATTAGTTGTTTTGCAGATGTTGAATCATCCTTAAATCTTTGGTATAAATCCCACTTGATCATGGTATATAATCCTTTTAATGTGCTGTTGAATTTGATTTGCTAGTATTTATCAGAGATATTGGCCTATAATTCTCTTTTTGTAGTGTCTTTGTCTGGATTTGATATAGTAATGCTGGCATAGTAGAATGAGTTCAGAAGCATTTCTTTCTCTTCAATTTCTGGAATAGCTTGAGAAAGATAGGTACTAATCTTTTAAATATTTGGTAGAATTCATTTGTAAAGCTGACTGGTCCTGGGCTTTTGTTTGTTGGGAGTTTTTTGATTACTGCATCAATTTCATTGCTAGTAATTGGTCTGTTCAGAATCTCTGTTTCTTCCTAATTTAGTCTTAGAAGGTTATATGTTTCTAGAAATTTATTCATTTCTTCTAGATTGTCCTATTATGTTGTCATATAATGGTTAATAATCTTTAATAATCCTTTGCATTTTTGTGGTGTCAAGTAGGCTCTCTGATTTTTTTGTGTTCTATTTTTTGCTTGATATGTCTTGCCAGAGGCTTGTCAATTTTCTCCTTTCAAAGAAACAGCATGTAGCCTCATTAATCTTTTCTATTTTTTTCTATTTTCTACTTTTTTTAAATTTCTGATCTGATCTTTATTATTTCCTTCCTTCTACTTATTTAGGTTTTGTTTATTTTTTTTATAGTTTCTCTAGGTGTAAATTTCGATAATTTACTCAGGTTTTTTCCTGCATCTTGAGGTAGGTTTGTATAGCTATAAACTTTTTCTTTATAACTGCTTTTGCTGCATCTCATATATTTTGTAAGGTTGTGTTTTCGTTTTAGTTCATCTCACAGTAGTTTTTAATTTTCTGTATGATTTTCTTTAATCCTTTGGTTGTTTAAAAGCATGTTGTTTAATCACCATGTATTTGTGTTTTTCTTCTTCAGTTTTCTTACTATAGTTGATTTCTAGTTTTATACATATTGTGTTTATAAAATATGCTTGGTATAATTTCAATCTTCTTGAATTTACTAAGGCTTATTTTCTGGTATAGTATGTAATTTATCCTGGGAAATGTTCTATGTGCACTTGAGAAAAATATATAATCTTCATTTTTGGATAAAATGCTCTATAAATGTCTATCAAGTCAAACTAGTCTAATGTGACATTTAAGACCATTATTTACATATTACTCTTCTGTCTAGATCTATTCACTAAGTTAAGTGGAATAGTAAAATCCCCAGTTATTATATTATTACTGTTAATTTCTACCTTATGTTCATTAACATTTGTTTTAAATTCTTGGGTGTTCCTTTGTTGAGTGCATAAATATTTACTATTGTTATAGCCTCTTCTTGAATTGACCCTTTTTAAATTATGTAATATCTTTCTTTGCCTCTTTTTACATTCTTTGTTTTAAAGTGTATTTTGTCTGATATGGGTATTGCTACCTCAGATTTCTTTTTGTTTTTATTTGCATGAAATATCTTATTCCATCCCTTCACTTTTAGTCTGTGTGTATCTTTCGATCTAAACTGAGTCTTTTGTAAGCAGTATATAGATAGGTCATTTTTTGTGTGTTTATTCATTCAGTCTTTTTATTGAAGCATTTAGTCCATTTACATTTAGAGTAATTATTGCTAAATATATGTTCACTGCCATATTGTTAACTGCTTTTTGATCATTTTTGTTTTTCTTTGTTGATTCTTCTCTTGATCTCTTTCTCTTTTACTTGTTGGTTTTCTTTAATGTTTTGATTGGATTCCTTTCTCTTTATTCTTTGTGTATTTGTGCACACACACACACACACACACACATACACACATACCTCTATAACAGTCTATTTTGAGTGGATTCTAAAAGCACTATAACAGTCTATTTTGTAGTGCATTCTAAAAGCACTACATTATTGCTGCTTTCTCCACTCTTCATGTTTTGATGTCATGTTTTATATATTGGTGTGTGTATTCCATGATTATTGTAGTTGTAGTTAATTTTCCTGCCATTGTCTTTTAACCTTTATATTAGTTTTTTAAGTGGTTGATTCACTGTGATTATTGTATATTTGTCTTCTAGTGGGTTTTGTTTTTTTTCCTGTACTTCTTATTTCTGGTTATGGCCTTTTCTTTTCCACATAAAGAAGATCCTTTAATATTTCCCTTAAAGCTAGTTTGGTGGTTGTGAACTCATTTACTTTTTGCTTGTTTGGGAAACTCTTTATAGTTCAATTCTGAATGATAACCTTGTGGAATATAATATTCTAGGTTGTAGACTTCTGTCTTTCAGCACTTTAAATATGTCTCACTACTCTCTTCCTTTTCTGTTATGCCTTGGGTGTCCTTGGGTATGGAACTTCTAGTTAAATTTCTCCCCCAAATAAACATCCATTCTCTTACAGAGAGTGAGAGAAGCAACTGTTCGACTTCACAGGATTAAGAAGGGTCTCTGGGTTGAAAATTCTTGTGAACACTTTCAATTCATCCTCCTCATATTAATTTATGACTTTTCTCACCTCTACCATATCTGGTCCTTCAGTGTAAGAGCTCTTCCAGGAAGACCCATCCTGTTCGTCTTTGACATTTTCTTTCCATCTTATATCCATTTTCTAATTTTCAGAAACTGTTGTCATCTCCTATCTGATTTTTTTTGTTTATACTATATTTATTTCTTTATTCTCACTTTACACAAATTTCAGGAAAACATCAAAGATACATACACATGTACAATGCACCATGTTTACCCCAAATCTCCTGGATAGTATAATATCTTTATTGTTTCAATAATCATTTCTGTATATATTAAGAATAAGCCATTTTTTATCAGTTTGGTTTAATTTTATGAACAATATTCTTTTTTTTAAAAATTCTGATACTACATGAGAGTACAGTAGAACATGCACTCTCATACATTGATCATGACCATGTAAACTTGTAAAAACTCTTTTGGAATACAATTTAGAAGTCTATATTTAAAAGTCTTTAAAATTTTAATGCTTGAGGGCCATGTAAAATTCTACTTCTAAAAATCTGTTCTAAGGAAACAATCTTAAATACAAAAATAAGAAAATTATGCACAAGTAGTTATGTACATATTATAAGATATAATAGAAGATAATTTTATACTAATTATCAGTGAGAAGGCATAAACACCTAATAGAATGATACACAGGTATTTTTAAATGTTGCTTACAAAGACTGTGTGAAACAATGAAGTTGGAAATTGCGCTAAAGGCCTATTCCACATAGTTGTAGGTGCAGTGAGAAAGGTTTTTTCAAAGATAGAACACAAACTGAAAAATTGTTTATTGAGGATGTGTTTCTATATTATTAGTATGTTGAAGTTTTAAGGCAGTTATTTTGTCTTGGGCAAGGCTTACTAAGTATTTAAAATACCTTCTAAGGATTAATTCTTAGAAATATATAGTCTATGTTTTATAAAACAGAATTTAAATACTTGAAAAACACAAGGTACTTTGGTTCAAAACAACTTGGGGTATATTGGAGTCAGCATAATTTATTTTATAGCAGCACTAAATAGCTTTCGAATGTCTAATTTGATAGTGATGCATGAATATTCTTACTCCAGGGGTAAGTGAAACTAATTACTTTAGAACATTGGTATTTTGAGTTTATACCAGGATTCCCTTTCTTGAGAAGAGTACACACCACATCATATAAATTAACCCACTTGTTCACATCATTTCTCACTGATACAGGTATGAAGTAAATAGTTTCCCAAGTTTATAACTGGTAAACCATAAAAAATATTTGGCAACATCTGAAACTTATAAAATCCAACTCTCCTATACCTTAAGTCAACTATTCTTTGCACTGTCATTTCATTTGATTGAGAAAGCAGTCCTCAAGGGTAATCAACTGTAATGTAAAGGAGATTAACCTCCCAATTCCTGGTAATAATTTTAGAGTATGAAATAGAAATCTTACAGTGAGCCTGAAGTAAATGAGAATAGTAATGGATCGATTATGTTCTTTGGGCGGTTTATGATAGAAATTTAATGACCAAAGCCATTGTAATGTTACTTTCAATGTATATCAGAATAGCTATATCAAAATGGAGCATCACTATATATTATTAATATAATTTTATAAGCACTGGGGAAATAACTGTTGAGATATTTTATGCTGATTGACTATCTAGAAAGAACGTAAATTTAAAACATTTTTAAAAGTTTATCCCTCTTTATTACTACTGACTGCAGTCACACAAACTATATATACTTTATTGTCTAAGATGAAAATCTGATCCATAATTAATATTGTGCCTTGAGTGATTCTCTAATGTACACAGAGTTCCATTTTAATGACTTCTGTCATAACTTTTCAGCTTAAGCAATGGCTATTTCCATTTCCCAAATAAAAGACTCTATTACACTACTTTGATGCTATAAATATAATACACCCTATTAAAAGAAAACCCTATAAAATATATGTATACTTGTAATTCCCTGTCTATAAATCTGTTTAAAATAGTATCCTTTTGGTTCAGTGTTAACATGTACATGTGCAATGTCTTTGTATGAATGTGTATTTAAAGTTAAATTATTAAAGTGCATTATGATTCTATATCAAGAGATGTGATACCTTGATGAGTGGAGATGAATTGTAAAAGAAAATTGGGGAATAAAAAGATTCCTTTCTTACCGTTATGTGTGCTAGTGGCAATAATATAGTAATCTTCCTCAAATTCAGTTATTTGGTGATTTGGGAAAGAAAAAAAAACACAAAGAAATATGTAACCTTGGGTAACATCTAGGCTTACCAGAATTATGGACATGTTTCTTAATGAAATGTCAGGTCTTTGTGATAAGGTATAAAAGGAAAATAAAATCATATGGAGAATAAGATTTAAGTCAGTAATTCTTCTGTGCTATAAGTTGCCAAATTTCCATGGGAAGAAATTTTTTATCAGGAAAAATAAAAATGTCTTTACTCACAAATCATCACTACATCAGTTTGCAAAATATGCCAAATTTATTAGAAATATACTCAAATACATGTGCTCTCTTCCTTCAGACTAATCAAATAATCAACCCTTGTTAGAAAATTTTCTTGCCACATTACTTCTCTCCAATAGATTGTTGTTCAAATATTAGGATTCCTTTAGTATTTTGTACTTAGTTAACTTTTAGGAGGTATCTCACTATTGTGTGATAATTCATATTCCTATTTCTTCCATTAAGCCAGGAGTCCTTTATGTCTGGGATTATCTCACTTACCTTTATATTCCAAGTGAGTACCAAAGACCCATATAGACAATCAATTCTAAACAAATCTTTTAAAATAATTAATTTATTTTATCAATAAATATTTATTAAGACCCGACTATGTGCCACATGCCACAGTACGCTTTGGAGATTCTGTAGTAAATAAGATAAAAATCTTCATGGAACTTAGATAGTAATGTAAGGAGACATATAGTATACAATTATATTACATATTTACATATATAATATATATGTAAAGTGTTTATAGCTATAACTTATTTATTTACATATGTTATATATATATATATGTATAACATTATATATATATATATATATATATATATATATATATATATATATATATATATATAATCTTGATATACTATTTATACGTATCAGGAGAATTTACTGTTAGTTCCTACCAAAACCTGGTAGTAGGCAAATAAGTCCCTGAATTCCCTCTTAGAGCAACTACTTTAGAAATCTTTCAATTATAAATCTTTTTCTATCTTTTTAAGATGTAAATCTTCTACTACCCAGGACACTATTCTCAAGAACCTGAGATTCAGTGTCTCTTTGAACCTTCATTCTTGTTCCCAAGACCTGTGGGAAGGAGAAGGAGAGGGAACAATTTTGGTAAATGTCTTGCTTTAGCTTGCAATACACCCTCCTGACATAAAGATGTAAGATGTTTGTTTCTCCTCTGGATAAAGTCCAATTATCAAACCCATATGGCCTAGTCAAGAGGACCAACTCCTTCTTATGCCCTCAGTACCTCTCCCTCAGCACACTCATCTTCTAAAAAAATCTCCTGCCTTTTATTTCAGTGAAGCTGAGTTCACTTCACACGAGATCTTCTTACCTATTTTAATATTTATTAGTTATCACTGAATAACATGTATATTCAGTGCTTTAACTAATGTCTGGCTTTATTTATCTTTGACAGATATAAGAGATTGATCTCTTAATCAGAGGGAAAAGCTTTCAGATTGCAGTTTGTTTGGTGCTTTTGAGAAACATCAGGAGGCCAGTGATCCTAATGAAGAATGAATAAAGGGCAGGGTGGTGGAAATGAGCTCAGAGTGCTGGATTATATGCTCTGATTAGAACTTTAGATTCTACATTAAAATGAAAGAAAGCCATTGGAGGAAGTTGAGCAGAGAATATTGTAATCTGACTTACTTTACAAGAATCAGTCTGGCTGAAAAATGAAGAACAGGCTGGTAGGGAGCTGAGGAGGGGGAATGAAAGAGAAAAAGAAAGAGAGGGAGGAGAGAGGGAGGGAGGGATGGGGAGAGAGGGAGGGAGGGAGGGAAAGAGAGAGAAGAAAGGAAGAAAGGAAGAAAGAAAGAAAGAAAGAAAGAAAGAAAGAAAGAAAGAAAGAAAGAAAGAAAGAAAGAAAGAAAGAAAGAAAGAAAGAAAGGAAGGAAGGAAGGAAGGAAGGAAGGAAGGAAGGAAGGAAGGAAGGAAGGAAGGAAGGAAGGAAGGAAGGAAGAGAAAAGAGGGAGGGAGGGAGGGAGAGAAGGAGGGAGGAAGGAAGGAAGGAAGGAAGGAAATAAGGAAGGAAGGAAGTAAAGAAAGACAGAGACAGACAGAGATAGACAAAGACAGAGAGACAGAGAGAGACAGAGAAAAGGAGGCAGGCTAACTAAGAAGCAAGAGAAATATCTAAAAGAGAAACAGTGTAGATTGGCCGAGAGTGGTGGTGGAGTTGTTGAAGATGTTGAGAAATTGTCAGACTCAATAGAGTTTGAAGGAAAAGAGGACAGAATTTACTATTGGATGGAGTTTGAGGTGGAGTCATTTTTACATAAATACCAAGCAAAAGACTCAGCAGGAGAAAGACCTCATACATTTCCAGTAAAGGCCACTCTTTTAGAGGTAGTAACCTTTTAGCTTTCACATAATCTTTAATTTGTAATCCTAGGAAATATGTCAGAAAAATTTGAAGTTCAATATATGTCCTCTGACTCATGCATTTTTAGAAAAGTTAAATTTAAAGTTCATCTATTATATAGCAAGGTTTTTGTAAGCTTGTTTTGTAAGCTTGTTGTAATTGTGTCTGCTTAGGGGTGGATAGTTTCCCATGCCATCTATAATCTTTCATACTTTTTCAATAAAAAGAAAAAAGCATCACATCTACTGGCCATACATATGTTCTCCTTGTCACCAGCTGGGCTAATTGTCATCTTACTAATGGTTGAATACATGAGTACTTTTTGCACAAATCAGGCATTTTAATTCTGCATTAGGGGAAATGTAATATACATGCTTTTGACTCATATGCAGAAAATATTCCATACTAAATAAGCTAGTCTACTCTACTTAATTTGAGAGAAAAAAGTAAACACTTGGAACTACTCAGAACCATTGGAAACAATGCTCCATTATCAAACAAACAAACAAGATTTACCTCACCTAATGATTTTGCTTGCCTTCATTTAGTCATTACAGATAATATCTTTAATACTAAAGGCTTATACAATTCTAAAGGAATAACGAGAAGTACATCCAGAGACCATTTAAAAGTGTTTCTACAATCAAAATCTTCCTAAAGTTTTTGTGTAGAATCTGGGAAACACAGAGTTCAGGAAAAGGATTTTTTAAAAAATATCTTGGTGTTCAAATAAAATCCCAATGTCTAAAATATAATCCCAAATAAAACCATTTAAAAAGCAATCTGTTTGTGGCCATGCTACCCTGAACAAGCCTAATCCTGTCTGATCTCGGAAGCTAAGCAGGGGCAGACCTGGTTAGTACCTAGAAAGACCAGGTGCTGTAGGTGTAAAAAAATTTTTAAAATTAAAAAATAACAATAAATAAAAAAAATTAAAAGCAATTATCTGAGAACCTATGTTAGTTACATTTGGGATCTGAGATAGTACCATTCATTTATCCGTACATTGAACTTGTACTGAAATCCTACTGTATTCCAGCCATAGTGTTCCACACTAGAGTAAATCAGTATGTTCCTAAAGAGCTCATAACTACTGATCTAACTCCCAGTAGAAACCTCATTTCCTTAGCCTACTGACAAAACCTGGCATTAGCTAAATTACTTTCTTTATGGTGATTATCTTGAGTGTCTGAAGCAGTTCACATTTGCAATGTATCCAGACCCTGACCTCAGGTTAGTTTTAATGATGTATTAAATTCTTGACTTACTCCTCTGAAAATAGATTGTGGAAGAGACAATACCTAAATCACATTGCTATGTTCCTCTCTCAGAGAGTACTAACATTTTAGTTTGTTTAGACTACTCTTTAAAGATCATATGCATTTATCTCTAGCTGAATAATTACTCCAAAGATAGTCTCAGTTGTCTACAAATAATTCTCAGGGTTATAAAAAGAGTGGGAAAAGGCTTCCAGGAATTTTTTTGAAAGTTATTTTATAAGAATTTTGTAAGCACACTAAATCACTTCAAAATGGTATTTCATATTTTCCTTTAAAGGTTTAAATAGTTTTTAAAGTCAAAACTTCTATCAGTAGGGTGCAGGATAGACATTATAATCTTTCCTGTGTATGAGTCCTCTCCTGCAACATCAGTGTTTTATCCTTTTGATTTAGACAACTGTAGATAACTTATTCTCTTTATATCATATTGCTTTTGGAAGCAACTGAAAAGATTAAGCTATATACATACTGCTTGTTCTTAGGTATATGATTAATCTAGAGTTATTTCAATGTTAATGTTTGGCCTAGAATTGTTTTCCAAAATGAAAAAGAGGGGATCTAACATGTAGTCTTATTTATTATTATCATCCTTTCTTTGCTTTTGACACAGTAATTCCAATTCTCCTCTTCTTTTTTTTTTTTTATTTTTAATTCCAGGCTTCTAACAGTACTACTTTATAAAGCTGTATGGGAAAATTGAAATGAGAAAGAATGACATTTGAGGTAAAACATATCTTTTATTCATTTCTCTGTCTTTCCTGGAAGAAATGCTAGTCATATCGTTGACCTAATTATTATTTTCTTTAGTCGTTTATGATGTAGTAGACTTTATTTGTGTTTGGTTTATAAATATTGAGGAAAAAATAAAGGTAACTTTAATTCACCTTATTGTCAGAAAAACTTAGAACAGGTATATTGCATTACATTAAAGTATTTACTTATTTCAAACAACAATTAGTTATCAATCTTTTTTATCCAATAAAAATACTCCATAAGAATACTTCTATTATTTTTTTAAATGAAGAAACTTAGGCAAAGAATAATTGTAAAAGGTAGTCACCAAAGGTAATTTCATTTCTTTGTTTTGTTTTGTTTTCTGTAACAGGAGAAACCATACAACCTGCAAAGAGTTTCTATAACCTCAATCCTTGATTGTATTAGTATAAATTTCTGTGAAAAAAGCAAAAAAAAAATTCTGCCTTAAAAAATAATAGCTATATACTCAAGTTATCTCTACATTTTTATATATAACAATCAATCTTATAAAAAGCACACAAGAAGACATCAATTAACCAAAAAAAGAAAAAGAGAAAATAGAAAATGGAAACTGACAAGAGGATGAAATAATAATGGTAAAAAAAAAACAGATTAAAAATAGTGGTAACTAATTTTGTCATGAAATTAAAGAATTAAAGGACAAAAAACTATGTCAAAAATAAAATGGGCATTTTTATTCTGAAAAACACAATAACTAAAACTAAACACTTATGCTTAATAATCACATTATACACACTAAAGATAATTAGAGAAGTGGAAGATAGACCAAAATAAAATATCCAAACTCAGTAACAGAGAGGTAACATGATAAAAAAATAATAGAAAAGGTTCTGAAAAACATTCACTGTATGAAATGGAAAAAAAAGTTAACACATTTAATTAGATTCCTAAAGGAAAGAAGAAGTAACATTTGGAAAAATAATTGCTGAGATTTCAAAACTGATGAAAGATATCGAATCAGCTTCAAGAAATACTGCAAATTCCAAGCAGTATAAATAAAAATAAAGTGATATATACATATATTATAATAAAACTGATGGAAATCAAAGATCAAGAGAAATGTTAAAAGCAATCAGAAAAAAAAAGTTTGTTACTTTCAAAGGAGTCTGAGAGCTAACATATCAATAAAAAAAAATGGAAACCAAAAAACAAAGAAATTATATCTTCACATATTAAAAGTAAATAACAACCAAACTAGAATTTTATATTAAGCAAAATTATTGTTTAGAAATAAAGGTGAAGTTAAGATATTTTTATACAAATATAAACAGATAATTTAGCAATCACCTATTAATATTAAAATAAATATCAAAAAATGTTTTTAAAGTAGAGAAAATTATACCAAATTGTAGCAGGGAATGCAGAGAAGAATAAAAGTAAATAGATGGAGCATTTATGAGATAGTATAAATTCGAATTGACCATATTAAAAAAAAAAGATGGCAGGAGTCCAAACAGTCATAACATTAACACACTTTACAAGAATACACAAGATTTGAAAAGGAAATAATTAGAGTTGAAGTGTTCTCTTTAAAGAGTTCTTGCTTTGTTTGCGATGTGGGACTGTCACTGTCTCCTGGAATAGTGATAAAAAATGAACAACCTGGTAGAGGAGAAAACTGGAATAATTTTCCAGTTATTGAAATTGTATTGATTCCAAATGGACTGATTCAATTGACAAAAAGAAAGTAAAAGGAAAATAGAAGTGAAACAAATTAAAAATTAATTTAAGATGCTATAAATCAGTAACAATATTAAAGTTAAATGAAATAAATAATTCAAATTAAAAGAAGGCAATTATCAAGCAGGAAATAGACAAGAGCTATTTCAGCTATATGCTGCTTACAGGAAGCACACCTTAAATATAAGTACACTAAAGGTTTAAAAGTCAACAGATGGAAAAACTATTCCATTCCAATGTTTAGTAAACAAAACTGATAAAACCTACACTATTATAATAAAAATTATAATTTAAAGAAAGAAGTATTTATAAGTATACCAAGCTATTTCATAATTGCAAAAGAATCAGTCTATCAGAATTATGTGATAATTCTAAGTTGTCATATTATATTAAGTATATATCAGTAATACAGCCTCACATTATATAAAGAAAAAATCGATAGAAAAGAAAGAAATAAAACATTCACAATTTATAAGAAAATATTTTAATATATCTTAAAATTTATAAATTAAACTTATTACATACATAGACACTATAATCAACATCTCCAAATTAAATATCTTTAATAGATTTTATTTTTTAAAGCAGATTTAGGTTCACAGAAAAATTGAGCAGACAGTATAGAGATTTCCCATATATCCCTGTCCACATATGCATAGCCTCATCCATTATCAACATCCCTGACCAGAGTGGAACATTTCTTACAATTGAGTAACTTACATGGACACATTGTTACTCAAAGTCCATAGTTTACATTATGGTTCACTCGCAGTCTTGGAGAGAAATGTACAGTGACAAGTATCCAATGTTATTGTATCATAAAGAGTAATTTCACTGCCATAAAATCCTCTGTGTTCCATCTATTTATCCCTTCCTCCCTACAATCTTTAGCAAACTGAACTTTTTATTGTCTCCATAATTTTCTCTTTTATAGAATGTAATATAATTACAATCCTACAATAGGTGATCTTTTTAGATTGGTTTGTTTCATTTAGTAATGTGCTTTTAAGTTTCCTCTATGTCTTTTCATGGCTTGATAGCTCAGTTCTCTTTAGTGCTGAATAATATTCCATTGTCTTAATTTACCATAGTTTATTTGTTCATTCAACCACTCAAGGATTTCTTAGCTGCTTTCAAGTGTGCAGTTAAGAATAAAGCTGCTATAAATATGCAGGGTTTTGTGTGGCCATAGTTTTTAATTCATTTAAGTAAATACCAAGGAGCACTATTGCTGGACTGTGTGGTAAGATTACATTTAGTTTTGTAAGACCATCAAACTATCTCTGAAACTGGCTATACCATTTTGCTTTCTCACTAGGAATTAATGAGAGTTTCTGTTGTTCCAAATCCTTGCCAGCATGTGGTGGTGTTCATGTTCTAGAATTTGGCCTGATAGGTGTGTAGTGGTATCTCATTTGTTTTAGTTTGCATTTTTCATGACATATGACATGGAGCATATTTTTATATGCTTATTTGCAATCTGCATATCTTTCTTGATGAGATGTCCATTATGGTCTTAGGCCCATTTTTAATTGTTTGTCATTGCTGTTGAGTTCTGAGAGCTCTTTGCAATTTTTAGATAACAGTCCTTTATCAGATATGTCTTTTGCAAATATTTTTTCTCATTCTGTGTTTTGTTTTTTCATTCTCTTACAGTGTTTTTTACAAAGTTGAAATTTTAAACAAAATTTTGAAAACAAAGCAGTCTTTTCAACAGATGGTGCTGAAACTACTGGACATCGACATGCAAAAAAAAAAAATCTAGACATAGATCTTATACCCTTCACAAAAATTTATTCAAAATGATTTGGAGGCCTAAATGTAAAATCCAAGACTATAAAACTCATGGAAGATAACATAAAAAAAATCTAGATGACTTTGGTTTGGACATAACTTTTTAAACATGATACCAAAAACATCATTCATGAAAGAAAGAATTAATAAGCTGAACTCATTAAAATCTTCATCTCTTTTCACTTTACAGATTTTCTTTAGACAATGTTATTCACAATTGTGGTTTCATCTCTCACTTTTACGTTTGAAATACAAAACATATCTTTAATACAGACTTCACTTGTGAGTTACAAATTTTTATTTATTAATGCCCCTGAAATTTCCACTTAGATGTACCACATCATCCTCGGAACAACTTTGTACAAGCCAAAATTCATATCTTCCTTTTCCAACTTGACCTTTATCCTTTATTTCCTATATTGATTACTTTGATCACCAATCATTCAATGTTTAAGTTAAAAATCAATGTTTCATTCTAGCCCTCTTCTTTTTCACTGATTAGATATCATTTATAACTTTATCACTAGCATCAATTATATTTCTTGTATACCTCCTAAGTATTTATTAATCTCTTTTTCATCTCCATGGTCTTGGTGTCAGACACTCACAATTTACTCACTAGGACAACAGTGCTAACCTGCTTCTCTGTCTGTTTAAAATTCATTTTTCATAGTGTATACACAGCATAAAATACAAAAAGTGAATCTGACCATGTCACTCATCCTCTTTCTTTTAGTCCAGTAATAACTATCTACAGTGTTTAGGATAAAATATAAATTTCATAGCATGATGCACAATTCCCTGTATTTTCAACCCCTCCCAATCTTTTCAGTATGAGCTCCTGCATCTCTTTCCATTCCTCCTGTACTGTATTTATACTGAACTATTTCATTTTCTACAACTCTCAGTGCTCTGTCTCAGTTTCATATTTTGTTATACATTGCTGTCTCTGCTGGCAATGAATACCCTTGTCTTTAACATCTGGCTAACTTCTCTTCATCCTTTCTAGTTTCAACATTACTTTTTGAACACTTTAGTACATTGTGTTCTGATAGTGTGGGTGTCTCTATAGACTTACAATAGACTATATTATTTCTAAATCATACTAGATGGTTGGAGCTCTTTGTTCCAACTAGATATTTTTAGATGGGATTATCAAATCTACTCTATGATCAGTTTAACATTCAATACATTACATTATTTAGATTTGGAAAACCTGGCTTCAATTTAGTTTCTGTCATTGAACTTCCTAGCTGTTAAACTTCGGAGTGTTAGAACACTAAATTGTCAGCTCCTCAAAACCAGGAATGTGCCTTATAGTCAAAATAGTAATTATTATGTGATTGATATCTGTTGATAAATGTTCCTAAACAGATAATGGTCTGATGACTCTTTAGAAGAAACTGTTGATAGTAATAGATAGTTTTAATCAGGCTTGTGACCTGATTGGGTTTGGATTTCATGAGTATTAAAATATGATGGCGATATGGAGTATGAATTGATTAGGGCTATAGGTAGAGATTGATGTAGAGTGAACTGGAGGAGAAAAGAAAAAGGTATGAACTGAGAACTCACAAATGAAGATAAACCAGAGAATCTCAGCTAGTGAGCATTGTTTCTCTTCCTAAGAACCATCAGTTTCTTTTGAATTCCAATAAAATCCTAACTCCAAAAAAGTGAGTTTAGCTATATTTAAATCTCAGCTCTTCACTTAGTACCTGTGTGAACCTATGTTAGTTACTTAACCTTCTTATGTCTCCATTTTCTTGTTCCCAAAATGAGGATAAAAGTCATAAATTAAATATGTGTAAAATGGGATAATCCATTTAAGCTTTAAGCACAATATTGAACCATAAAAAGCCCTCAGTAAATGCCAAATAATGAACACATCTCATGCCATCCTCTACATTTACTCTACCTCAAACTCATTGGCCCTCTAACAGAACACAGAATGAAGTCTTTAGTGTTGGAGGGTTGAATATTTTTGCTTTTCAGCCTGGACCACTCTTTTTCCAATAGACTGGTTCCCTTATATTTTCAGCTCACACTGAAACCTTCCTGAACACTCTGCAAAATATATACCCTATTATTATTCTCTGTCATGGAGCCTGGTTATCATCTTCATAGCAATTAGCACAAGCTCTAAATATTTATTTTATTTGTTTACTTGTTCATTGTATATTACCCCAACTAGACTATAAGCCCCATGAGAATCTCCTATTCTCCTGTGTATATTTGTAGCCATTGATCCTAGTTCAGCATCTGGTACACAGTAGGTTTCAACAAATAAGTGTTAAATGCAAACAAAGGAAGTATAATATATTGACTTGGAGAATGACATAATGTAGGAAGTATAGACTAATAGTAAGGAAGAGATTATCAATGCTGAATATGAGGAAAGGAGCAATTTTGGTGGTAAAGATAAATGAATGTTTCAAATTTAGACACATTTGTGGACACAAATGAAACTTTGGAGAAGGCATTTGGATACTGGAGCTGGATCTCTGAAGAGAGGTTTGCATTCAAAAGAATCAATAGATAGTAGTTACAATGGAATTGGATGCATTTGCCTGGAAAGGGTTACTCAGTGAACAGAGACAGAACTTGATTAGAAACCCCAGGGAGCACCATTCTTCAAGACCAAAATGGAGAAAGACTTCTTAGAAAAGCTAGGGAAAAAAAACTAACTAAACAAAACAGGTGTAAATGGTATCATGGAAGCCATGGGAGAACTTATTGAAATCCTTAAAGATAGCCCAATATTCCAGGTTTTTTCTCTTTATGTAAATGTTGGGAACTCAAGAGCTCTTCATGAGACATCATTACTTTTTTCTGATATCATCCGGTCCTCAAGCAGAAACATTTTCCTGAGCTTTTTTTCTGCCTTTGTACCTGAGCATCCCTGGTACCTATCTTCCCATTATTCTTTTCCCAAGTTTCATTAGACAAAATGTTTTTTTCCATTTCTTAATATGAAAATTTTAGTTATGTGGTCCAGAGACCTCACTTTTATCTCTAAAGTTTTTTTTACTCTGAATTTAATACAGAGGCCTTTGGACTCTATGGTTAAAGTTACCTGAGATGCCTTTGTTCAGGGACAGAGTTTCCAAGTGGCTATGAAAATTGGGTCTTATTACTGCTCTTCTTTACATATCGCTAAGTGAGAGAAGATAGACATGTACACACAGTGTATGTACTCAGAAAGGATCTATTTCACTGTCTCTTTTTAATGGACCTATTTGATGGCATGCCACATGAGTTATAGAAGTTGAAATAGATCTACCAGCATGAAAAGCTTAAATACTGACTTTTTTGTTAGAAAAAAGTTTTTTTTTTTAATTGTTAGAAAAAAGTAAAATCCTTTTGTTAGGAAACTTCCTGATCATGTGGAAACAAATGTAGTTTAAAATTAATTTGAAACGAATTGTGAGAAAGGAAGGAAGGGATATTCCCTGGCAGGTTAACTGCTTATTTCAAATAAAGACATTCTTAGAAAATGTGAACAAAGAATGTGGAAACAGGTCAATCCTAGAGAAAAGATCATTATTAGTGAAAACAAAACCCCACACTGCCTTTTCTATTTCAAATGTGCTAGATATTCTTGCCTAAATTCATCACTGTGATTGTTACATAATGAATGATTTGAGAGCATTATATATATACATATATACATATATATACACATATATACACACACACACACATATACACATATATGTGTGTGTGTGTGTGTGTGTGTGTGTGTGTGTGTGTGTATGAACTGATGTTAAACAATAGCCAAAAACACTATATGAAGACTGAGCTACTGATTCCAACTGAAATTTGTCATCATTTCTAGAATTCTATTTGAATCTGCCTAATTCAATGACTGGGATAATTAGCTGGAGTGCTAGAGAAAGAACTAGCAGAAGAGACCTAAGTAATTAAATAACTTTAGACGATCAAAATGGTTCCACTTAAACCAAGCTTTCTTTTGTTGCTGCCATTCCTGCTGATCACTTCTTTTTACCTCTAGTCCTTCTAGAATATTTGTGCAGAACAGCTTAATGGTAACAAAGCAAGTTGCAGGAAATGAGTGTGGTATCAACAGAGAAAGAACAGAATTAGAGGAAAATGGATAGCAACTAAAGAAACTGTGCACACAGCTTTTTAAAAAAGAACAAGATCAAATAAAATACCTTACGTTTATCATTATATGAAACCTGGAGACAATTTTTGACTCAATAAGCAGGAAATTAGACATGAGATTCAGGTATCGTTAATGTGACTTTCATACTTGAGTCCTGGCTCATTGTAATGAAAGTCACCTCTCTGCCTCTCCTGGAATTTTAACTTTCATGGTGTTTTTGCTGAGCTATTCTTCTCTCATTTAGTCATTTATCCTGTTAGTCTACAGCAGCAGAGACGACACAACCAAAGGTACAGTCTTTCTGCTTCTGTAAATGAGTTCAACCACTTCAAAAGGCACTTTCTTTGTTCCTTGATTTCTTTTTTGAGCTCCTAGCAACTGTGATTGTGTCAAATTCTAAATTTAGATACATTTCATGCATCTCTCTGAATCTCCAAATTATACTCCATCAGTGCATAACTGAAATTAAATGTTGAGCTCTTCAGTCTGGGTAGAGCTAAGTACTATACACTTATTTCTTTATGTATGGGAGCCTTAATAAAGTGGGTGTATAGGAACAAAGAGGGAACATCTGAGATCTGTTACAAATGGAGAAACTAGTAAGTTAGTTATGTGTTACTTTCTGAGCATTCCTTGTTTTCTTCTCTGTCATCATAAAATCCTCACAGTAAATTCTACACTTAATTTCTCAGCAGCTCTCATGTAAATAATAATTTCTAGTTAAATTGACGTATGCAACCTGGTAATTTAAGTCAGGTTAACATAACTCTTTTTAGAAAAAGATAACAAAGAGGCAAAGTGTCTACACAGGGTTGTTGATGAAGCATTCCTCAACATTTAAACCTATAAAACAATTATTACATTTTTAATATGTTTACCTCCCTTGTCTGAAGTTTCACAGTCCCAGCAGAGGGTAGAGACTGGGAAGCAGTGTGATGCTTAATTGGAAACCTGAGAGCACAGGTATGTTACAAGTCAACCAAAACATGAAATATAGATGTTGTGCAGGATGTGTTTCCATATGCTGGCTGGACTTTTGACAAAGTCTACACCAGTGGTGTTCAATATTATTGTAACTTCTTGAGATATATACTTAAAAGGAAACTGTAAGGCCATCAGCTTCTATTCATCTGGATCTACTACGATAATCTAAAGTCCTTGGCAGGAATTTCTTCTGTTTTAAAGATATTCAAGGAATAAGTTTATAGGCTTTTAAGAGAATTTATTCTGGCATTCAGAGGAATAGAAAACTCACAGATAATTTCTTTGATCATCTCATTAGAGCAAATAATCATGAAGTAAAGATTAAGAATATATTTTCTGGAAACCTGACAGTGTAGCAATTACAACAAAATTTCTCCTTTATACAGTTGCAAGTATACATTTTGTTCCTGTTAGTTTTTCTGCAAATTCATAACATGTAACACATAGTAAAAACTGAGTAAACATATGCTAACTGAAGGAATTATGAGATAAATGCATATTTACCACTAAGGCAACCAAAGGTATACTATAAATGTACAGACAGTCCTGTTTCACTTCTGCCTCTGAACTGACCCAGTTAATTCTTTCTTCTATGATGGCATCTGTTCCAGTGACTGCTTCTGCCTTCAATGTCACATCTTTAAGATGTATGTTCTCGATGAAATGGCCAAAATTATATTCGTTTTTATTTTTTTTATATCTAACACATATCTATTGAGTTCATGTTATGTGTCTGTACTTTACTATGATCTTGGGATAAAAAATAATGCCCATAAGTATTGCGTAATCTAAATGGAAGATGTATATTAAAGAAATACAGTAATTGCAATAAAACTAATAACAGTGAACTCTTAATATTCTTGGTTTATCAGTCATAGTTCTGACTGTTTGAAAGTGTTTCCTAAGATTATGACATGGACATAATCATTAATTTGGGGACATTGATTTGACCATGAGCTCTGTGAACCTGGCACGCAGAAGCTGAGCAGGTATTAAGTGTAGTTGGCTTCATCTGATGTCTTCATCTCAACAAATAAACTTTGTTTATCATTATGTAATTATGAGTCTTTATGTATGCAAGAAATGTCTGGAATCTGATCTTTGAAAATTGGGAATTGGGTGTAAGCTCTTTTCCAAGAGCTTGTATTGGGTATTTTAGATAAACAAATGAAGGTAAAAAATCAACTCTGTCAGAGAAGTCTGGACAAGCTTTCTAGTGAGAAAGACATTCTATTTGCATGTCTAAAGATCAGGGTTTTTTTTTTCCAGGGACTGGATGGAGAAGGGGCACCAGGTTCTATAAAACTAGCATATGAATACATGGAAGCATGAAATCTCTCCATGGATGATATACAAATAGCACACTATGGCTGACGCCATAGGATATATGTAGGAAATGTTTCTGGAAGATGTGTATCATTTGATAACTTGTAAGGAGCTCATTGCTGAATTTCATTTTTAGAAATAACAGGATTAGATATACTTTTAATGTCAATTATGTAATAAAAATTATGACAGGAATGCTTTTATATTCTATTTTTTAAGGAATTCATTTGTTTGGAGTTTTCCCAGAAGTTGAGTAAAAGGAGTTTTAAGGTTTTTAAAATATACTTATATAGTCATCATTTAGGTGATCCCAGAATACCATCTATAGGTATTTTGACAGTAAAACAGGTAAGGCACAGTAGCCAGGAATTTATCACCTGAGTTAACCCTTTGAGTCCCTATAGACTTATCCCACTGGTAAACTCTAATGGCTAGAGTAAAACACACTTTTAGGAGTTCTTCCACCCAAAGGATGCAAAAATCTGGCTTTCTGAATAGATGACAAAGTGGGCTCTCTCCACATCTCCACCCCCCACAAAAAAACAACTATATGTATGCACGTGCAGATAGATATCACTGTGGTGGTTAAAGTGAAAGTATATAGGGAAGGTACCACTGTCATCTACTATAAGGGAAATTCCAATAATTCATTGACAAGAAAAGAGTACTGCTTATATTTTTACAAATCCACCACTACAACTAGAAATTATTTTAAGATATATTTTATAGGAGAGGATCATTAGCTTTGAATTTTATGCTCCTCTACATACTATTCTACATTGTTGAGCACATACTATATTCAAGGAGTTTTCACATATTTTAATTTTATTTGATTCTCCTATAAATGCTAGACATTTATAAAGCTGATAGAATCATTCTTGTGTTACAGATGAAGAAACTGAATTCAGAAGAATTAAACACTTTGTTATATAGCTATAGTAAAAACAGATCTTTTGCTTCCTACTGTTCCTTTTTTTCCCATTTAACAGCAGCAAAGAGAACATTTAGCTTGTTCATGTCTATTTCAATGGTGATTTAAAACTTAAAACTATTTTTATTAAAACTTAGAAACAATTTGAGTATTTGCTAGTTATTTTTCTAATAAGTAAGAAGATGTCGTGCAGTGAATTTATATTCTTTTCTGACTGGGGATGTAAAAAGTTAGGGCCATAAATATAGGACAGAAAGCATACTTGGAGACAAGCTGAGGAAAATTGGATCATACAGAGCAAGGTCATTAGCTTGAAAAAAGAATCATTTTATAGGAGAGAAAGGTAAGTAATATGGAAGCTAGAGTTGTGTTTCAATTGGTATCCTATGTGCTGAAGAGTTACTAAGTAATCAAGGTAGATTGTAACCACTTGGAATTAATGAAGAGATTAATTTAAACAATCAGTGGGTAAAAAAATAGGTAAGTAACTGGAACAGAAAGACAAAGTGCAAAGGTGAAATAAGTGATCAAAGATTTGAAGCATGAGAAATAAATCAAAATATACCAAAATTATTTGAAAAACTAGAAGGCCAATTTTTTAGATAATTTGTCTGGGCAGCAAGAAATGGGATTATATTGTAGGAAAAATGGAAATTGGTCAGGTCATTCAATGTAAAACAATAGGACTTAAGTTCCTAAAGTTTCATCACCATAGGGAAACTTAAAAAATCTTTCTGTTACAGAGGAACCAATTTCATGAATTAGCATTTGGGAAGAAACTGGTCTATTAATGTTCTAAAACATATTATATATTTCTTCACTGAAAATAGGCCACATATAAAAGAAATAGGCTTTAAATAATTACTGTCAACTGCAAATATGTATAGTACTTTTAATGAGAGAAGATATTGACAATGTTTTTCAAAGCCATTATAAACAAGGCCACTCAGGACAGACCTGAGCTCCAGTAAGTGGCTTTTATCTGTAGCATTTACAGAGAATTGCAAGTTTCAAGGAAAGCATTCCGAGGCAGGTGTTAATAACTTAGTCTGTACATTCTGTACACCATAAGAATATTGGCTGTAGCATACTTTTGAATCACTTTAGCTCAGATAATTTTTTTTTAGCACTGGAAGAGAGAAATCTTTAACTTGGGACTTGAAAATGATAACAAAAGGATTACTCAAAAGTTACCCCAGTTGCAAAATGAATTATTCATAATTCATCTAACAGCTTAAATGTGAATAAACAATAAATTATAAAGAACATGCAGTTTGGTTCTGATATTAGTCTTCAATCTACCTTCATCAGGGAATTGGTAGAATTCTTAGGCAGTTTGTGGTAGACTAGACTGGTTTTCTTGGTCTGGTTTGACTGTCAGCACTTGCTTTCTTTGCTCTGACTTGGCTATTCAGTAATTTTTTTCTGTGCCCCATATTTCCTTGTTATCCATGTTAGAATACTTATGTCTTGCTTCCTAACTATAAATTGCTGAAATATCAATATTAGATACTATTTCCATCTCTATATCTGATCTTCCTTTTCTCTCCTTTGCTTCATTTCAGTTTGGTTTCATTACTCCCCTTTTTTTTCTTCACTTGTACCCTCCTCTGCCACTGATACTACTGGGAAATGAGACCTGAGAGATAAACAGAAGAAAATTTTTCACCTACTGTATCTTTAAGCTACTACATAGTATCTTTTCTTCTGATTGTGTAATTTTTAAGATGATTTATCTCCTATAATATCCCCTAAGAATGTATATTTCCTTTACATGTATTTACTATGTAAACATAAAACATATTTTTCAATGGATTGCAAAAATCTGTGTGTCTCTTCATTGCATAGTGGTATTTGAAAAAAAGATTAGCACTTTATTTTTAGTACACAAATTGTATTCCCTGATTAGAACTGATCTAATAATTTTCCTTCATTGTTCATAAAGTATTGTAATTTCTAAGAAGTCATATGAAAAAGTCCCCCCAATTAGTTTGTGATTCTATTCTTTAACCAAAATTGTGTAGGTCTTTAAAAGTTCAGTGCCCTTTCATGGGCCGAACTGAAGTTGTAAGACAGGGAACGTTATATTTTATTGATTTCCAAATTCCCTTTGGTTAAAAGACATGCCTCACATAGAAAAGGCTACCATATTAAGGAGAAGTTCAAGCTGAGTTTATTTGAAAACAGCAAAGTGGTTCATCTTCAGTAGACAGGCCATTAGCTGAAAAGACAAACCTAAATTTATAGCTAAACAAAGAATTTTGTCTTCATCAAATGGCAAATTTCAAGTTGAGCCTTGAGTTTAGATCTACTGAAACTGACAGTCACTGATCAAGATCAGTGTTTTCAGAAGACACATTCTTTGATTAAGAGGTTATAGTGTAGCAGTTCTCACTATTACTGAGAAAATTCTATGCTGCTTTTCAGTCAGAGGGTTTAACATAGGCATTAACTTTGAAATGAACATGGATTGTTATACTTTAGTTCCTGTTTCAAGTTGTAACAAGATGTCTCTGGATTCTGTTACTTGTATTTCTTTTCACATCCCAGAGATTATACCTCATAAAGTTAAGACTAAATTACTTACTTTAGTGAGTTCTTTCTAAAATCATGTCTGGTCTCCAGATTTAACCTAGATCCATTTCTCATCTCTCTTATCCCCAAGTCAAACTTGGTAGACTTGTTTTTCTTAGATTCCCCTGTCATGGACATGACACAAAAAATGCATGTCTTGTTCCTCCTTCTTTAACTTCTATTTCCTTTCCTGGCTTTGTTCCTTTTATCTCCATTATCCCATTCTCTATGTTAGTGGTGGCAGAGTTAGCAGAAATGAAAGACTGGAATTTGGCACTGAAAAGCTCTTTCACATATCCAGAAGTGTATTTGAAGTTGACAATTGGAGTCAAAGTTCTGTAATGTTTTGACATTGAAATTGGAAAGAGAACAAAGGATAATATACACATACACACATATAGTGCAAAAGAATATGAGTCTTTTTGAAGGTGTAAAACCCTGAGTGAATGCAAGATCTAAGATTGAAAGATGAAGCTGCTGATATAAAGAGCTCATTCAAGGAAACTTGATTTTCCTGTTGAATTCAACTAAAGGAACAACTGACAATAAAGACTAAAGAAAAATTGTAGTGAAGAGAAGAGGTAACTGAGAGACACTTGAATTGATTTCTCAAAATAAAAAAAAAAATCAACAATATTAAATAGCTCTGATGCCTTCCAGGTGTCTCAAAAAAAAGGTCTATGAGAGGAAAAGATTGTCATTCTATTATCTTTATAAAAATGCATTTTTAATATTTATATAAAATATTTTTATTTTAAGACTTAAATTAAAAACAACAGGAATTATAATGAGTTTTAAAATTTATCAGGAACTCCATTATATTGTTTTAAGTGGTGTAAGAATTTTTTAATGTGCTGTTAAATATGAGTTGCTAGTATTTTGTTGGGAATTTTTATATCTATATTCACCAGGGATATTGTGAAAATTACAGAACCTGGGGGTTAGGCTGAAGTAGTCCTTGGGATCACTAGTTTTTTATTTTTAAATTTTTCTTATAGTGTTCTTATCTGGCTTTGGAGTCAGAGTAATGCCCATGCTTAGTTAGGGGCTTCCTACTAGCTGGATCCTTGATAAGGTGAGCTTGTTGGCTGGGGCCTGTGGTTGGATAGGGCCACCACATGGGATCTGCAATCGCCTCGCACTGGGTGGAGTTGCAGACCGAGTTGCCACTATTTAGAGTCTGTTATTGGGCAGGTCTTCAGGCTATGCTCTCTGACCAGCTGTTGCTGCTGATTGGACTCCATGTTCAGGTGGGGCTATAGGCAGGGCTCTGAAGTCTGTTGGAGACTTAGAGTGTGCTCTGCCATCAGGTGGAACCACATTCTGTGCCCCAAAGTTAGGTGGGGCAAATGGGTAGGCCACTGACTGCACTTTTTAGTTGGTTGAGGTTGCTGGCTGGACTCTCTCATTAGGCAGGGTGTCCATCTCTATCCCATGCTCTGCTGTGTGTCTGGATTGCTGTCTAAGCTTTCTAGTTGGCTAGGGTTATAGGCTGTGCCTTGCTATTGGATGCAGTCGCTTGCCAGGTACCATTCCTGGCTGAGGCCACAGGCTGTGTTCATCAGTCAGGCAAGGCTATAGGCTGAGCTCCATAACACAACTGGGCAGTACATAGGCTGGGTTTTGAGACAGCCCAGAATCACTGTTCAGGATCCCTGTTTATGCCATGCCAGTAGCTATGCTCAACAGATGGGCAAGGCTCCTGGCTTGACTCCCTGACAGAGAAGGGCTGTAGGATAGGTTCCTGGTTACCTGAGTTCTCTGGCCAGTCTCCTGGTCAGATGGGACTGGAGACTATATTCAGTTGTTGGGTGTGGTTAAGAATTTTCTTCCCTGACTGGGCAGGCTGTAGAATGTGCTCCAAACCTACAGAGTCTATGGCTAGGCTTCCCAGTGGAGCAGGCCTATGAATTATTCTCAGATATTGGGCAGGGCTTTAAATTTGCTTTGCTGCCCAGATAAAACTGTAAAATATGCTTACTGCCTAGTATGGCCCATTGACTAGAGAACCAAACCAAATCAAGCTCTCTGATCAGAGTGGGCTACTGGCTTGGCTCTGCAGTTAGACAGAGCAGCTGGCTGGGATCTCTGCTTGAGCACTGGGCCTAGCTGCAAGCAGAAATGTGATCCTCCACAATCCATAGCTATAACCCCCACCCCCTTCTCCATCTCTAGTTGATTCCTGGTGGTTGAGCCCCACAGATTCCCAAAGAGCAAGACCTGAGAGTGCCTACCAAGAAGTGTCCTGTAGTACTACAGAAGCTGCATATCCATCTGGGCATCCACTGGATTTCTCACTAGAAAAACTATAGGACCCTGGTATGGCACTGTGCCTGCCTGGGGGAGGTTGAATGTGATCAAAGTGAAATTGCTTCTTTTACCCTTCTAACATGATTCTTCCTGATTATAGTGATCCCAAGGACTACTTCAGCCTAACCCCCAGGTTCTGTAATTTTCACAATAGTTCTTACATATGGGTAGTTACTAACTGGTCTTGTAAGGAGAACTGAAGTAGGGAACTGACTGTATTGCCATCTTAATAATATCAATATATTAAAATATATTTTTTACCATGTTGATTACTAGACTGTGCTAATCAATTTATATGTCATTCTAATAAATAATTTATAGTAGATTAAGTGTGATTTTTATGGTTATGTCTATGTTCAGAACTTTAATTATTATATCATTATTTATGGTCAAATTAGAGTCTACCTGAGTACTTTTAACCTGACACCTTTCCAATAAAATAACTATGAAGGCTTGGACTGCCTGTACTTCAAAAGACCTATTTAAAATGCAGCCTGTAGAACCTCAGACATAAATCATTCAGTGAGTACATGCATCCAGAAGCTTAAAGCCAATTAAATAGAGCAGGTAAATAAATACATTTTTGTGGAAGGTGATGTGGGGGAAAAGATCAGATTCTGATTTCCTTCATACTAATTGCTCACTAAATTTAAATGTTGAAGATATGCTTTTTAGTGAAATCTTGAAAGCAACACTATTATTACAAATTAATAAATCAATAAATCAATGCAGAGAAATTCCTGAGTGTCTTCTGTTGTACCTCCAGATCCTCTTTCTGCCCTTCTCTGTTCTGCTCTCCATGGAGGCTGACCTGTTTGGACTCATCAAATGTTCTTATGGCCTCCGTCATGTGGCCAGACTCTTGAATGTGGAAGAGAGGAGCCTGAAGCCAGTGTTCTAATTCCCTAGTCCCCTCTCTACAGGGTCACCACTGGTTGGCTGTTTTGTTTTGTTTTGTTTTGTTTTTAAATAAAAGAATGTCTCAATTCTATCTAGATTATCTATCTGTATGGGTCTCCTTTACATATTGTCTCCAAGTTCTGGTCATACTCTCCCTCCCTTTACTCCTTCAAGGTAGTAATAGAAAGAACCTTGATACTAGTCCCCAGGTAAGCCTCACTTTTCTTATGTTATAATTAGAATAATTATTCTTATTTTTGGTAGGCCAAATAACTGCCCCTTAAAGATATGTAATCCCCACAACCTGTGAACTGTTATGTTTCATGGCAAGGTGAATTAAGGTTTCAGCTGGGATCAAGGATGATAACCAGGTGTAATTAAGTAAGATTAGCTTGGATTATCCAGGTGAACCCAATGTAATTATAAGCATATGTAAATGTGGACAAGGGAGCCGAGGGGTTAGTATCAAAGTGACACAATGTGAGAAAGATTCCAATTATTATTATTTCTGTCTTGAAATTGGAGAAAGGATCCACAAACCAAAAAATCGGGGCAGCAAGAAAACAGATCCTCCTCAGGAGTCTCTGAAGGGAGTGCAGTCCTGCTGGTACTTTAATTTTAGCCCACTGAGACTCATATCGGACTTCTGACCTCCAGAAGTGTAAGAGAATAATTTTTTTGTTGTTTTTAGTTAAAATTTTTTGACTTGTGGTTATAATTTATCTCTTCTAATTTGTGGTAATTTATTACAGCAGCAAGAGAAAACTACTGTCATATGAGTTTGTTTTGAGAATTAGATGGAATAATGTAGAACCTAGTGTTTTAAACCATGAAGGCTGGAGTTACTTAGATCTGTGTTTTGAGCCACTTTCTTTCAAATTAGTGAGAGTACCTTTTGAATTACTTACCGTCATTCAGTTTGCTCATCTAAGTGTGGGGAGAAATTATCTGGAAATACAAAGTGTCCATTTATTTTTTATATGTATACTTAATAACCAGAATTGACCAGAATTGTTTGCATTGTCTATATAATTAGTAATGTAATCTATAAAGAAAGTCTCTTGATAATCAGAAAGGAAGGATTAAAAGAAGCTTGAAAGAGAATTCATGCCAAAAGCATAATTATGAGATGTGAATAGATTTAGAACCAGACAACATTGCCTCTGCCTGAAATTTAACAGAGGACCTCCAGGAGTGAGGTGGGAGAATAGGTAGCTTGAATGCAAGATTCTTCTCACCCCTAATGGCCAGCTACAGGGAACTGTGGGAGAACTACTCTCTATCAGATCATCCTTCACCATTCTGCATAGCACTATGGCTCAACAATGCAGAAAAAGAATTGGTTGTTTGAATTATGTGGAATGAAGGCCTCACACTGACAAACAACTACATGTGATGATCTAGCACAGTTACCCTTTTATTGACAATAGTCTTTGCATAAACTCATGTAGACTATGTGGACAATCCTCCCTCACTACCAATTTCATTCCTTCAAGATAAAGCACCTTGTTATCCCCAGAGTGAGGTGTCTCTGACATCTGATGAAGTTGATAGGGAAATTCTGGCTCCTGTCTTATTAATGAACAACAATAAAATAGCACCAGCTTATATTCAATACTCCTTTCACTACATAAATGGGAGTGAATGATCCAAATTCTATAGGAGTGAATGAAGTAAGGCATGTCAGGTTTCTATCTAAGGTCCTGGTAACATCATCAACAGCAGTACAACTAACTTTTCATTGATCCTATGGTTTTGTAGCATTAATAAGGCTTATTTTTTAAAAAAATAACACAAAGTATAAAATTCAACAGGTTCCAGAGTATAGAGTAAAAATGTCTTTCTTCCCACTCTGATCCTAGCCATACATTCTCCCTTTCAGTGGGCAACAACTTTCATAGTCTTGTGTTGTATCAGTATATATATTTTTATATATATAAAAATATATATGTGTATTTTATGCATTTATATAAAAAATATATATAATACATTTACTGTTGTTTCCTCACAAATGACGGCACATCCTATAATTTTTGCCTTTGCCTTTTTCACTTTATATTTGCTAATGTTTTCCCCAATAGTCCTACTTAACTATAATTATGAAAGTGATTTGTAAACTGCTAAGTGTTTATAGTACTAGAGAACCAAACTGGTTGTAGAATGCCTTTTTTTCTAGTAGAGTTGATTATTATCCCCTATTAATATTAAGACTTCTTTTCATTTTGTACTGATGAAGATGTGCTTCAAAAGATAGTTTGTATATTTTGTCAGGAAACACCTTCTGTGGTTTTGACAAGTTTTCTCGATGCTGACTGTTTTTAGACTTAGAAATATCCCCTTCATTATAAAATTGGCAACAAGTGAAGGTAGATAGATTGTTGGATGTACACCCTTGTGATAATTACCATACTTCAAATTATTTACATAAGACAATGTTCATTCAAATGGACTCTTTAATTGACAAGTAGTGAATTAGACCAAAGATCTATTTTAATTTATGGCCATAGATGAATGTTACCTTCGGATGTGTGGTTATAGATGCACATTTCCTCCACAGTAAACAGAATGAGCAGACATGTAGGAGGTCTAACCAGCTGCCACAAATGTGAGCCCTAGGGCCTGGTGGTGGAGGCTGGATGGACTTGCTTAGTACATGCAAGTCCAACTCCTGCCTGGCTCTCCATGCTGAAGTCACTATCTTTTAGGCTGACATCCAAGTTTGAGATCATTTATCTACATGAACAGGTGCTCCCATAAAATGAACTGCATAAAAAGCAAGTGCTATGGCAGAGTCTAATTATTTCCCATTTTATGTTGTAGAAACTAAGTTTGGAGACAGGCAACATTTCTGAATAGTCTCAAGATGCTGAGCACAAAAAAATAGATCAACATTTTCCAGAGCAAAATAGCTGAAAACTCTAGAAGGTTTTTTTTTTTATGACTTTTTAAAAAACATACTAATTCCCAAAATTCTTCTCATGATTTCTCCTATATTTCAGGGTGTCAGAATTTGTGTTAGCATGTGGCTGACAGTTGGTACAGTGTTAGAACAAAAGAACAATTGGTGGAATGTGTCTAAAAGTAATTAGGGTAAAACAAGATGGAGGAAAGACTGGAACAGGGATAAGTCAAGGTTTTTCCAAATGGAAAGCAACATATCTGATTCAAATCAAGTGTTTTTGGAGCTCTCACTATTGCCAAAGTACTGAGGTGATTACCGAAAATAAAAATCTCTGAAAAAAGTTCAGGAAATTGGAATATATATTTAAAAAGTAATGAAGTTGTAGAATTTATCTAATAACATAGAACAGTAATTTATGTCTTACCATCAGGATTTCAGATTGGTCCAACTCCACTTATTTTAAAATGTAAATGTCTTTTGGAGTTGTAAATTTTAGAAGGGTGAGATCACTTTAAAACTTTTAGTTAGAACCCTGTCATGAATTTCTAACAATTTAATAACCTGAGTTGAAGAACTATACAATCAGAATAAACACTCACTTTCCAAGGCATATCCCGTTTTTCTCACTACATCAAAAGTCTTGATAGAGTTCATCAAACTTTAGGAAAAGAAGACAATGCAATATTTTAGAGGAAAAGGACATTTAGATAATTAGTAAGATATTCTATATCATCACTTCATCACTGTCAGTTATAAAATTGAAATATCTCCTAGCTGAGAAAAAAAGTATTGCCAGATTCCTTAGAAATAAATCCTCAATTTTTATTTTAAAAGGTCTAGTTTTTAAGTTTAACAAAATGTAAAATAAAAATTGTAAAAAATTAAAATGTTTAAAAATACAAAATTAATCTCTACATCATTTGCAAAATCATTTGTAAGTGAACTGTATGCCATAAATGTTAGCTTTATTTCAAATTTTATATTTGTTCTAATGTTTCTAAAAAAATATTCTTAGCTACATGGTACATGATGTTGTTGGATTCTACTTTTAATTTACAAATTAAAGTCGAAGAAACTCTAATTGGGATTTTTAAAGTATTTTGTATAAATTGAATATCTAGAGTTAACTTCCTCCCAGAATTGTTCAATGACAATTAGGATGATGAGTTAAACACTGAAAATCTTTTCTTGCTCCAGAATTTCTATCTTTAGGTAGAAATTCTTTATAATTTATGTTTTCTCTTGAGTGTTAGCTAAATCTGTCAGAACAATACCTATCCTTACTTAAAAAAAATGTTTAATGTCATATATAGCACAATTACAAGTTCATTTATAATAGAATTTTTTTATAAAAAGCAAAATATACATATATACACACACACACACACACACACACAGAGTGTTAAATAGCTAACACTTATATGGTCTTAGAATGGGAGTTAATAAATGGACACCCAGAAGCATGTAGTTATAAAAAAATGGAATTACTTCTTCAGTTATCTGCTGTTAGTATTTTAGTCTTATGAAGTCATACACTGTCTTGTTGAATCAACCTTAACAGGGACATTATATTTTATATTTTATATTATTCCATTCATAAAATGTGGTTATACAGTGGGGAAAGATAGTAAAAAGGTGAGGTGTGGTTTAATGTCTGCTTTCTAGAAGGTGAAAATAGATTCTGCTTTAAAGAGTTTCCCAAGTAGCAGCCTGTACACATTCTCTCTGTGAATTGTTTCTAATATTTTATATACTGTTTTGATTTGGGAAAGAACTGGTATTTATTTTCACATCTCTAAGCAAGAAGCTCAGTTAGTGGCCTCTTATAAATACACACGAAGAGCAATTTGATATGTTAGGGTGACTTGTTAGGGTGACTTGTATAGTTAGTTGATCAGGAACCGTCACTTTCAGAAAGGGAAAACCACATATGCAGTGAACATGTTTTCATCCTTGTCACCATTTTATGGATTAAAATAGCAACAAGATAACTTGAAGTCAGAGATTTGCCTCTGGAATTTTAGGATCTTAATGTCTTCATGTAAATATATAAAATCTACATTTTCTTCTTTTTCCAACTCAGCAGTACTTCCATGGGAACATGAAAATGATTAAAATTCTGATTATTAATATGAACAAAACAAAAAAGAACATCTACAAAATTAAAATTCAGAGAGAAATTGAATCTCATAACCTGGTATTCATTTATATTCAAAGAATGCTAATAATCTTCAGTCTTTGTGCATAAGATCTAAATTCAATCAGTAAATCACCTTAACAACAGGATCCAAAAATAAAACAGCAAAATAGATTTTTCTAAGAGCTGATCCAAACCTAGAGCTAATCTAGGTTTATACACTATTGACAAGTTGCAGATGGGATTTTATAGATTTATCAATGTAAATGTAACATCACCAAATGTTTCAGTAATGCATTCTATTCACTATCAGTCTTGGTTGTAACATGAGCAAACACATAATTTTTTTTTCTGTTGTAATAATCCTACTCCAAAGAATGAAAGAGATGCTTTAGGTAAGGAAGTGATTCACATCTTTATTTCCCAAACAAATGCAATTTATTTACTGGCAAAGGTATTTCCTACCCTGTCACTTACTTAAAGCCAGCTTTATTACCATCTGTGTTCAATGTTATTTACTTCAGGATTGAGATTTTAAAAAATTATTTCAGATATAAATGTATCAAAAATATAATGATGCCAGAAAATTTTACTTTTAATAGTTATTTTTTAAATGGATATAAGACAATGTATAGAAAACTTTGATTTATAGTTGTTATCTTTTCTGAATTTAGCAGCTCAGTGTTGAAGTCTTGAGTATCAGGGGCAAAGGCAGAGCTGCAAAAATATATAGTATGTTTGAGGCCAAGGAGAGAAGATCTCTGTGCTGTAAGGTGTCCTCCCAAACAGAAGAGGCAGAGGCATTTTTCTCTCCTCTGCAGTTAGATTTTGCTTTTGTTCCTGAAATAAGTTATATAAATATTTCCAGACGAGGTATGTTAAAAATCAAGATCACCATTTGAGAGTCTCTCCTTAAATTTGATGCTCCAGCTGTGTTGTTTTCCTCTCCTCCACAGCTTTTAATGTCTGTCCTGAAAAGCCTGCACACAATCCTAAACCTTAGACCTCAGTACCTGTTGCTTTGGAAGATCTCTTTAAGGGCTCCCCAAAGTGAATTCCAAATATATGAATAATCCACACTTTAAGTCATATCATCCCAGACTTAATTCCCACATTTGGTTAAATTCATCCACCATTTTTACATGATATGTGATATAACAAATTTATATAAATGATTATTTTTAACATGTAAAAATTTGAGCTTCCTTTAAAAAAAAAAAGAATTAAATTAGGCTTTAAGTATCCTCATTGGGAGGAGCATCACCCCAAATCTAGGCTGATGGAATTCCCCAACACAATCTTGCCTCGAGTGTCCTTCAGCACAGATGGACCTCAATTTCCTCTGTCAAATGGAGAAGTTGGCTCAGATATTCTGTTAGTTGCCCCTTCCCAACCCTAGTACAATATTTTTAAGAATTTGGTCAAGGAGAATTCACACTTTGAGCAGCTTATTTAAGAGAAAACAACAAATCAAACAACTTCATAGGCTCTGACCATGTGATAGGTCTTGCTTCAAGGCTTCTTCCATTTTAATTTCTGAAGCTATAAATAATATAAAATATTCCATAAAAACTATATTTTACTTTAGACTACTAATGAATATATAACCATACAAATTGTTATGGAGTTTTATCAGCTGTTGGAACCAACAGTTAAAAAGGAAAAACACATTTCCAATGAGTTTGAAATAAGAAATAAAAGTGGTACTCTTTTAATGAATATTTAAATCCATAAAATATACATCCTTACATACATCAGTGTGTTGTGGAGGCCATTAAATAGGAACTGGCTGGAAATAAAGTCCTGACATCTCCAACTATGTCTGGTCCCTTCCATTTCACAGTCAAGAGAGGGAGAATGAGTCACAATGAGGAAATAAATGAGGAAAATAGAGCCTTGGTTTGTCTTTGAGAAAGACCTTTTGTGAAGCCTGGGGGCTTGCAAGAAGGACATGGGTAGATCTAAACATATTGATGGGATTCTTTTACTCTTTTCGAGACAAAGGGAAATCTCTGTTAGTCTTGGAGCTTTGAATTTG
This sequence comes from Macroglossus sobrinus, assembly GCA_004027375.1. Classification (NCBI taxonomy): domain Eukaryota; kingdom Metazoa; phylum Chordata; class Mammalia; order Chiroptera; family Pteropodidae; genus Macroglossus; species Macroglossus sobrinus. The sequence continues at coordinate 257,795 of PVKZ01000966.1, forward strand.
TCTCTTATACTTAGGCTCAAATGTTGCAAGTTATGATTGAATAATAGCCATATTAATGCTTGCTAGCAGAACAATAATGTCCTTAAGTTATCATAGTTGTTTTTATTTTAAATCTATCCTGAAAAAAATATGTGGTAAAAGAACATGTCTAGACTTCTCACATTTCATACCTATAAAGTATCAAATGAAAAAAAATATTGCTAAGTACCATGCTATTAAAGTTCATTTTATATAGGAAATTATGTGTGACACGCTGCATAAGCATACTTCAGCTTTACTTATTTTTGTTTTTTTTTAATTTATTATTATTTTATGGTGACATTGGTTAACAAAATACAGTAAGTTTCGGGTGTACAATTTAAGAGTAAGGTGTGTGTGTGTGTGTGTGTGTGTGTGTGTGTGTGTGTGTGTGTGTGTGTTGTGTATTCACCTCCCATAGTTAGATTTCTTTCTGTCACCACATATTCAGCTTTACTTCGATCTTAGGTCAGAATTCAAGTGGTTTTGGCCAAAAGCCTAAGTAAAATTTTTTGAACAAACAGATCTATCTTGATTTTTAGGATCAATTATAAAGTTTGAGACAGATTAGCACAACAGTGAGTTTACAAATGTAAGAATATATTTCATTATCAGTTTCACTAAATTCATTTTTATTATTAAAATTAGCTATTTTGGAAGCAGCTTGAGAAGAGCATAATTATAGGTTTATGGGTCTTATAGTTTCTAACTGTCCTAGAATTGTTATTGATAAATGCTAGCTAAAATTCCTCCCCTCCCAGGAAACGTCAGATGGTTTTAGTTAATATAGCAAAAATGAAAAGATGTGATGTTCTATAGCTCATGGGTTTTGTAAATGTAATTCATAGAGATGGATGGCATCTGTCATTGTCTTGAAAACAAATTATTGAATACATGTATCTGAGCTTGAAAATATAAAACTTGGTAGGTTAGTGATCAAGTGTGATCATTTTTAATTATTCCATCTCAATGAGAAAAGTTTTTTTCAGTATAGCAAGAATTGTAAGTCTAAGACATTATTATAGATTAATACAATATTTATTTTTATTTGGAATGGAATTAGTTTGAAAATATTAAGTTTTCTAAAGCCCAATTTAGACTATTTACTAATTACATATGCCACATTTTTTAGATTTTTAGAAGGTTAAGTGCACATGTATGTGATTTTTAATTCTTAAGATATGTCGAGTGAAATAGACTCTAGTTTAGAAAGTTGATTCTTTTTCTACCACAGCACAAGAGGGAGAAAGAAAAATTTTATGAAAAAATATTTTATAAGGTTTTCACTGCATTAATTAATTGTTCATGTGTTTATTTAAATATTAGGCATTGCTATTTGTGTATTTCTCTAGCATTCCATAAAAAAGTTGGGGTTGTCATGAAAGTTTCCAGGCTGGATCAATAAAGTAAATATTTAAGTAAATTAAAAAACTATTTGTATATTCCAGTCTTATTGAGCATCTTAAAGTGTGGGATTTCTATGTTTTCAGAATTCTTGTAAAACATCCAAAGCAGATTTCATATTGAAAAAGCATGTCAACTGTTGATAACTTAATCAAATCCTGGTTTGGTAGGGTTTCCTAATTTATAAAATTCCTTGGCTAATTAAATAGTTATTAAAGGCACCTTTTATTATCTGTTATTATTTAATGTGATTTAATTTAACTTTGCTTTAATACATTTGAAGAAGATGCAATATTTATAAATCAGTTTTAATTTAAAAAATTTAAAAGCTAACCACATTTTCCTTGACTACTGATCATTTTGCAATGTTAAATGTCAGCTCAATCTTGGATATTCTTTAGAGAATTTATGTAAAGAGATTAATGAGAATAAAAAACTTCCATTTCTCTTATCTCCTATGTGTAACATGATTTTTCAGCTCAATTATCAATTTTTGAGGGACATTTAAAGATACCTGGAAATATTAACTAAATTTGTGTGGTTGACTCACTGTAAAGAAATAAACTGAGAAAGTTGTTACATATTCCTTAAGCATTTCATTATAATCATAAGCAAAATATTTTGGTAAGTTTCTTTGAATATGGTTTATCAAATCAGGTCAATCAATGTTCAAAAGATTGAAAATAATATAATGGTTTTGAATCGTTTTTGTAAAGTTGCCTTTAAAGTTCAACATTTAACATATATTTTTCTTTACTCATCTGGGGAACACATTTTCTCAGGGAGTGGAGATGGAGAAGAGCCTCACTAGCATTCCCATTTCTGCAGGACCCCTCTCTGTAGTATGCACATTTCCATTTCCAGGATGCAGCTGCATTTCTGGCTGTTTGGTCTGTATGAATGTTGGTTTGTCACTTCTCTGCAAGCATCATTTAGAAGTATCATATGTCTAAGGACTTGGTAGCACTACCATCTGGATGTACAGATTATATCTTTCTAGATAGCAAAAAAAGAAGCTATGCAGTGGAGTGATCTGCCTCCCTTGTTTTGGCATCCTGAGTAAATATTCTTTATAACTTGAGAGAAGAGTTATATATTGAGGTAGAACTACAAAAATAGCCAGCACAGGGTCCTACATACTATTTTGATAGTGGTCCACAAGCTTAGAAAAGGCGTAAAGTCTAATCAGAGTCTGGTCGTTCATCCTGCAGTTGCACAGCCAGGGACATTTTGCACAAAAAAATGTGAAAGACATCCCATCTCAGTTACTCAAGAATAGGACAGTGAGAAGCAGAAAGGATCTTGCTAGCTGTTAGAGAGATGTGGGTTTCATCAAGAACTGAGTCAGAGTCCAAATATACACATGTAATCCATGAGCTAAGTGTTCAGGTTTCTAAAGCAAACAAACCACACGCTGAGTCCAAGATTTGAGCAGTTAAAGATTTAGGTTCAGGAAACCTAGAGATAGTTCCAAATAAGTGAAATTCAAATGGGAATATAAAAGAGTTCTGGGGTCGACCCAGACAGTGGAATGCAATATGGGTCAATGAATCAGAAGCATTGTGAGGCTAAAAATGTTTAGTTGCCTCCTATTAAATTCATCTCATTAAGTCATGAGTGGGGCTGCATATCATGAAGTGTTGAATGTGCTGATGGAGAACAAAAGTTGCACACTTGTGTTAGACTCTGCCTAATTTCTTAGCTAGTATGTGTTTCTTATTGAACCACTCACTGGCAGGTTCAAAGCATCCTTGTTTCTGGAAACAATCCCGACTTTATACAGTACAAAAGAAAAACAACCTAAGGCTTATAATTAGTTCATTCAAGCTCCTATCTAATCTTCTACTATATTTAAAGTTGTATGTGGGACTTGTAATTTATCTAGCAGATCTCATTTAATGTTGTCTCCAGCTACTGGTTAACTATGCTTTTCCCAGAGACAAATCCTATTTTGGATTTTGACCAACATCTTAGCCTCTTTAGGACCAAAGCCTTGTCTAAGTTTAAAACCGAAAGACCTGTCTCTAAACCCCAATTCAGTGCCCAGGAAATTATTGAAAGAGCTTGACCTTGTGTTGAAAACACTTGTAAAATACCATCTGATGTTATATTTCCCATATAAGGAACATCAATGCCAATGCATCACCTTGGTTTAGTTCAGATATTGTGTATGGTCTATCACTCTGGAGTGTCTCCTAGCATCTATACAGTCTTCAGTGACTTATGTTCAGTTCCATGTCACAGCTTTTCCATCAAACTACATACCATTATAGTGAGCCAGAACATTTCATTCATGTAAGATATTGTCAATCTATTTATTTCCATTTTATTTAAACTTAAGAATGGCCTCCTTTAAAATAACTGCAAAATGACAGTATCTCTGTGGACTAATGAATAATGGAATTTATTACCTTGCTATTCATAAATTTTTTCTTGTTCAATAAATATTTATTGTGGAACCACTTATATGAGAATGAGGATGAAACGTGAATTTGGGCACATTCCCTGTTTTTAAGAAATTTACATTGTTATAGAAGAGGTTTAGCAATAAACAATTATAATACAATATGAAAACAGTTTATAAAAGAGTAAATAAATACTATGAAGGGTCAATGCGAGTTACTAGTTTTTGATGGAGGAGATGGTACCAACAAAGGTTGATTATTTTTCTCTTTGTGCTCAGTGCTACTTTTTTATTCAGGATAACAAATGAATTTAAAAAACCCTCTATGATATCACACATTTATATGTCTAAAACCTATTTCTTTGCCGCATTTTTAAAGGCATTTCAAATTTTCTAAAATTGTGTGCTAGGTTCTTGCTATACTTGTAATATTTCAGTAATCTCAGCTTTAAATAAACTTTTATCAAATATGATTTTCATGCTTTCTGATATTTTTCAAGACTGGTCAACTCCGATGTCCTCAACTTTGTTATTATCAGCAAATAAAATATTTATAGAAAATAACATGATGAACTTTTGCATATTTTAGTTATTCTCAATTTTAAACAATATTTCCCTGACATACTAAAAGAGATTTATTTAGCACAATCTGAATAAAGTTGATATAGCAGTTTTCCCCTAACTTTTCCAAAATTTCTTTATTTCTTAAAGTTTCCTTGCATTTCAGGAGATAGGCAACTGTGTGAAGTCATCTTGGGAGCAGACAGAAAACCCCATTCTAAACAAGGGACTGGTGGCCTGAGTTAATTAGATACACACCCTGAGATCTCTGTATAGTGAGCTGTGTTAATTGCATTTTTTATCACAATGTAATGATGCAATTAACTTGCAACACGAGTATGGACTGTTGGTTAACACACATTTTATTTCAAAGATACTGCAAAGACCAGCACACATTCTGTCTAGCAAGATTTGACATATAATTGTGCTGAAATGTGCTTTGTAGTGGATATTTAACCTCTAGTGACCATGATCTTCAGAAAAAAAGATTCTCAGCATGAGAATAAAAAAAGAGGAAAATGACACACTCTTGAAAAATTTAACGAATATACATCCTTCTTTCTTGCTCAGCAATTTTATATCTAGTGATCCTAGTTCAGCAAGTATTTTCTTCCCTTTCAGCATTCTTTCCTTCAAACTTGTGCACAACTTTCCTCATTTCAATTTACATTTAGGTAATTTGCTTGAGGGTTTTGTTATTAGTAGAAACAGGAGAGAAAATTAACAGCAATATTCTATAGTTGTATAAGTAGTAAGTTTGCTCAAATCCAATGACCTGTGGGGGGGGGGGGAAACACCTTGGGAGGGGTGGGTTCAGGTAGAAACTAAGTCCATCCTGCACTTGTTTCTTCATGTAGACAAGAGCATCTGTATATACGCTACAACCAGCATAAAATGCCATAATTGTTATGGAATTAGGCAGCAAGAAGGTGAGGGGTCATAAGGATTGTTATCATGATGTTATTTTTTTCTCTATTTTGAAAAATTTAGTGCTGATAGTAGTGCTAAAGATAATAATGTGTTATTTGAAGTTAGAATTTCCTTGATGCTCCAGATGTAGAGGAAGATTCTGCATATTCTCCTTCTCTGTCTGTCTGTCTTTCTGTCTCTGTCTCCCTCCCTCCCTCCCTCTTTCCTTCCCTCCCTCCCATTCTCCATTCTTTTCTCTCTCCCTCTCTCCCTCTTTTCCTTCTCTCTCCCTTTCCTTCTCCCTCTCTCCCCAACCCTATGTCTTTATGGGCTTTGCAAAAACAATTAGACAATATAAGCATTATGTATTTTCCCTCTCCTGACAAAATCGCTATGATTTATTTTAACATAATTATGTTTCTATCCAAACAAGCACCTCTTCCATCTGTTTTCCAAAATGACTGTGCTTTCAGTAAATACTCTTGGGTGGGTATCTCAGGAAGTGCTCCAGAGATGAGCCTTTCAAGATGCCTGTCAATATCCAGGTATAAAGCATTTGTATCTATTTCCATCTGCCATAAATTCACACATCCTTAATGTTTAGGCACTTTAAATTCAATGTTTAGGTATCTATAATTTTTGAAATTTATTTGGTCAACATTTCTTTTGATTAAAAAAAAACATTTAAAAGTGTTCTTGTTCTTATCACTTTCTTGATGCTCTTCCCAGTCTAACTTTTGTCTTACGTTGTTCTGGGAAGGCACATTGTAGATTTGTTCTTTGATTTCTCCCTTATCTGCACTAAATTCTCTAGTATAGAACTGCATTGCTTCATGAGAGATGGTGGAATAAAGGAAAACCTCCTTTGAGAGTAAATGCTATAAGTTTTTTAAACACAAATTCTGAAAGCCATTATTTTATCCTGATATCATAAATATTTTAAAGTAAATAATTAAGAAAGGAAAATAATTTCTCTTGCTATTATATTTAGTCACAAGATGAACATAATTTTATGCTGAGTTATATTTGTTTCTGCTCATGAGTACTTAAGACATAGTAAAATACTCTGCTTTTAAGTAATGGCTGAGGGTCCATTTTGTTAACAATCAGAACTGTAATGGAAGGTATAATTAATAAACAACTTGCATGAAGATATTAAGTGATTTTGGAATAAAATGAATTAATTATGGTGAATATTTCATATTTGTTTCAAATATATAAGGTATTATTTTGTGCAAAGAAATGCACAAAATATATGCCTATTTCTGGGTTATTCCTGGGAAGAAATGAGTTTTTCCTCTCAAGAGAAGGTAGATGCTATCTTGGCTTCTGCTAAGTCTTTCCCTGGTTTTATATGAGGCAAAAATACAAGACAATGAAAGGTAAAGAAAATTACTGATGCTTTTGGTTTGTAAAATATGGAGTATATTGTTCATGTTTAATAATGACACATGCTAAATCTTTTTTTTGTTTTTTTAGTTATGGTTAATTGACAATGGGATCTTCATTTCTTGGAATCTCTAACACTACAATCAAAAGATTTAAAAATGATCAGAGACTAGCTAGATAGTCTATTACATATTTTATACTAAATATATATTTTTATTATGTTATATATTTATATTCACACATAGTTTAATAATATGTATGTATATAAGCATGTGTGTATGTGTTATGTATGAGTGTGTGTATATATATATGTATGTATATATATATACATACATATATATATATATATCTGTATGGTCTCAGGGCTGAGGAGTAAGCTGAATGACTGAACGTGAATGGCATCATACATATTTATGGTGCTTGCATATCTATATAAATATATTCGCATGGTCTCAGAGCTGAGTATGCTGAATGGTTGAATATATATGTCCTCCTTGCTGACATACAAGCCTTCTGCAGTCATTTTCTTATAGCACCAATTGTATCATATACGCATAAGGAGCAGCTTCCACATATCTATGCTCAATTATCATAAAATATATTGTGGGCAAAAGAGCCAATACATAGAAATCAAATTTGACTGTGCATATTGATGGTACTACCTTAATCAATACCAATTAATCAGTGTCCTAGCCTACTAGATAAACATGTTTAATTTATGAACAGTTTATTATTGGCTTATACTTTGACTTTTTTTTCTTTTTAGTACATGTTCTTTTGCTTTGCAAGTAAACATATTGGTTTGAAGATTCACAATTGCCTTTATTCCAATTTACCCTGGTACGAAATGTTAATATCTTCAAAGTCAATAATGTACCATGATATCAGCATCATATATTGATGTTACACTTACAGAGATTCTTTAAAATTATGATTTTTTTGGATCCTAAACAAAAAGACAATAAATGAAAATAGTGTGAGATTATTTTATAGCATTCAGATTATTTTTAATTTTAGCAAATAATACTCATTTGACCCATGAGAATAGTGATTTTACATGCTCTTGATAAATAGGCCTTTATTTTTCATGGACATTTAGAAGCATACATTCCTTAACCAAATGAATATCTTTTCAATATATCTAGTGTGTAATTAAAAAGAAACTTGACAACTGAGTCGCCATCTTTAACATCCTCTTGGCCAAGGTGGATTTAATATTTCTATAGTATTTCTGATTCCTTTAAATCTCTTTTTGTACATTCAACTTTTGTTTTATTCTAAAGTACTTATTTTACAATCTTTTTTTGCCTCCTTGTTAAGACAGTATCCTTTTTAGTATATTCTTTCTTGTTTGAAAGATATTGACAAAAGAATTCTTCAAATTTGCTTTGTTCCCTGGTATTTCTGAATATCTACTTTTTTTCATTAAGACCTAGTATATTTTTCATCTTAAACATGAGTTCTTGAACAAGATGGAGTGCTTGCTTAAAGATGATTCATACATGTTCTATTGATTCCACTTCTGTAGTATCTCTCATCCATCCCCTCCTTTCTATTGCCAATGCTTGTTCTCTAAACTATCAAGCAAACTAAGACATAAGCTTTCCAGACCATTCTCTCATTCCTATCTTACAGTCCAATATAAGAAGAATCTCCTAAAAGTACATGTTTAAGATTTTACCAAATTAAAAAAAATGCTTTCAGATAAAATCAAAACTCCTAATTGTCACATTTAATATTCTTTATTATTTGAATCTGGTTTCTTTTGTCAAAATTAATTAGAACTGCTTATTTTCTCCTATCAGTTTTAATTCTGTACTAGTCCCTGTGGATTCTTTGCACTTTCCTGCATTAGTTTAAGCAGCATCTTTTGGAGTAAACTCCTTAACAGCTGCTCATCCTGAAATTCTCCTGTCCTTCAGAGTTCAATCCAAGTATATCTCAGGACATGGAGAGCCTTTTAACCATTACTCTCTTGAGCACATACAGGTTTTCCACTTGTATTATAATGGTTTATGTACATAAATTATTCTTAAGCAATAAACCCCAATAAAGATGAAATCTGCTCATGAATCATCTTTGTATAGCCCTAGTATGGTGTTTTATATTTAATGAGCCCTTAATAATTTTACTTGATGAATAAAAATAAATTGGTGATTTAGGTGATACATTAGTAGTTCATATCTAGAGTGACCCTCATAGGTCAGAAACAAAATTCTTAGAAAGATCAGGCTTCCAATATTTCAGGAAAGTTTACCATAGAAAGTATTAATAAGTTCATCAGATCTGTCCTCAAGGAGATCACAGTCTAGTTGGGAAGACTATACAAAGCGTGGTACAGAAAAAAAAAAAATAAAATGTAATGTAAGAGGGTTTAATAAGTGCTGTAGGACATAAATGTTATACAAATATATAGGAGGAGGGAAGATTTCTAAGGAGGGGTAGTCAGTTAGGACTCAGAAAGTTGAATGTTGAATCACATACAATTAACACAATTTCAGTAGAAAGAGGTGGAAATGACCTTTAGAATTGAGTTCTTGGTTAGTAATGGCTTCAGTAGAGGAAAATAAAAGCCGAAAATAACAACAAAAAAGCATAATACGTGTTAAGTTAGGTGCTGTGTTCCACAGTGTTCTACATCTTGTTCCAGAAGTAGGTATTACTTGGTAGCTAGGATGTTGCTGGATCTGAATGAAGACGAAAGCAACTTTTATCATTTGAATCCCTCTGCTTAAGCTGGCTGCTTAAGCTGCTTTCAAGTATCTAAAAGTTCTATATAAGGAGAGAAATTTACTCCTTCTGATAATAAAATTAAATTTTTAGAATTATAATTTATGTGGCACCTCTATTCATCTTACAAACAATAATTCAAAGTGGGAATTAAATCTTTGTAAGAGAGTCAGTATTAACAACTGCTTTTAGCAATAATAGGCTATTGCCCTTCACCCAATGGACTATTGAAAGTTTTCTAGCAACTCGACACCTTTATGACTGGCCCATATCTACATTGATTCACATTTGTCCTATTTTTAAGACATTGCTGACATATAAATTCTAAATGATATTAATAAAATAGCACATGAATAATTGATTGCATTTACTATACTTAACATTTTCAGCAAATTTCCATGATTCTCAAGGAGACCAGTATTAAATGTGCTTAAAGTGCTAAAGAAAATGGTGAAGTTTCTATGATTTGATTAATTGACACCCTGAGGATATGACCTATTCACCTGCTAAGATGCTAACTATGTAAAGGTGAGAGCAGAATTATAATTACCCGGGATTAAAAGAGTTCAGTATTTAGTTTAATGGTTCATTCAATGGCTTACCAAGGGATCAAGGCTTACAGACTTTCTTTTAATTATTAATTTTGATATGTTTTATATAATTTATAGTTTCTCTAATGATATAATAGTAAAATTATTACATTGAAAAGAGCTCCTGATTTCTCTTGTCTATTTTCAAATTTTCATAGGGTACAGATTTTCACAACTTCACTCACACTTAAATTTTTGTTTTCTGTATTAGTTCTTTAAAAAAATAACCTTAAAGTCTCGAAGAGTCTCCCCTCTCCTGCTCCACTCCTACGTGATGTCCATATCCTAATAACTGTCCAGATCCCCTTGTAACTTCCACTCAACCATGAACACATTAGTGTTCTACTTGGTTGGAAATAAGTCTCTCCCATCTCAGAAGTTTTTTCATACCTGACCTTAGCTTTTGCTGCTTGTACTGTATTTTTATCATTTAGCTGCATTTTTTAATTAATTGCATAAAAAATTATAAGGTCTAATATAAATCTTTACTTATTAGTTTTGATATATTTTATGATTATGTAACATGTTAATATAAAAGGAAGCTGGGTGAAGAATATATAGAAACTTTCTATACTGTTTTTGTAACTCTTCTGTGAGTTAAATTTTTAAAAATCTTAATTTACAATAAGTTATTATACTTAATTTGAACAGAATGTTTGAGGTCAGTCAAATGATGGTGTTACATAATTTTAGGTATGCAAAATATACAAATGAGGGTAAATAATAGATCTCAAGCCAAAGACTCTGTCAGTTTTCTCTGAAGCACTATAATAAAGATCCAAACTGATATAAGATCCAAAACACTTCAAAAGAAAAGATTCCTCATTTCAACATTTTTGTCAACCTGCAACTTTCTTGAATCATTTGCTGACCAATAGTCCTTTCTCAAGTACTTTTTTTTTTTCCAAACCAAATTTAGGGCACTAAAATCTTTGAGGAAATATAAATATTTATGAACACACTGTTAAGTTGAGAGTGGGGTGGGGGAAAGAAAGAAACTGTATTTAATGAATCTCCATAGCCTTGCCTTAATTTTTTCTGTATTAAACAATACCGATTTAAAGAAAAATTAGGTTATTTTTAAACAAAGGATTAATTAATTCAAAGAATCTAAAAAATAAAACAACCTACAAATCCCATATATAGAAACAAAAAAATCTGACATCTGCAGTCGATCCATTCATTAAAATAAGGCAAGCTGTGCAGTCTCTTTCTGTAACTCTTTTGCAGACCGACTTAACTTTTCATTTGCATAAAATTGGAGATGGCCTGTTTGGTTTATTGGTTTTTGTGGCAGTAGATTGGGCCTATGTTTGCCAGCCCACAAACCCCATAGATGTTTACCCACTCACAGTACTGCCAGCCTGCTGCATTATTTCAGCAAGCAACATTCCTCAAAGAAAAAACAGCAGCTGCTCACTCAAAATAAACTTGTTTCTGTTTATGCTGTCAGCAGAAAGCTGTTTTAAAAAATCATTAGATGCATCATGCTGTTGCAGTATGTTAAATTGTGAATTATAAAGAAACATTCCTGAAAGATAAGCATCATGTTGCCTCTATGCCTTTATCCATGGAGTGTTTCTCTTTTTTCTGAACTGTTAAAATTCTAAGATTGATGATTTCAGGTGTTTAGACACAGTGTTAACAAGGCTAAGATGGGTTGAAGCTGCATCCAAGGTAGTGAACTCAACACAAAGAAAAATGTGTGGAAAACACTAGAATAAGATCAAGAGACCTGGTACTTATACTAATTCTGCAAACAACCATCTGTACAACCTTGGATATGTCTCTTGGTCAGTCTGAGTTGCAATTTTTCCATTTGATATAAATGGTTTAAGAATGTCATACATTATATGTAATATTTTTATTGTTAGCATTTTTTATCAGTTGTGAGAGCATGACTGATATAAATTTATCCTGACTTTGGGTAAATTACACAATGCACATTTTACTAAAGCAGCCAATAAAGACCTTTTTGTATTAAAAGACTAATTCATTTATTTGTCAACTGGATATACCTGAAAGTGAATTTTAGATCTTTTTCCATCAATGGACACTGGAAAAATAAATTATAGTGCAAATATCAGCTAAATTACCATTCCATTAGTATGATATTCATTAGAAAATTGGATTGCATTTATTAGAATCCCATATGAACTGACATACAGCATCAAACATTATTTTAAAAAAGAACAAGTGAAAAAGTAGGTTTGTCTCACTTGTAGCTTGTCCTATTTTTGTAAAATAAAAACATCTGCATATGTACATATATGTATACACACACATATATGCATACACAAAGTTGTAGAGTAAAATATTACCAAATTATTTTAAAGTAATTTTTTCTGAGTGGTAATAATATAGAAAATCTCCATTTTTGTTTAATACTTTTATAATGTTTGAACATTTCCTGTATAATATAAAAGACTAAAATGTATAAAATATTTTTAGTGAGAATATTATATAGTAAACTTTTTGAGGTATAATTTTAAGTGTAAGCTTTTATAAAGCTTAAGAAAGGTATGCATCTGTGCCACTATCACCCTTGGCCCCAGACAACCACTGATCTTATTTTTCAATTAATTTTACTTCTTTAACATAAATGGAGCCATATATTATCCTGTTCATAATTGTTTTCTTTTGATCGATATGTTGACTCTGTAGAGTCATCCATGTTGTAGTAGAAATCAGTAGTTTGTTCCCTTGTATTCCTGATGACATATGAGGATGACTCAATTTGTTTTTTCATTCCCCTCTTGATGAATATTTGTTATTTCCAAATTTTTCCTATTATGAATAATGCTCCTATGGACATTCATCTACAAGTATTCTTATAGGCAAGTGCTTTATTTCTCATGATTATATACTGAGGACTAAAATTGCTGGATCATAGGATCCAAGTGTATTTAGCTTTACAAGAAACTGCTAAATAGTTTTCCAAAGTGGTTGTACAAATTTGTACAACCATCAGAAACATGAGAGTTTAAGTTGTTCTACATACTTGTCTACACTAGGTATTGTCAGCTTTGTAAATGTTAGCCATTCTGATGGGTCCCTACTGATATCTGTTTATAGTTTAAATTTTATTTTCCTGTTGATGAAGGATGGTGGCCACATGCTTATTTATAGATCTTCTATGAATTGTCCAAATCTTCTACTCATTTAAAAAATATCATGTTGCCTTTTTATTATTGAGTTGTAACAGCTCTTACAAATATATTTTCAGCTGTATATGTTGCAGATTATTTCTTCTTGCCTGTTGCTTGTCTGTTTACTTTCTTAACACTAAGTTAAAAAGTCGAATGTTGTACTTTTGATAAATTTCAATTTATCATTTTTTAAGGTTGATGATTTTTGTTCTAGAAATCTTGCCTACATAAAAGTTATAAAAATTATCTCCTATATATTCTTCCAGAAATTTTGCTATGTTAGCTTTTGTGTTTAGGTCTTTTTAACTTTTATAAGAGGAACCTCATGACAATATTTTTAGTGAAAATATGGTATTTTTAACATAAAAAGTAGACTTTTACAAACCACTTTCACATTCATCCCCTGATAGTGTTTACAAAAGCTCTGATTTATAAAAGATATGTGAGTTCATCCTTTGCAAGGAGTAATGCCACATTTTAAGTTATATCCTCAGCCTACTTGAGAGATTTTTTTTTTCCTCATCTTATCTTTTCATATAAAAACGTCTTTTAGTATAAAAAGTTTCCTTTAGCTGGAAATACTCAACAAAATCTATCTAGTTAATGTTAATAAAAAATGTTTTCTGAATTCTTACCACGTATCCCCCAATTTGCTAGTTACTAGAAATAATACATTATTTCTGTAGCATTTAATCCATTCCACAGAAAAGTGGGGTCAAACATAAGCAAAAACATAAGTACATGTTATAAAGGAAAGGCCAGAAAAAAGAACAAAATGGGTGTTATTGACACTCATAGATGGGGTTTATAAACCCAGAGTAGGAGAGAGATGAGGGCTTCCTGGGGTGGATTTCAAGATCCAAAGAGTGATTGGGAGTAGTTGTGCTACGTATTCTTAGTCAGTTTATACTATCTGAAAAAAAAATGATATAAGAGAAAATGATGTTGCTTACAATGTTCTCAGTTTATTTTTCTCTTTTAGCTTTGGTTGGTAGAAAGATTATTATGGATACTAAATCTACCTCTACCCCAGTGCTTTTGATATTTTTTATATTTCTGAGTCTCACACAGACAAATGGATCCATTATAGATTATCTACTAGCAAGGAAGTCACTTTAAATGAATATATATTTTCTGTTTGAGTTTCCTTTTCCCCTTGGGGCTGCATTTACCCATCTCCTCTTCATTTTTATTTTAGCTTAAGTCTTGGGGTCCATGTAAATAATGTTCATAACCAGTTCATTTTTGTCTGCCTGTTGCCATATTCCTTAACTGCATAGCCATTATTGGACACATTGGTTTTCTATACCAGGCACTGGTAAGGGAAATGTCACCACTGTAACTAGAGTCATTTGAGGAATGCATGGTGTGAGGGGGTAAGTATATGGAGACATTGAATATACACAATTCTTATTCTAGCTAGTCTGTGAGGTGGGGAGGAAATAAGTAAAATGATAGAGTGAAATTTATTCTCAAGACCAATCATAATGTTACTAATTCTTTGGCAATAGTTCCAGCTGTGGGTGCTGCTAGCCTGGTATCTGGGGAGAATAGATGTTGGATCTGGGCCTCCGATAAGTGTATAGGTTAATGACTTTGAACTTCATCAAAAGAAAGTTGAAACCAATTGAGAGCTTTGAAGTGTGGAAAAACTAATACAATTATTGTCAGAGGTATAATTTCCTCCAAAATGAATAAAATGAGAATTTTTATAATTAAAAGTTATTTATTCAAAATGGGAAAAGGAAAAAGAGATGTAGCAGGAAAAACACTTATGAGATTATTATAGCAATGCACATGAGACATGACCATGACTTGAACTAGTTAGGATGGAGAAAAATGGCTATATTCTAAATATACTTAGTAACTAATATCAATAAGAACTAGAAATAACAGTTGACAAATGGAGAGAGAGAGAGAGGTCAATCTTGACACTGAAGATTTTGGTTAGGACAGATAGTTATAAAGAGGTAAATAGGATGAATTAGCAAGCTACAAATAAGACAAATTGTGTCCCATATTGAGAACTAATTTCAATAAAACTATTTAGGTTTGTGAGTGAAAATGTAATATTTAAAA
The DNA here is from genome assembly GCA_004027375.1 of Macroglossus sobrinus. Taxonomy (NCBI): domain Eukaryota; kingdom Metazoa; phylum Chordata; class Mammalia; order Chiroptera; family Pteropodidae; genus Macroglossus; species Macroglossus sobrinus. The sequence goes on from PVKZ01000966.1 coordinate 273,028, forward strand.
TTATGCATGTTAGTTAGGGAGGCATTATGTTTTCCTATTCTTTACTAAACTTATTGTAAATTAAAAACATGTCAGATAAGAGCTTGATTAATGAAAACCTTTTTAAAAGGACTGTAGTGGAATATATTAGTGTATTGACCTTGATTATAAAACTAAAAAATCAATTCTATCTATTCCAGTGACTTCAGTTGAATTATAGTCTATCATTTATTTATCTTTGTTCTCTCCTTTATCCCCTGACTGACCAGATGAATGGTATACCCCACAGTCTATAAAATAGCCCTTATGATCCAGACCTATAAAAAATTAATCTCATGATTCTCACATTTTAAAAAATTATCTGGAAAGATTACCCTAATGGTTTGTCTTTAATGAGTCCCATGCTTGTTCTTTCTTTAAAGTGTACTACATTTAAAACTTTCTTTTTAACTTATTATTGGTGGTAATTTCTATGCTTTGAACATTTGCATAGGTGTCCAGAAATGTGTTATACTTTTTTCATTAAGCAAAAACAGTAATGCATTTATGAAATGCTCCAGTCAGAATTTAGCCCAAAATAAAATGCCCGATCTAGTTGGCAGTTTCTCCTTTGATGGATCACATTGTTGAGTCTTTCAATGAATTGTCAATTTCTACTTGTAAGCAGTTTTTTAGGAAATTAGATAATATAAAAAATTATCTAATCATCAGATTATCTTGTATTTATTTCCATGAGTTATTTATAATAAAGCCATATAATGTAAAGTATAATAATATTTGGATCAATATTAACATATTGAAAAAAGTCATTTAAGTGATGTCATGTTTATATTTATCATTTTTTATAGAAATTCTTAAATGCTCCTAAAGAGAGTGGTTAGCAATGATCCATAAGCTTTCTTCAAGGAAGAAAGAAATCCTGTTTCATTCTTAATATATTCTGCTAATCAGTCATTGAATATTTATTAAGTGGCTGGTTCATGGTGCCAAGTGTCCTATTATCTTTGCTTCTATAGTATAAACTCTCCTGGTTTTTGGTCTAGATCTTTATTTTATCCTATTTTACTTTGCCTTTTAGGCAACATTTTAGCTCTGTCTTCCTCTTATGTGGATATTCCTTAGAAATATGTCTAGGGCCATCTCCTACTCACTCATTTCTCCAGAGGTGATTGAATCTACTCATTTTCTTTGTGGCGGAGAGGCAGCCCAACACAGTAAATAAGCTTTGAGTTTTAGAGTGATGTGCAGCTGGTACATTAGGCTATGACTAGAAATTTGGACTTTATATTATGGGCAACAGAAGGATCTTTATCACAAAAATATAATAAAAATACTGTGGTAAATGCAGAAATGATGGTGAGAGCATGCCTGGGCCTAACTACAAATATTGTCCCATCCAGGACAGATGCTTACCCCATTCTACTTGAAGAGTGAGATCCAGTCTCAGAAGGAATTAGTCAATGGGAAAAAGATAAGCAATTTCAAATTTTAACTTTGCTAAAGTAGAAAAGAGCTTTACATTAAATCTGTTTCAGTGATGGACGCTTTGGGGTTAATCAGTTCCAGCTTTAATTATTTAGGAAAGGACTGTTGTTAAAGCGTAATGGAAGGGAGGTGGAAAGGCAGGGTTCAAGGGAGAGTGAATAAGCTTATTGATGCATAGCAACTGTCTTTGTAGCCATTTTGTGAATAAATTACATTTTGCCCTCCTCCCACCTTATTTTTCTAGGGCAGTTTTTGACCAATGGCAAACTCATTTTTTAAGACTTCTCAAAATCATTACACTGCTTTATTTCACTAGCAATAGAGATTTATTAAATAGCTTTTGCAATTGCTTGCTTTCCTCATCCTTTTTTGTAACAGCACCTTGATTTATTTGGAGAACTATTTCTACTCATTTCAAATAGTTATGGTGTAATTAATTATCAAGATTCTGCACCTCTCTTGGCCAAAAAGTGGTCGTGGGACCAAAGCTAAGCCAGCCAAACAGTTCCTGAAATTTGGATATTTAGTAAAGTGAGACAAGAAGAGAAAATGGTTGAGTATGACTTATTCCAATCATGGGATCTTGAAAAGAATCTCCACATTCCTGTTCCTCATATTGTCAGACTGCCTTGGTCCTTGAACTTTCAAATGTTTAATTTTAGAGGTTTTCTTTCAGTCCTGTCAGGTATTTCATCTATATACTTCCATAAAGTTATCTAGGTTATAAATTACCAATAATTATTTTTATTGGTAGCAATCAAATATCATTAATTTATTTTTGTTAGAGAATTTTTAGAACCTTAAAAATAAAGCAAATTTTGCTTTTAATAAGGCATCAAACAAATTATGTTTTCAAAAGAACACTTCTTTCTTAGTAGGTTCATATGGATTTTCACATGAAGACACAGTGGATCATTGAGTGACAAAGGCTCAGCGAGGTTTTGAGATTGAAAAGCAGTATAATATGGTACTTATGAGTGCAGACTCTTCAGGTGTATCATTAAAATTCTGATTCTGCCATTAGCAGCAGTATAACCTTGGATTATTTTATTAAACTCTAAGTTCCTCCATTTCTTCATTTGTTAAATGAGAAGAAGATAATTTAAATGATGTGCTTTGAGCAGTGCCTGGTACATAGTAAAAACTCAAGAAATGCTCAGGCTATCCTATTTCATATCAAATCTCCACTTTAACTTTCTTGCAAGCAGAGATCTTGCATTAATCATCTTTATATCCTACTTCTGGGCTTGGTTAGTGCTCTTTTTCTCCCTCAGTGGCTACTCTAATAAAAATAAACATCTGGGGTTCATTTTTATATGTGTGTTGTAGTTATATGAATTCACAGTGAAACCTGTCATCAACTATAACTTTCTTTAAAATTATGAGTCAAAATCGGCTATCCTTCTCCTACAAGGTACCCTGGCTTTAAAGTGTTATAAACTTATGTAATAATTTTTCAGCATTTATTTCCTTCTCAGTTAATTGTGTTAGAATAGCTCTGTTGAACGAATTAAGAGTCTGCTATTGGTTATCAACTTTTAGTGCATATTAGAATCACCTGTAGAGCTTCAAAAACACTGATTTCAGGTCAACGTCCCAGAACTAGTTTCCCTAGCATTGAAACCTGGATATCAGCTTTTTTCCCCAAGTCTCTAAGTGATTCTAAGGTGCATCTAGAACTGAATCACTGCATCTTGAACTTTGTTAGATCATCCTAGGTCTGGCAAGTACAGAGGCTTCTTTTTTCCTATTACGTCTATATAGTTTTGGAACTGAGGAATTTTGAATCTTAGCTGAGTCATTTGACTAAGGTTTGCTTATAACAATTAAAAACAGTAATAGAGCTCAAGAAAAAGTCTGTTTATTTCTTCCATTTCTCCCCACAGTTCCTTTCATCACTGGATGATAAGAAACTACTGTTTCATTGAGAGCAGATAGAACTGTGGGAGGCATGAGAATGGACCCTATTTGGGGAATTTATGATGTCTATGAACACTTCAGTCTTTTAAGAGGCCAGGATTTGTACATTTTCTGATTCTATTTTATAGACTATATAGTTTGTAAAAGTACAGATTAAATTCTGTAATCCAAATGATTTCTATTTAAATTTTTATTACCTCAAGGCGCTTGGGAGCATAACTTTTGATTGGGAATAGAGAGATGATGTATGTGTGTGTGTGTGTGTACCTGTGTATATGTGTGTAATTTACGTCTGTTGTCATTATTTTTCTTCTGATACATATATGAAATTTAAAGCCTTAACCACTTAACTTTTCAGACATAGAAGACAGCTATCACCTTCCCTCCAGTTGTTCTCTTTTCTTTGATAAATATGGGAGTTCCGCACATGCTGTGGTTTCATGATTGTTCAGTATGCCCACTATCCTTTTTAATTATAGTAGCTGACATTGACCAAATATCCACTATGTGTCGGGCACTGTGCTAATTGCTGATTATGTACTATTATTTTATTCTCACAGCAACCTTATGAGAGAGTAGCAAAATTTTACACAAATGAGGAAAGTGAGACACAGATATATTAAAACATTGTAGAAATCAGCCCTAAGTCAAAGTTATGATTCTGGCAATTCTGTGTCTGCAGTCTCAGTCACTACACTATGATTTCTATTCTACCTAACAATGTAATCTACCTAGCAATAATTGAATCTGTAAAAATATAACCAAGTTACTAATCCATTGGGAAGTGTAAGTGGGGGAAGGAAAATTTTTCTTAATTTGAAATAACTTTCCCACATTTTAGTCTGTAACATAAAGAAAAAAATTGTATAGCTCTTTTTTTTTTATCCTGAACAATCCATGGAATTCTTTGCTACTACTATGTATCTTGACTACGATGCCTGTGGCTATGAATTAAATATAAAATCTATGAAATTGTATTTGATTTATGATGTAATATTATATGTATACAAATATTGGTCCTCTAGCAAATGGTTAAAACTACTGACAGTACAAATTCCTCATTTGTTGTGTGCAGTCTTTGAAAGACGATGCTTCAAGAAGTGATATCTAATGTAAGAGTTCCCAATGTTCATCATACCTGCAGGTTAATCTTTTCTTTAATGCTTTAGGTACTCAACGCAATGAGGCAGGATAAATATATCAATTCCAGTACATCTGAAGTAACAGGCAGGGGGAAATCTGTGCTCTGTGGTGCAATGTGTTACTTGAGAAGCTTGAGCCTACCTAGAATGTGCACCACTGAATTTGGGCATCTGGCCAATGTTTAACACCACCAGAGAAGTGCAATTTTATTTTAACCATTTATTCTAATGTCAAAGCCAGGAGGAGCATTTCCATCAGCTTCTACTTCACCATCAGTTACAACAATACGCACTCCAAAATTCTTAATGCAGGGAGCTTTAATTTGCATATTTGTATAGCAGCAAAATGTATTCATTGCTTTCATCTTTGTAAGGTGGGACAGAGAGATAATCATAGAAGCAAGGACTGAGCAATTCTAAGCCTTTCAGTTCTAAAACAGACCAGCCTAACAGATCACATTTGAATCATCATGTCAAAATACAGTGAAACAATGTAGTATTTTGGAATCAGCAGCTTAGAGGAACAAATTATAGAGGTGTATTGTTTTTGTTTGTTTGTTTGTTTTCTTTTGTTAAAGATGATGCTTGGGTTCATTCTATACTCTGAAGATTGGAACACATAGCTCTTCCACAGTCAACTAAAATAAAACAGCATCTTAAGTAAAAATTGAGACTGAAACTATCAAATCTACTATTTTAATGAGGGTAATCTACAAAGTTGTTCACAACATTTTGAGATATTTTTCAATAAATTGTCTAGATTAAAAGTTATTTGTGCTTTGTGGACATGTAGCCATATCTAAGAATGCCAAAGAGCAACTCCATCATAGCTCATATAACTTCAAGGAAATGAAGTCAAATAAAAGTATATCAACATTTTTCTATTAATTCCACCACATCTTCTGCATACTTTTCTTTTTTCCTCATTCTATTACATGTCCTATGCAAAGTTCAACTCTTTCATCCAAAGTCAGCTTTACCTTCCTGCTCCACTTTGTTCAGTTCTGATAGGACTTTCTTCATAAATCTTAGCCAATCAATGCCATCTCTCCTTTGATCTTTTATGAAATTAATATATTTTACTATAATTTAGGGATATATATGCTTTTTATAACAATACTTTTACTTACCAAAAAAAATTTTCTTATACTTTTGAATCTCCAATTTGCATGATATCTAACTTACATTTTTGTTTTAAAATATATCTTGACCAGTAGCTATTGAAAATCATGGAATGTTAGACTTGATATGAGTCATGGATGTCAGTAGTCAAGTCCTCTCTCTGTGTGAATCTTCTCTATAGTAGTCTAGACAAGTGGTTATCCAGGTTTGCCTGGATGCCTCAGGGTTGGGCGCTTATCACCTCACAAAAGCAGTCGAAGGGATATTACTTAATATTGTTGATTACATTGTACACACATATACCTTTAAATAATTTTTTGTCAGGTGATCCTAATTTCCTTCAACGATACATAAAGTTTAAAACCCCATTCACCTTACAAGTTATCAGAAATTTGAAAATATCCCCTTTTTCTCATCTCTGGGATAGACATGGCAGGTTCCATAATGACAATTTTTTATGTTCAACATAATTACTATCCTAGTTACTCTCTTCATACACTTTAATTTTTTCATATGTGTCATAGACATGGAAATGTCATACTCAGATCCTTCTTTACTCTGCTGCCCAAGTGAGGTCAGAGACAGCCTTCAGCTGTTAGTTCCTTCAGGATCAAAGTTAACTGAAGAACCAAGACTTAACCAAGTACATGTGCTTTCCAAAGCAGCCTACCTTCTTTGATGAAGAAAGGCAGAGTGTAATATTTTCTATTTATCTTTCTTGTTGATTTTTAATTTACCTCCTCTGTGGTCAGAGAATATTCTCTAAATGTTTCAAGTCTTTGAGATTTATTGAGGAATACTTTGCATATGGTCCATTTTGGTGAATGATCCATGGATACTTGAAAAAAAAAGTATGTATTATATTGTTACATATATATATTAGGTCATTTTGGTAAATAGTGTTGATCAAAATATTTTGTATTTGTACAGATTTTATGTCTTCTTACTGACTACTAATTTTATGTCAGTAACTGAGAGAAGGTTGTAAAATCTCTATAATTGTACATTTCTCTTTGATTCTGACAAATTTTGCTTCATATATTTTGAAGTTGTGTTATTTACATACAACTTAGAATTATGTCTTCTTGAAGTGAACTTTTTGTTATTAGAAATATTTCTCTTATTGACAGAACTTATCTTAAAACATACTTTGCTTGACATCAATATAACTTTATTAATTTTTGTTAGTATTTTATGATATAGTTTTCATTTATTTTATGCCATTTTCTTAAATTATATCTCTTATAAAGGCACATAATTGAGTTTTCTTATTTCATGCAGTCTATAATCTTCATCTTTTAATTACACTCTTTAGTCTACTTACATTTAACTATTACTATTTTGGTTTGAAGTCTATTGTACGTGTGTTTCTTTCTTTCTTTTTTTTTGTTCCATACACTCTTCATTCCAACATTCCTCTTGTGTTTCTTATTCTCTCTGGATATAAAATTCTCCTTGGCAATAATTCCGTCTTGTTGTAAAGAGATATACCATTTGTCTACTTGCTCTTTTACATGTAATGGATCTTTTACTTTTAGCTACATATGCAATTTTCTACTTGTCTTTGATTTTTATACCTTTATTCCTACATGTTTTCTTTGTTTTTACCTCCTTACATTTGCTGAGTTTCATAAATGTACTTTTGTCTTTTAAAATGAGATTTTAAAAATTATTGACCATTATCACTTAAAATATTTTTGCCTCATTTTTTCCATTATTTTCTTTCCAACACTCCTATAATATAGATAGATAGAGATAGAGATAGATAGATATATGTAATATCATTTGAATGGATTTAAATTCATTGTAACAACTAGGAACAAAAGATAAATTAAAAATAAATATTTTTTAAAGACACAAGAGAGTTGTATAAGTCAATGTAACTGAATAAAATTTAATCCTAGTGAGGAAAAAGCCCTTCCTAGGCAAGCTAAGACCACAAGCTGATTTTTTCTTTGAAAGCATCTGCTAAGCCTGGGCAAGGGCTGATTATCAGGCTTGACATAGTCAGTGTAATGAAGAAATGGGCAAATTAAATCTCCACTCAGTGGAGATTCCAATCCTGCACCTACAGAGGGAGGGTTATTGACTGACCACAGGAAAGAATTCAAGCGCATGCCAGAATTATAGTCAAAAGTAAAGTTTATTAGAGAATAGATAATGCTCTATAGACAGAGTGTGATCTCCTATCAGACATAGACTGAGATTGCTGAGAGAGAGACAGGGAGAAAAGACTGGGAGAAAAAAAAGACAATGAGAAAAATACAAACCAACAAACAGAAAGACCTACAGATGTACAAAAATAGAGAATTCAGTTTGGGAATTCAGTTTATCATTCTTAGTTTTTTATGAATTATAGTTTAAAGATTTTGTTTACCCATTTTCCTTTGATCATTTGGGTATACAGTGTAAAAAATAAAAGTATGTGGTATGAAAGGCTAGCCAGCCTTTGTTCCCAAGGTTCTTCATGGTTTTGGTAATAGGGAATGAATGTAGAGTATTGACTTAAAGATTCTATTTTGCCTTCATGGAATGGGTAAATGGTTTGTAATTTTAGCAGGACCCTTTCTTTTTCTATAGATTTCCTATGGTTTGGCCAAAGGGCTGATCAACACATAGCTTAACATTTAGTTCTCATGCCTCCTCCCTACATCATTGGAACTCTACTAGAGCATACAGAAAGCAACAGAAGTTATGACTAAGTAGGCTGCCTAATGGATTAGAATCTAGAAACTCTCTTGCAGTTGAAAGATCAGTTTTTCCTACAGGATATTTGTTGAGTGCTCAAGTGGCATGAGAGACTACACATCTGTTTGAGAAGCACAGAGTGAAATTTCCCACAAAGGGGACAAAGCCATGTTAAGGAAATGACCTACCAAAAATATATGGCAGTTCTTTCTCAACACATTTTTTTTACATTTAAATATCTGTGAAGTATGAGGCTACAGAACTAACCTCAAAACATCCAGTAGGCCAGTCTATGGACATGCTACCCTGAACAAGCCCAATTCCATCTGATAGCAGAAGCTAAGCAGGGTCAGGCCTGGTTAGTACTTGGATGGGAGACCACCTAGAAAGCCCATATAATAAGGGATTGGAAGCTGACAAGGTCCTCTCAATCTGTGAGGTCAACCAAGGGTTGCCTCACCTATAAATAAATAAATGATAGATAGATAGATAGATAGATAGATAGATAGATAGATAGATAGATAGATAATAGATAGATAGATAGATAGATAGATAGATAGATAGATAGATAGATAAAATTGTTACTTTGTCTTTTTCTACATTTTAGTAGGATGTGCTCAGATATAGTTTTATTTCTACTTTCTGGGTCTGAGGTTGCTGAGTTTCTTATGTTTGTAAGTAGGCGTTGTTTTAGGGGGTCCCAAGACCATGCTAATATTTGGCTCTTGGTCAGAAAGATTCACAGGGTTCAACATATGGTTTTACTAATAAATAAAATTTATTATAATGATGTGGTAATGATAAATAGCTGAATCTATAAGGAGAGAAAACAGAAAACGCAGAATTTGAAGAAACTCAGGCACATGTTGCCTATGCTCTGCTTCTTTTTCTCTTAGCTCAGGAAGGGTCCCACTGAGCATGTGCCTTCCTTCAGCACTGGAAGTGGAGCAGCGTTTGTGACATGTTTTTGTCCTAAGATACAGATGTTAAAGGTTTTAATAAGGGCTATGGACATAGGCACTCTCAGATTACCAAAATTCCAGACTTTCATAAGGAAAGCAGGTGTTCATCATAAATCACATTGTTTGTACATTCTAAGCAAATCGCCATAGTAGGAATAACTTTAGATAACATTTCAAAAGCCAAATTCCCGAACACCAGCATAGGCCAGGCCTGCAAGCAAGTTCTTCAGAAAATCATTTGTTGTATTAACACTTTCCTATACAATGTCTTTAGTCAGTTTTAGAAAATTCTCAGCCATAAAAACTTAAATATTGCTTTCTCCATTATCTCTCTGCTGTCTCTCTGATACTCCTATTTCATTTAGTTAGAACATTTTATCATATTCCAGATGTCTCTTATGCTCTTTATTTTTTTCATTTAATTTTTCCGTTTCATTCCTGACCTATCTTCCATTTATTCTTATTTCAACTGTGTTATATTCTGCTATTGCTAAGAGCATCTATTAAATTTTTTAATTTTAGTTATTTTGAATTCTACAATTTCCATTTATTTTATAAGTTATTAATTTTCTGCTAAATTTTTCTTAAGGTCATGTAGTTTTTTACTATAATAATCACAGATATTTTAAATCCATGTTCAATAACTTTAATATTTGGATTTTTGGATTATTTCTATAGTTCTCTTGGTTTATTGTCATGTGATCTCCTTATATGATGACGAATTTTGATTGAATATTTTATATTAAAAATTAGAGATCATTTGAGGCTCTAAATAATGTTATCTTCCTTCAGAAAAAAATTGCTTTTGTTTCTGCCAGGCTTTTGATTAGAGCAAAGTCACCTTACTACAATGGCAAAATATAATTATTTGAATCTAGGTCCACACTTGGTACAGGTGATCTATTTCTGCATTGTTTTTACTCTTAGAAGTACACCTGTAAATGCCCAATCTAAAACCTGGGGTGTTTACTAGAGCCTGTCTTAATGTCCATTCTTTGTCTTCCTAGATTCATAGTATTGCCATAAGCTCTGCTCAGCTTCTTAGCCATTCAACTTTTATTTTGTGCTCAATTTCTTACTCTCTTAGCTGTCGCTTTAAAGCTGGCAAATGCCTTGAAGGTAGAAATTTCACTGACTACATAGCTTTTCTCTATTCAGTGGTTCCCAATCTTTTTGGCATCAGGGACCGCTGCTTCTATGAGAATCTAATGCTTGATGATCTCAGGTGGAGCGGAGGTGGCGATGCCAGTGCTAGGGAGCAGCTGCAAATACAGATGAAGCTTGGCTTGCTCACCTGCCGCTCACCTTCTGCAGTAAAGCCTGGTTTCTAATAGGCCATGGACTGGTACCAGTCCTTGGCCTGGGTTTTGGGGGCCCCTGATCTATGTGGCATTTTCTGTGGGCTTTATTTTCTCTCTGGATGTTGGCCTTCAGTTGCTAGCTGCCTTGTATCTCTCTAACATGCACACATTGATAATGACATATGTAAGGTGATAAATGGTTTACACTCAAAATAAATGCAGAAGAAATTTCACTTGATTAATTCTAGATACTGCTTTCTTGAATGATTAACTGAATTCCAAATGTATTTCTCTCTCCCCATTCTTCATTCTTCTCATGTTCCCTTACCTAGAAATGCCTTTTCCTCTTCACTCCTGAAAATCAAAATCAGAACTTCAATTCATCCTATACATTCAATATACAATTTTAGTTGAATTAGTGAGCTTCTTTTTAGAGTTCTCTTATTGGATGATTAGCTACATTCATTTCTCATTAAGTATATGAAATCAGTTGGTCAGAGATACTATTATTTTAACAGTATCCATAATAGAATATCTAATATACCAAGTCTCTTATAGCATATCCCAAGCTATGGTCAGTAGAATTATGTATTAAGGGAAAAATTAAATTACATGATCAAAAAGTTTTTGAAACACTACGCAGTCAGTTGGATACTTCCAATGCATATAAACAATTAAGCCTTGTGTTTAAAAAAGGAAAATAAAAACCTAAGTTTTTCAGAAATATTTAATTTTGGAGAACTTTTGGGTTTGCCTGAAAACCTATCAATATCTCACAGAATATTCTAAGGAACACACTTTGGGTATCTTGGCATATAGTCACATGTACCTTCTGGTCCAAGGTCAATTCTCTTTTGTGTGGCACTTTTTTTCTGTTTCTTATTATTTGGCTTTATTACCCTGGAAACATTATTCTTAAAATTCATTAAATGTCTGAATCCCTCTGGCTTACTAAAAATTCCCAAGGGGATTCATATTATGTTTAGATACAAATTCCATTGTCTAAACTTCTCTTATATTACATTGCAAGATGTAATTGGAATTGTATGTGAAATTAAAATTGCTAATTAGCTGACCCTGATATAGAGTTTATTCTAGATTAATTTGATGAGCCCAGTGTTCCATAAAAATGGAAGCAGGAGGCAGAAGAAGAGTGAATGTTTGATGCTGCATGAGAAAGACAACCAATCTTTGTTGGCTTTGAAGATAGCAGAAGACCAAAAGCCAAGAAGTATGGGTAGCCTACGGAAGCTAGAAAACATAAGAAAAGAAATTCTCCCCTAGAATCTTCAGATGGGATGCAGCACTTTGGCACGTTGTAAAACTTATTTAGACTTCTGATCTCCAGAAATTTAAGATAATTGTATATCTCAATTTCAACAGACCAAGGAACTCAGATATTTGATCACAGATGCCATTGTGAAGGTATTTTGTAGATGAGATTAACATTGAAATCAATAGACTTTGAGTAAAGTCTATTATCCTCCAAAATGTGGGTAGATCTCATCTAATCAGTTGAAGGCCTTAAAATAAAGACCAACTTCCATTATGGAATTCTACAGCAGACTGCTTTAGGACTTGATTGCAACATAACTTTTTTTTAGGTTGTTTACCTGTCCTACAGATTTCAGATTTACCATCCCCAACAGCACAACCAAATTCCTCAAAACAAATCAGTCTCTCTTTCTCTCTCTGTACACACCTATATACACACAATACAGCATGTACATGTACACACACACAGACATATCTTATTGTTTTTCTGGAGAAGATTGATTAAACTTGTGTTGTTTTAAGCCACCAAGTTTATCGTAGTTTGATACTGCAATAGAAAACTAATACAAAGATAACCTATTTCCTTTCCTTTTCTTTCTAATCTAGGATAATCTCTTTAAGGTCAATTGATTAGCAACATAAATTCCATCTGTAATCTTAATTCCTTTTACCTATTAACAAATTAACTGATTCTGAGAATTAAAATGTAGGCATATTTGTAGAGAAGTGCATTATTTTGCCTACTGCAACAATCATTACATCAAAATATGACACTACAAATTTGATATTTAAAGGAAACCAATTTGTGTTGATTTTGATAAATTTGTTTGGTCCATGGAATTCTTGCTCTTAAGTTATTCTTTATTTTCAGGCATTGAGCATTTCCTGGGTAAATAGCTCCTAGCCTTAGTAGATTGAAAACTGGTTCAAAATAAAAGAAAGAAGCACAATATCATGTTTTCCAAGACTAAAGTCACTCAAGTTACTATGTTAAGGAAGAAACACTGGGGCCAAGGCTCTGTGATTACAATTGGCTAAATCAGTTAATCTTATTTTTAATCTATTCACATTGCCTCTATATAAAATGTTATGCAATTATGTATTCTTTACACTAAATCTTAGAATGCATTCTAAGAAGTATAAATATTGTATAGTAATAACATTTTAATAGCTAATTTATTGTGGGACAGTTGTTATTAAGAAAGAAAATAGTTGTTTTATTTTTTAATCACCATGGCCTTAATATCATGTAAGCATGTCATTTGTCATCAGTACAAGAAACATATACTTTAATATACAGCATACTTAGTGTGCACTTTCATTTTGGAATGCACAAAAAGATTTAATTTAGTTTTCTACTTCATTTGTACAGCTTTTAAAACTACTTTAAAGAACAATACAACATAGTGTTCTTTTCCAAGGCCAAAATAGTGATGAAGTGTTGGCAGTTCCCCTCAAGCTTTAGGCTTTGACAGCAGAGTTTTGGAGACTACAAAACCAAAGGGGTTTTAAGCTTGAGAGCAGAGAAATGATAAAGCCATGCTGAGTACTGACAGATGTGTTCCTGAGTACACATGAGTCAGTTCTGAGCATTCTAGGAACAACTGGGTTAGTGGGTCCCACCTGCCACCAGCCTCCCCGGCTTTTAAATTCCAGAAAAACAAATACTGCATGTTACTTATTCCAGAATATTTAATCAGTGCTATAACTATCAGCAGAAAATATTTGGATTGCTTTTCTAATACATAATAATAGAAAATCATTTTGGTTAACAGGAATGCAGTATAATAGAAAAGGTCCTCAAGTAGGATTTAAGAAGCATATTTAGACCTAATGTCAAGTAGTCTGTGTCATTGGATAAGTTACTTAACCTCAGTGTATACTTTTCTGCCTCTGAAAGTAAAGGATCTTGACTATACTATCACTAAAGTCTCTGCTAGTTCAAATAAGAATTGTTCCTATCTCTCTCTTTACTGGAGTAAGTGTTGAAAACATGGACTGTCTTGTATTTTGATCTAATTATTTCTGAATGTTAGTCATGTGTCCCTGGCTAGAATATAAGCTTTTTAAATATAGGGGCTATGTCTCATATACCCTCTGTATTCACTACAGCAAGGATCAAGTATTTGGGAAAATATTTGAGGCTCATTAAAATGGAATAAACTAATTCCAAATATTTATTATGAATGATCATTTTTATATTTGAGTTATTTTAAGTTAGGTTTTAATATTTAACATTGTTAAATATTAACAATATTTCTAAAACTTTTTAGAAATCTAGAAATATTCATCATTTTGATTACCTACAATTAGCTAATTGACTTAAAATGTTTCTGGCAATTACTAGGTTTTAGGTGCCTAGTCAGACATGAGCAACAGGGGAACAAAGGAATAGAGGCTCTGCCTAGAGACTGACCCTGATGGTAGTTAGAGAATCCCTTCTGCATCCCCAGAGACAAAGGACAAGAGAGCCAGAATCTGTAGCTTGTTTAATCTAGCCCCAGATGCCTGTGCAGAAGGTACTACCTTAATTTGCCCACAATGTAATGCTCATATACTGTCATTATAATACTATGTTTATGCCTAGAAGTTCATGCATCTAATTATAGCAGACTGATTTCTGGGTAAGCACATGCTCAATAGGCTAAGAGTTATATAGCAGCCAGCTGTCAGTCGAGGTAACTTCACATAGGGATCATCTAGGACCTCCCATCACTGCTCAAATATAAACAGACCTTCCCACTTCTGCATTACAGCTTTCCTTACTGAAAACCTACTCCTTTGGGATATACTGCATCTTATCTCTTTACCTCTCAAATTCCACAAGGTTGCAACCTTCCTTAGCATGGCCCCTCTCCTTCTAAAATATACTTCCAATAAATCTTTTTCCAAATCTCACTGACCTGTTATTCTCTGCTGTGTCAGCGAGAAAGAACCAAGGGAAAACACAACACCACTGTCCTCTCCCATGCCAATGGAGTAACACCGAATCTCACATCACCCCAGTGGTAACATAGGTACTGTGAACTCTACAACAGTTTCTTATTACTTGTCATTTACTGTGAGTGTTTGGGCCTGTGGAGCATTTGAGATGTGAGTACAATATCAAGGGTCTAGACAAGTCATTACAATGTAAATGCCAGAGATGTATACTACTCACCCTGGTATAGAGTTAATATGCCATATTAAGATAAAATAAACATAAAAAATTGATGAGTCAGCAATTAATATTACATTTTACTTATGCCTGTTTAAATTAATTATGCAGATATATATTTTGCCACCACCAAAAAAGCACTAACACTTATATACTGATATTTTTACTATGCATATTTTATAATACAGGTTCAATATATTTATATTTATATTACTCTACTGTCATTTTCTATATTTATTTTCAGTATTTATTTAAATGGATTACAAAGATATGCATTAGACTAAATAGTCTCATAATATGAAGTCTGAAATATCTAAGCTGTAATTTAAATTTTATTACTTTTTCTGATGTGAGAGATAAAAATAATTCTAAAGTTATCACCATGGATACAGAAAGTAAAATACTAAGAGTGGGCCTAAAATAACATTTTCTTGGGAATTATTTTCAATGATCGTGCAATGACATATGTAAATTAGTCAACTTTCTCTCAATAAATATACTTGTTGAATGAATACATTAATGAATGGTTAGGTCTATTTGCAAAGATGTGTAGGAAGTCTCTGTATACACACACGTACACATACACACACACGTGTCATTTACTGCCTAAGACTGGTGACTCAGTTACTGCTTAGCAGAGTTAAATAATAAAATTAAATAATAAAGCCTTGCTAATCTTTTACAATCGCTTATACAAATGTTTATGGATATTAGTATTTATCATCTTTACATTCCTAAATATAAGTGGCAAGTTAAAAATATGACTATTTTAGTAAAAAATATCACCATACTAATGCACTAATATTAAAGTAGTAAACATCCTATTGATACAACTCATCCATGCTGAAGGACATTGCAGGAAAAAAAAATCAGTTGGAGAGTAATCTGATTTTTTCCAATCTCTTCTTCCAACTTTCTGCTTTCCTTGCTTTCATACAATTTCATTTTATTTTCAAGAATAAAAGCTTTCCAGTTTCTATAGACTTGAAAACCTACATCTGAAAAGATATTTGCACACCGACGTTCATAGCAGCATTATTCACAGTGACCAGGACATGGAAACAACCGAAGTGTTATACAATAGATGACTGAATAAAAAAGTTGTGGTACATATATACAATAGAATATTACTCAGCCATAAGAAGAGATAAAATACTGTCATTTGCAACAATGTGAATGGACCTTGAAATAATCATGTTCAGCGAAATAAGCCAGACAGAAAAAGTTGAAAATCACATGATATCGCTTATATGTGCAATATAAACCTGAAAGCAATAAATGAGCAGGACAAACAACGGAGACTCGTGGACATGGACTATAGGCTAGTGGTTACCAGAGGACTATAGACTAGTGGTTATTAGTGAGGTGGGGGAGGTGGGGGGAGATAGGGTAAAGGGAGTCAAATATAGAGTTTAGAGGGAGAGCAAAGTGGGTAAAGTGGATCAAATATATGGTAGCTGAAGGAAACTGGACTTTGGGTGGTAAACACAAAAGAATATGTAGATGTCAAATCATAATGTATACCTAATAATTATATAATTTTATTAAACAATGTTACCCCAACAAACTTAATTTAAAAAAAAGAAAAGAATAAAAGCTTTCACATAACCAAAGGAGTAGGTGCTAAACAAATTGTTGCAGGCTAACATTTGGGGTTAATTGACATGTGAACCCCATGATAAATTTTAATAAAGAAATTGACTGAACTCTGCTCTAATACATTAGTCGCATTACAGTCCTATAAGGGTAGATTAGACTCTTCATTAGACTGTCACTTAAAATTACAAAAAACATTTTGTATAATATCTGTGACATCTTTAATTCTTATTAGGCACAACTAACTTTAAAATGAGGACAAAATTGAGAGAATGAGAGAGCAGAGGCACTATTAGAATCTAAGGACAAAGAAAAATGAAAAGTCTGAGACAGATAAACATGGTATTTGTAATGAGTACTTACTATGAATTTTTTTTAGGTAAATCATTTTATTAGTCATTTCAGCACTACCAAGTGTGATGGTTATATTCTCAGATTTTTTACAGTAAAATCTGTATTGAGAAACATGACCACATAATTAGAAATAATTTTTAATTGTATATCCCCTTTATACAGTGCTTGTGTTCTTTACTGGATATATTAAAATTGGTTGTTTTTAAATGAACTCATACTTTATCATTGAGATATACTAGAATTTAATAAATACCTTACATTCATGTATCATTCAGGCAACTGCACTGATTTTCTTTAATCTTTAACTCTGAAAATTTTGTTTTTTTCAGACTTTCTGACAAGTATCCAGTTATTTTTAAGCAAATTAAATTTCAGAGCTTTTTATATAAAGGAATATTTTGTAAACTATCAAGAGAATATCCATGTTAAATTTACCTTGTTGTTTTGGAATTATATGTATTAGGTTCTCTTGTCAAGACTTGTAACAGCATAGAAGCTTAATGTAAATTCTTTTTTATACATAGTTAAGTATTTCCTGAAAAATATAAAGAAACTTTAATGTGGTAAATACAAAAGCATTGACAACTGTTATAAAGTTATAAAATAATTTTTAGAGTATATGAAAGCCATACTAGCAACAAGAGTATACTTTTTATACTATTTTAAATGCTAAAGACTATAATTAGCTATAATTTTACCTTCCAGTATTATTTTCCAAGCATAATTTATATAAATTTAGCGTGCTACCATTTTTTAAACTAATAGAGTATAGAAATACACTCTGGAAATTTTTAGACTATTAACTGTATATTAATTAAAAACATTCAGCAGCAAATCTTAATATTTAAATATTTAAAATACTGTATTATAAGACACCAAAATAGACATTTATTGATTGACTAATCCATTAAGAATCTATATCTGTTTCTTATTACTACGGTTACAAATTATCACAAACCTATTGGCTTAAAACAACACATATTTGTTATTTTATAGATCTAGAGGTCAGAAGTCTGCAGTGGGTCCAACGTGCTAAATTCATTATTGACATAGCTATATTCCTTCTAGGGGCTCTGGAATAGAATTTGTTTCCTTGTTTTTTCCAACTTCTAGAGGACATTCATATCCTTTCTCTCCTGACTCATTCCTCCATTTTCAAAGCACATTACTCCAATCTCTGCTGTCATTACATGTCTTCTCTAACTCTGACCTTTCTGCCTTCTTACATTATTGAGTGTCTACTCTATGCTAATGTTGGAAGGAAGATTTAGTTCATACCAACGGAGCTTACATTTTGGTTGGAAAGACAATAACAAATGTAGGGGTAAACAGATTTATCCACTGCACTTGTATGTTATTTTCTATGACTCATCTAAACTTCATAAATCCATCCTCTTGAGTTGTAGTAAAGATAAACTGGCAAATTTAACTGACAGTTTTTGTTTGAGTTTCTCATTCTCTTTTCAATAATATGTTCTTTTCAATTTCTTCCTCTCTCTTTGGAAAAAAGAGGCACATTTACTTGATGTATGTGGTAGAGGATGGGGCTTCTTGACCTCCCAGAAGTAGAAGAGGGAGTCTTGGATCCAGCTGATATGCACTGCTTTGTCATTAATCTTTGGTGTAATAAACCGATCTAGTCTAGTTCCTAGATCCATTGAATTGATTTCTTATGAGGTGAGGCTGCTGAATTTATCTTTAATTTTTTAGGAGAATTTCAAAACTCAATGATTCCTTTTGGCTGATTCAACCTACAAAATTTTGGTTCTAAAGATGCTAGATCCTCTGTAGCCTCATGTGGTGCCTCAGACATCCTACATCTGGACACTGGTGAGGCTGTCTATCTTAAAGCTACTTGCACTGGGGCTACTCACTTCTGTCTACAGTGGCTCCAAAAGGCTTGCTGCCATTCTGCATTATCTCTGCTGCATGGGATAACTTCTGAGTCCCTTAGGAAGATGAAGGAGACTGACTGACTTTCTTCCTCCCCCCCCTTCTCTCTCTCTCCATTATTATTTCCCCCACTATTAATATGTTGGAATTGACATAAAGTTACCTAGTGTGACAATCTTGTCCCAAAGTTCTATCGAGAGAATGAGAAAAAATTTCCTCTGGTTTTGGCTTTTTCCTCAACTTAACTTTTCTTCCTCCTTACACTAATTTCCCTTGGAAAAGGAACTCTTAACACTTCTTGTGCCTTACATGCCCTATTCTCCTTTTCCCCACATGGGTTAGATAGAACTTTATTGGCTTCTAACATCATGTCCACAAGGGCTGGCTCTTAATATGTTGACAGGAGTGAAACAATTTAGAATATCTTCCTTTGATTACTTTAATGGTTAATTGTTTTTCATTTTGAGTTTAAAAAAGAAATCATATTTGAGGCTGAAAGTTAAAATATGAATCCTTTGTTTTTAGTGCACCAGCTTCCTCCCTGGTTCTGATCCACAAATTTGATTAGTAGCGTACTGTAGGACAAAAAGATTTATTAGGAATTGAAAATATTTTAGAATTATCACAGATTATTTCTGATTATATAATATTTTCAGGTTGTTATGAGTTAAT
Organism: Macroglossus sobrinus; assembly: GCA_004027375.1. NCBI lineage: Eukaryota > Metazoa > Chordata > Mammalia > Chiroptera > Pteropodidae > Macroglossus > Macroglossus sobrinus. Next base: position 292,574 of record PVKZ01000966.1, read on the forward strand.
AAACAAATAATATAAAGGTCCAAAAAAATTACTTTTTATGTTGAGTATCCAAAGAATACTTTTCTGAAAGGTGACATTGAGCTGAGACTGAAAAGGAAATGAGCTGCCACTTCAGCATAGGAAAAGAATGGTTTAATAAGAAAGAAAAGCACATGCATAAGTCCTGAGGCAATAAATAATTTTGTGTATTCAAAAAACAGAATGAAGGCTAGCATGACAAGAGTTATAATGAGTGGGAAGATACATGGCTCAAAGCAAAATTGGACAGATAGTTAAGATGAAGTAATGAAATATCTTAAGAGCTATGGTCAAAAATTTTGATTAAATTTCAAGCAATAAAGTTATTTGAGAGTTTTAGACTGGGTTGTGACAGAATTCTCTGTGTTTTAACAAATTTATTTTGTTTCTTTATGGAATAGTGCCATCTTATAGAAATATATTGTGAGCTACAAATAAGAACCACATATGTAAATTAAAATTTTCTAGTGTAGCTCTATTAAAAATTGAAAATAAGCTGGTATAATTAATTTTAATAACAAATTATGCAATACAATATATCTAAAATGTTTTAACATGTAATCAACATAGTTTTAAATATTTTATATTATACTTAATATTCAAAATCATGTGCAGTTTTATGTAAATAAGCTATTTTTCAAGTGTTTATAGCCAACTGTGGCTATTGTCTATAACAGTGGGAAGAACAGATGTTAAAAGTTGATTAAGTAAAATTAGGAGTTGGATGAGGAAAACTTGTAATGGAATAGTAAGCATTATCTGGGTAAAAGAGGACTACAGACAGGGCAAGATGGTGGTAGTGGAGATGGAGATGAATGTGAAGATATGTGAAGAATCCAGAAAGACTCGTGGAAAAATTTCTAGTATTTTAAATAACTGAATAGTTGGTTATGTCATTTACTAAAGTAGAGTAGGGGTGGTTTTAGAGAAAGACTAAAGGTAGAAAAAAAAATTCTAATTTTGGGATATGTGAATAAAAAAAAGAACACTCAAATCTCTGGGCTTTTGAACTGTTTCAGTTATCATTTTTCCTTCTTGATTTCACAAATTACCCAATAGAAACATGAAAAATGAAAAATAAAATTGTAAAATTTATTTTTGACAAAACCAGAAGATACCAGATATCCTCAACTAAAGCCAGTAAATGTCAAATAAGGGCATGGAAAAAGAGATCCAGGGTTTCAGGTATGCTTAAGATAGTTCAGAAAATCAATACCTTTGGTGACATCTAAAATTGTGTAGCTCAAAATTTGCATAACTGCATTTAGTAGTCCTACTTACCGGCCTTGTTATGAACTTTTGCTACTCTGAAGTTAATGACACACACTGAAATGCAAAACCAATAATTTTTTTACTACATTTGTTTACTACATTTGGAAGAGGATATATAGACTAGTAGTGAAAACAAATCTGGAATTTGTTTTTAAAAAAAGTAGAGAAAAAGATGAATAAGATATTACAAAGATCGACCACACTTGTAGTAAGTCATCTCTTGGCCAGGCAAACGTGAGCATTGTAAGCATGCCATTGGTGTTGATTTTGATCAGCTGGATAGAATTAATATTATTCTGTCTCTTAAAGAAATTTCTATTAGCTTGAAATATGTCCTTGGCTGCTTGTCCCACCAGAATGCAGAAAATAAGAAAGCAAACAATAATTTTTGACCCAAGAAAAACTCCCATCATTTAAAAATGAATAGTCATAACAAAGATAGTATAAGAGAAATGAGAAAATGAAAATAAATAAATAAATAAAAAGACTTTAACAACACTCATTAGTAAAATATTTATAAAAGGATTGACAGATACAATCAAATACATCTTTATTAAATCCAAAAATTTGGAAGTCCAAAGTATGGAATAGAGATACAAGAGCTCAGGGAAATTACAATAGGGCAACAGAAAGTGAAGCAACACATAAGCAAAAGTCAGAAAAAAATGAGAGAGAAAAGCTAAATTATAATATTAATGGAAGCCAAATTGGAATCAACCTTACAAAACAGAATAATACTGCAGGAAATACAATAAGTGACAAGGAGGTCAAGACTGAGGAAAACAAATTTTTTTCTTAGCTAATGATACTTCTTTCATTTCCAAATGAAATGAAATTAGCTAAGATGAAAATTATGAGCATTTAGTATAAAGTAGATTGGATATGTACAACTGATATCTTTGAAGAGATGAAAAATAGCACAGAAAAATATTAAAATTAATTTGTTTAAACATTGTAGAAATAAAAGATAATTCTACATAGTGAAAGGATATATGTTCTAGCTAAAATTTATACATAATACTTAACAATGAGATTTATTAAAATTACCAAATTTCAAAAATAAATCATGAATCTTTATTAGGCAAGCATTTACATTTTTAAATGTAAGTGTAAAGGTACCACTCTTTCCTCATAGTCCTCTGTCACAGTGTTTGGTACTAGAAGAATTTGAACAATGCTTATAAAGTCTTGAGGAAAAATTATATATTCAACTGAAGAGTTGGTTAAGGGCAAAGGCAGAAAACAAATAGCTTTTGACTATGTAAGAACTCATGGACTTAAGTTTCTCTGATACCTTTCTGGGGTAAAAAAAAAAAAAAGTCTGTAGTAAGACCTATAGTGCAAATATCTTAGAAAGCATGTGCAGAATCTCTGTCCAAAGAAATAATAACAATGAGCATAATTTTTATTTAAATGTAGAACTGAAATATAATTAAATGTAAAAAATAACATTCCAAACACACATCCTGATAATGTGAGAATGAAATAAGTAGCAAAAATTTGCAGAAAAAAAATCCTAGAGAAGGTGAGAAGTAGTGAAGTTTGCATATTTCCTCATCTTTTATTGCTAGTAACTAAAATGATTTATTAAAATCCAATAAAGAAAACAAAAATAGATATAAAAATATTTACAAGATCAAAGGAAACATTAAGAAAAATTATATAATCAACTCAAATTAGATTGTAAATTGGTAGAAAGAGAGGAAATGCAAACATGCTAATTTAATTATTGCACATGTAGAGGGTTTCATTAAATTTGTTTCTAAATGTAATCACTAGAACAAAAATTAACCCTTCCAAATTTTTATATTTTCTGAAAATATATATTACACATTCATATATACATCTATGTATATATACACATATATACATGTACAAAACAAAACTAATATAAACTATATAGTGAAACACTTATAAAATGAAAATCTTATAGAAACAAAAAAAATATACACACAAAATAAGATGTAGAAACTGAGAGTATATATATCTTCCATGCTTATAAATATCATTGGGATAAAACTCACTTATTTCAAGATTTTCAGATTTGCTTACAAATACCCAGCTTAAAAAGCAAAGAGCTATAACTACAATAAAGTGGTGTAAAAAAGATAAAATTATAAATATCTCTAAAGAGAGAAAGCATGGCTTTTGATTTTAAGATTATTTTGCCTTAAGACCAAAGGCCTTAAATCAGGGCTTTCATAATAAAAAATTATATGCCAACATGAAGATATAATACATGTGAACATTATATGATCAACATTATAAAATAAAAATGGTAGGAAATAGGATGTGACATGAACCAACATACCTTTGTTAAAATGCACAATAGTAGGTAAGAAATAGTAAACTCAGAATCATTTAAACTTACATAACTATTGAATTCTGTGCCTGAATACAGGTGATAGTCTTTTTCAAGTGTACATGGAACATCCACAAATGAATATGTGTTAGGACATATGTTAGGACAGGGCAGTCTTCTATGGCTCATGTGCCAAATCTGCTCTGCTGCCTGCTTTGTAAATAAAGTTTTATTGGAACTCAGATAAGTTCATTCTTTAGTGTATTGTTTACGGCTGGCTTTGTGCCCCCAATGGCAGAGCAAATAGTTGCGTGGGAGACTGTATGAACTACAAACTGAGAAACATTTGCTATCTTGCCCATTTTACAAAGTTTGCTAATCTCTAAATTAGTTTATAAACATTAATAATTCTAAAGTATAGCGTACATATATGTATGTATATGTATAGATGTAGATATTGATGTATATCAGTGACCATGTATTAAAAATATAAATTAAAAGTATTAGGAAATAAAAACCATAACAAAAATTTTTACTATCTGAAAACTAATTTTATGAACCTAAACTGTTATGAAACATACAAATCTCAACTCAATGAATAAAAATCAATATAAAAATATCTAAAATAATAATAAAAAAACATAGACCAGAGCCTATATGATATAGTTCAAATAGTGCTCAGAGGAAATGTGATAACCATATTATGCTAATAAGTAAAAACTGAAAATAAAGTCCAAATTAAAAATTAAAAATGATAACAAAAAATAAAATTGTGGGATGGGAAGTAGAAGGATTAAATTAGAAAAAAAATAGAATCAATAAGTGCAGAAGGTGACTTTTTAAAAAGTGAATAAATATTAGATAACCTAAGTCAAGTAAAATAAAAAATAGGAGCCCATAAGCACAGATAAAGTATTTAAAGAAAGATAAAAGCCTACTTTGATCAAATGAATTTGGAAGTGATGCTTTATAAAAAAAATGCTTTATAAAAAAAATTACTGATAAAATTTATCCCAAAATAAAATCAAAACAAATTACTAGAGAACACAGACAATATTGTCAAAAGGATATCCACCAAGAAATTATAGGTTCAGATTTCATAGTCTTTAAGCAAACTCTACAAAATTGTTAAAGAACCAGCAACTCTAATGATATGTAAATTGTTCTAAAGCAATGAAAAAAAAAGGAACAACTACCAATGTCTTTTTGTGAAGTGAGGCTGATACTGATTAAAAAATAAAGAAAAAGGCACAAAAGATGAAAATTATAAGCCAGTCTCACTATTGAATAAGATAAAATTATATGTAAATGAAACATAAGCTAACAAGAGCAAAATAGCATATTAAACTAATCTAAATGTGACTTATTCACTAGATGTTAAAATAGTTCAGTATCTGTGAAACTATCACTATAATACATCATGTTAAGAAATCACAAAAGAAAACTCACATTAGCAACTCCAGAAGTGTTGAAAAATATTTTAAAAAATTAAACATCCATTCTTAATATGTATAAATAAAATAAAATGAATTGGTATTTCATTAGCTTGAAAACTATAGTACAATAAAGAAAGTACTAAAAAAGGTATTCAAATAATTAATAAGATAAAGATGTAAATTATTACTAGTATTATGTAGTACTAATATGGAGGTACTAGCCAATGCAATTATATAAGAGATACAATTAGAAAGGGGGAAAAACTCATATCATATTGCATATACATTATATTTATATTATCCATATGCACATATGTTAATTAGAATATAACAAACCCAATTTCAATAAGGTCTCTAAATATTTTCAAGGTGTCTTATAAGAACATGTCCATGTAAAGTCTATTATTTATATATGGGTTTGTTTAATCAAGGAAAGAACAAAAGACCATAGTTAAAATGTGAAAGAGAATAAATTATATAAAACTGTTATATGCTTTCAAAATATTACTTAATATCACATAAAGTTTGATATTATCTGATGAGTATTTTTCAATAATTTTTATTTTTTAATTACAGTTGGCATACAATATTAGTTTCAGGTATACAACATAATAATTAGACATTTCTATAACTAACAAAGTGATCACCCTGATAAATCTAGTACCTATCTGATACCAAACCTAATTATTACAATATTGTTGACAATATTCCTTATGTTATACTTCACACTTCCATGACTATGTCATAACTACAAATTTGTACTTCTTAATCCCTTCCCCTTTTTCACCTGTGCTCCAACTCCCTTCCAATCTGGTAACCAACAAAATATTCTTTATCTATGTGTTTGTTTCTGTTTGCTTATTTTGTTTTTTAGTTTCCATATGTAAATGAAATCATATAGCATCTGTCTTTCTCTTTCTGACTTACTCTACTCAGCACAATAACTTCTAGGTTCATCTATGCTGCTGTAGATGGCAAGATTTTATTCTTTTTTATGGCTGAGTTATGTTCCATTGCATATAGATACCACCTCTTCTTTATCCATTCATCCACTGATAGACTGGAGTATTGATTATTCATTTAAAAATCTTAGTTTAAACATTGTAAATATTCTTATAGATGGTATTCATTGATTTATCTCATCTTTCTCCTTCCTAACACAGGAAATACAAATACATTCATTAATATTAATCTGGATTGGAATATGATTATAATTCACTGAGTTATGAGTAAATATCCCTTCAATTATAACAATTTACATAATATATTTATAGAATATAATTGGCTCAAACATTAAGAAAATAATGTCCATACTATTTTGCATGCAACTTTGGCCTCAAACTCTAAGATATATTTCTAGTATTTCTGACTGTAAAGAAAGTAATAGCTTTACTGGAAAGATCACTGAATATACATTTTTACCTTTCTTATGTCAATGCTAATGACTTTTAATGATAGTTACATTATCGTTGTCAGTAATTGGCTAATATTTGATATTAAACTTGTAGGTTATTTTATGTACATCAAAACATCAGGAAATATTCACCTCTGTTATTAAGTGTTTAAATGATAAGGTTTATAGAAAAAAGAAGCAGAGACACATTTCTGATGCTAAAATTATGCCTTCCTTTCTAATAACCTTGAAAATTAAATTTTTTTCAATTTAGGTAGAAACTTTCTATTGATGGAATATTCATGTGCTATTCCATACCCATCAAACAAATGTGGCAGTTTTCTGAAATCATGTTTGAATAGTAATGATAAAATGTTGAATAATGGTATAAAATGTAATCATACCCTTTCCTTACTCTTAGAACAAGAAATGTATAATTTTCTCATTATACCAGGAATTGTTACCATCAACAAATATGTCCTAGGATAATTTTTTGTTTGATAAAATTTCTTGTATAACACATATTTAGTAAGAAGGAACACAAACTAGTAGTTTCTCAAAATAATCTACTGCAAATTTTTTCCATCATAAATATTAAATATCTGAATTATATTTTAAAGCAGCTCTAATATGTTATCTTTATAATATTTAGATTTATATATCCTATACTGTGTTACAGAGACATCAAAGAGAGCTATGACAAGTGACCAGTGTTTGGTCTGGGTATACAAATTTGAAGAAGAAAGTAATTTTCATTAAATAAAATTATGAAATTGCCACACGTGAGTTAAAAAAAATACTTTTCATTTTTCTTCCTTCATGTGTTCTTGCTTTACCTCTGATAATCCTCATTCCCAAATTTTTTTTATTGTAAAATCTTCAAATGTTGATTTGTCAATTTATGATTTCCAACCTCAACTAGTACTTTGGCATATCACTTTGATTTTTTAAAAACTTTATTCAACTCTCTTCTTTATTATCTGCACAAGAGTTTCAGAAAATTTACCACTGTCCTTAATATAACATCCATACTCGATTATTTTCATCAGACAAAAGATCTTTAACCAAGAAAAAAAAATCCATCATTATTTCTCATTCTCTTCCCTGGCAGTCCTTATAGTGTCATCAGTGGACAACTAGGGGTCACTGAGATGCTTTCGAGGATTGTGAGTTCAAAATTATTTTTATAATATTAAAACATCCCTTGCCTTTTTTACTGTGTTGATATTTGCAATGATGGTGAAAAAGCAATGGTGGGTGAAACTAATGGTACCTTAGTACAAATAGAGGCAGTGTCACCAAATGGTAACACTAGTCATTATATTTCTCTCTCCCCTGGACTTGTAGAAAATAAAATGCCAGTTTAAGAATATTCTTAATAAAGCAGTAAAATTTTTTAAGTGTATTAAATCTCAACACTGGATTGTGCTTTCTTACAAGTCCTGAATATTGATAATGACAATGTACATAGAACACTTCTGCTACATACAAAGTACAATATTTTCTGAAGAAAGTGTGTGTTTGAATTGTCTGTTGAATGAGACACTTTTTAAATAAAACACTTATTTTATTTGAAAGAACAACTGACAAAGTAGGGTTATTTAGCTTTGGGTATTTAGTAGATATTTCAGAAAAATAAAGTGAGCCTTTCACCTAAGGAAAACTGATTGTCGCCCAGAAAATAAATGTGAAGTTTCAAGTGAAAATTAGTTTAAACTACTTACATTCTCCACTACAAGATTAACAGTTCCCAGTACTTAAAATGTTTTTTGATAAATTGATAATAATATTAATGCATATTTTCATATTGTATACTAAACCACTATTTTTCCAATGACCCAAACAATGTTACAAAATGATGCAGGGGTAAAACGATCCATTTAAAGTACACATACTTAATGGATGTAATATTAAAAGAGTAAGAAAAGTTCATTGATAGTTTCAGACTCTATGCTACAAGCTAACCTTTAGAAAACTACTTTTTGATTAGTTTTAATGTAGTGTTAAAGACCATTCACAAATACTTGAATAGACTACTAAATATTCTGTGTGAGGCGTGTTTTCTTTACATACTTCAATTGCAACCGCATATCACACCAAAGAAATTATCATATGGTAGTTATTTGGTTACAATCTTAGAATACAACATCGAACCAGATTGATAAGATACTTGTTCTTATGGAGCACACAAAATTGTTTCTTACTGTGTCTCTAGAACTTGGGACAAATAGGTATCTAATGATTATTGATTTAATTTTATAAATTGTTCTGTTCTCTGACTTCATATTCTCAGCTAATTTTGCTGATTTCTTTTTCAAGGTTGTTTAACTTTCCCTTTTAAAAGTATACATTTCTTAGGATACTGCTTTTATTCTCTCTGTATTTTCTTTCTGGATATTTGTTAACTTAAGTATACTGACCTGTCAACTATATGTTCTTGACTTAAACATATATAACTAATTTTGGCCACAAGGATAAACTTCAAAAACTTCAAAATTAATTTATAATTATCTGCTTCACTCCTTGGCCTAGAAATAACAATAACCATACAACACCAACATATTTCAAAATAGTCAGTTCTCTATATGCACTCCTTCTTCATATCAAAGCCTTTTCTTCTACTACAAAGACCATCTGGGTCTATTAGCCAATTGTATTATATCAGCATATCATGAACATCTTTTTTATATATTAAATCTGAGTATCACAGTCTGATGCATATGTGTGTATTATTTCTTTACTATCCTATGTTTATGTAATATTTATTCTGATTTAATCTCTAACATATTTTTTTATTTTTAAAACATTTTTATTGAGATGAAATTCATATCTAAAAATAAACTCTTTTAGGCTGAACAATTTAGTGGTATATACTACATTAACAATGTTGTATAACTATTACCTCTATCTAGTTCAAAATAGTTTCATCATTCCAAAAAGAAACCTAGGACCGATTAAACAGTTACTTCCCATCTCCTCCTCCCTCAGCCCCTGGCTAATCACTAACCACTAATCTGCTTTCTGTCTCTATAGATTTTCTATTTTGTATATTTTGTATAATATTAAGTGGCTTCTTTAATTTAGCAAAATGTTTTTGAGGTTTATGCATATAGTAGCACAAATCCGTATTTTATGTTTTATTTTTAAAGCAACCCTTCTGGATTAAAATCCAAGATGTGTGATGAAACTTCAGAAATCTGAGTTAGTATGGAAAAATTATCAAGCTAGCCTCAGGATTTGGAGATAAAGTTATACACTTAGAATAAAAGTAGTAAAAAGCAAGCCAATTCTTTATAAAATAGACAACTTTGCTATCTTCAGAAATACCTTAAGAGATGTCTTCATAAGTGTTTTCACTGGAAGCTTGAGTGATAGCAGTCAACCAAAAGGATCAGAATGTATCCCTAGACTAAGGAAAGATGGAACTTGTTCAAATGTTTCATAATCTTATTTTCAGAAGTCATGACATGGTCAGTGTCAGTAGATAATAAAAAAGTGGATAGAATTCGTAAGTATTTAGTCAACAAAGTCCAAAGGAAAGAGAAAATGTACCTGGTAGACATAGATATTTAATCACGAGGGAATTCTATTTTGCTGTAAGACAGAGATCTAAGGCTTCTCTTTCGACAGGATGAGATATCCTTCAAGATAATCTAATTCTCTTTGCTCTGACTTCATGCTCATCAAGAGAACTTGAGGTTATCTATTTATAAGTTTTATACTGATAAGAACTCTCATGGGTAATAGACATGAGTATTCTCTTTTGGAAATAAACACACTGGCGTTCTGGTACACAAGGGATCCATTTGGCATTAATCAGTATAGCATCTAGCATATTACCTGACATAAACAATACTCAGTAAGTGTGATTTGAATAAACTGGTAAGTGAAAAAAGCATCTATTAAACTTTTTGTGCTTAATCTTGATGTAGATAGAATAGGCTAAAGAAAAATATACCCTGTTAGTCACTTTTACCATCTTTTCTCCAACGTGAATCATTTAGAAAGTGGGTTTATTGGATTATTGAGGAGAAAAAAAATTAAATAGATTAACATTCTGCCTAAGATAATTAAAATAAAGGAATAATTTAATTGAAAAAATTAAAATTATTAACATAGGTTTTAATATGGTAAACATCCAGTAGAAATCAAAAAAAATTTTTTTGCCAAATATTACTATTCAGAGATAGGCTGCACAAGAATATTTTTCAACAGACATATTGGCTTCCTAAGTATGACTCAGACTCTCAATATGTACAAGAACTCTCAAGATTCCACTCTGGAAAATACTTTCCACTTGGAGAAATTGCTGATATAATTAACTCTGGAAAGCATGAGATCCCCATGGGCTTCTTTTTTGGTAAGAAATCTCAGGGATAATTGCAAAAGCCATTTTTAATAAGATAGAGATAGAGTACTGATTAGTTTGTTTTTTCAAGGTTGCATTTTTGAAGTTTTTATTTGAAGACATTTCTGCTAATTAATTACAGCAATGTTGCAACTTGCTCAAAATTCAGATTTTGTTCTCGAAGGAACCCAAGCTGTCTTAGTATATTATTCTTGTTATTAAATCTTCCTAGTGTTGTGAATCTACTCTAAATGAGTATATATTTATTGAAAGTCTTTTTTTTCCTTCTTACCTTTGTCATGATTTTCAATAAAGAATACTGTTATATCAAGAGGTTATAATAATAATTTTCTGACCATATTGCCTAGTAAGGATCATAACAGCTTTCAGAATCATTTTATGTGTGTGTCTTAGTCAATTACAATGAGCATGAATGCTGCTTGCAGTAGATTCAAGAGGATCAGGGGAGAAATGGTTAAGCACAGCATTACAAAGTATTTGATTGCATCTTCCAAATTCCAACAAGATTCCAAAGTGCAACTCCAAAAAGGGTTGGCAACTATACCACAATTTAGTCTCACGCTTCATTTTCTAACAGAATGATGTGTTTGTGGACATCTACAGCTTTAATCAGAACTGCCCTCAAAGTAGGGGTTAGATTAGACCTCGCCCAAAACAAAGAAGTCTTTACATTACTTATGTTCATGTAAGAGAAAATTTTTTTTTAAAGTGTGAAAATTATAGGGCCACCATGTACTTTCTTAGAAGAAACTTTATGAAACATTTTTTATTATACATGTAGTCTCTCACTGGATTTAGTGGGTTATTTGTTGTGGGTATAATTGGATGCATCATTCCTTTGTTCACCTAGTAGCATCAAGTGGAAAGATTTTCTCTTGTTCCTGCTTAGAGAAAATGGCACAGATTGATATATTCCAGAGGGCTGGATATTTTATAAAATGTAGAAATGTTGAAATTTTAATCACCCTGGAGTGACTGATGAATTGAGAAACTTTTTAAGACTAAGGACTGCTGTGTACCTTTAATATCTTCCTTGAGTGATCTATATACATTTAATTTTATAGGACATTTTTACAAATTTGACACATGCTGGAATATATAATTTGGTCTTATTTGTTTTTCAAGTTCAGCCAAATCTCATTGCTCCTCTTGATTAGAAAACTCATGAATTTATCTTCATGCTTATTTTAGATTTACTGATACTTGTAACAGAATATAAGTAATCAAATAAAAAGTGTTTGTGGAGCACAATTCCATTTATCTAGACAACAAACTTTTATAGTTCATCTACCATGAGCCAGATCCTACTGGAAACACATACACAAATACATTTTTCTGCTCTTAGTCTTGTAGTGCAGATACATAAAAAAAATGTCATAGAGGGATAGACCTGGGAGGGTTGGAGGAATCCTCAGAGAGGAGGAAATGTTTGATAAGTCATTAAGAGAAAGTAGACACCAAGTAGACCAGGGAATGAGAATTATTCAGTGTGTGTGTGTGTGTGTGTGTGTTTGCGTGTTTGCGTGTGTGCATGTGTGCGTGCGTGCATGCACGTGCATAAGGAGAAGAATCTATGTAAGTTTAAAAGAAATAACAGGATTAAAAGTCTGAAAGCCTTTGTGAGGAGCAGCAGTGCAGAGTTCACATTTTAGGGTAAAAGAGGAGGAAACCCAAGTAAACAGAGACAAAGGGCTTAATAGGCTGTGTCAAAGATTTGGGACTTTATCTTTCAGATAAACATGGACCACAGGGTTTTAAGTAGGCGATTTGTATGTTTAAGAAATGTCATTCCCCAGGCATGTGAAGCAAGGATTAGTGTAGAAAAACAGGAAGCAAGAGATGAGTTAGAAGCTACTGATATTTTGCAGGAAATAGATGATGAATTAAGTGTGGGAGGAACATAGATGAAAGGGGAGAATACAATCAGTATGATATGTCTAGCTCAAAGGTAAGTATATAAGGAATATAAAATGTTTTCTGCTCTAAGGAGATTATAATTACTTATATATTTAATTGTTGGATGACAGGATCAAAAACTAATAAAGATTACAAAATGACTAGATGTGGTATAAACACAGGCTTTGATAAAATATATATACTGTTTTATAATTTTAATACTTTAGAAATTAATCTATTTGCTGAGGATATGGCTAAATGGCTACAAAAGATATTTCTGGAATTCTCAAGCCATTCTTTGGTCTAAACTTTCTTTAATCTCATTCTACTATGGAAATAGAAAGCATCATCTTCTTGATAAAATTATGGCTAAGATAATACTAAGGAGGAGGTGGACCTTAAAAGATGGGTGTGGCTTAGAGGGAAAGTTAGAGAATTTTAGTAGAGGGCCAGCATAAATACAAGTAAGGTGATAGGAACTGATATGGTGTGTGGAAGAGGCAAGGAGTTTAATGATTTGATTGAAGCAGAGAAATGCCATGTGGCACTAAGGCTGACTAAGTATAAGGGCCTAGCCTGTGTCATGGAAGCTGGGCTTAAGAATTGACATTTTAGCTAATAAACTCATCTTTATGTTGTGGCCATTCATTCTAAATCAAGTTGTTTATTGTTTTATATACTCAGGGCTTCTAATTTCAGTATGCTTGAACACAATTACATATAATTGTTTTTTTAAGCTGGTTAACAAATACATTGTGATTGCCTTCTCTTTCTCTACTCTCTCCATTTTTGTTTGAAAACGAAATGACACACCAGAGTGTTTGTCTCGTCATTCTGGAATAGTCAATAATTTAATGAGTACATTACTATAAATTCATTAAAAATGAATAAAACATATCGAATGTATGGCATCTTTGGAATGGTTCATTTTCAGAGTGCCGGCACAGCCTTCATTACTTTATAATTGACCCTGATATTTCTTGTGTGTTTTTTAAAACAAAATTGAGTTTTACTACAAATATTTTGGCAATACAAGGGGAAGTTACTTGTACACAGAGGCCTATATATGGTATATTTATTATGTGATACTCATAAAACAAGGCTAATGTATAAACTATATAGGCAGCAAAACTAAAATTCAAAGTTAAATATTCTAAATTTTTCACTCATTTATAACATCTTTTTCCTATGAATGTAAACAGGTATTTTTAATCTACCCTCTTCTCTTTTTCTCTAAAACAAATCCTTTATTCTTCAAATCCCTAAGTAGATACACACAGCTCCCCTAATCTAAACAGTGATGGATAAGGACAAAGATTAATATAAAACATTTGGTACTTTTCTTGTCATTTATCATTGACATGTTATTTTAGATTGAGTAATTTCTTGAGAGGAAACAAAAGAACAGTATTTTTTCTCACTGGAAATGGCAAATCTACTTCAGCTTAAACTAATTTTCACCCTGATAAAATAAGATTATAAACTAACCAATATATCCTCAGAGAGCTTACAAAGCTGGAATAACTTTGAAATATAAGTATAAACAAAACATGCTGCTTTCCTGAGCAATGTGAGCAGAATGCTAACTCTCCCTTTAACTATAAACTTGACTGGATTATAGAACAAAAATAAAATTTTAGTAAATTAATGATTAAATCACTATCTTGATTTATATCACCATGTATTTATTTTATGTTTTTAGCCATATATTTTTTATTTTTATATAATTTTATTATTAATAAAAGGTTTAAGAATAGTACAAGAAATTCTTGCATACCCTTTACTGATATGGCTCTTTTTTTCTATTCTCTCTGTCTCTTTCTCTTCCTCCCTCCGCTTCTTCTTCCTCCATTTTTTTCTCCCTCTTTCTACCTCCACAAGTCCATCTCTCTTCTTCTCTTTCCCTCCTCTCCTCACTCTTCTTTCTTTATCTATTTTTCTCTCTTTTGAACCATTTGTAAGTTGGAGATTTTATGCCTCTTTATTTCTAAATAATTTAGTGTATGCTTACTATAAAAAGCAGGGGGTGGTCATTCTCTTACATAACCACAGTATAGCAAATTCAGTATATTAATCCAATATTATCTAATTCAGTCACCAATCAACTTTTATTAGTTATCTCTATAATATCTTTTTATGATTTACTTTTCCAGTCCAGAATCTAACTTAATCATGTATTACATTTAGTGGTCATAAATATTTAGTCTCCTTAATAATCTGAAACAGTTTTTTAAACCTTTTTTTAAATTTTTATATATTTGAAAAATAAAGAAAAATTATTGGGTAGAATGATCCTCAATTAGAGTTTGTTTATTTCTTCATAACTAGATTCAGATTGTGCATTTTTATAGTAATATCAAGTAAAAGACATCATTTCCTTGTCAGTACATCAGAAAGCAAATATGTTGGTTTGTCCAAAAGTTAGTGATGTTAACTTTTATAACTTGGTTAAAGTGGTGTCTGTTAGATTATTTTACTTTAAAATTACTATTTTCCCTTATAATTAATAGATAATTTATAAGGAGATACTTTGATATTATAAAAATATCCCATTTCTTGTCAAACATATCATCTGCTAATTTACCATCACTGGTAATTTTCTAATTTCATCAGCACTTCTTTCGTAATTGATATTCTAAGAAAAATTTAATATTTATTGAATATTTATTAATATTTAAATTTATATTATTATGGGTTCCTGGAAATTTTTTTCAAAATGTTTAACCTTTTACTGTTATTTATTTTGATAATAAAATCATCTTAGATATTGACAGTGGGAAGCTCATGAACTGGCCCTGTGTCCCGGTGTTCTTTTGACTATGTCAGTTTGACTACTTGCCTCAGCCATGTAATCCAACACATCTCTCATAAGACCTAATTTCTTTTTTGTTTTAGCAGAGAATAGTATTAAAAATTAAATGTGTGTGCTAAGTGTGTTCTTTGTGTTCTTGCACTCTCTTCTCTCGATATATATATGTGTGTGTGTATATATATATATATATATATATTATTCAAGATATATATATGTATGTGTGTGTGTGTATACATGAATACTAGAGTTTAGTATTTGTTTACAAAAGTTTTCTAAATAAAATTTTAATATAGTAAAATACCCATATCTTAAGTATATAATTTAATGAGATCTGACAAATTTATACACCCATATAACTCATAACTCTATTGAAATAAACACATTAACATCACTCTGGAAGGTTTCTTTGTGCCCTACTCAGTAGATCTATACCCTGTACCAGAAATTTTAATCACCCTAAGCAATTATTTGCATAGGTTAGTTTTAAATATTTGAGAATTTCATAGAAACTGAATACTACTGTATGAATGCTTTTGCATTTGGAATCATTTGCTGAGGTTAATGTACATGAGATCATCCATATTGTTGCATGTATTGGTAGTTCACACTTTTTATTGCTGAATAGTAGCTATTGTGTGAATATACTTTGCATAAATATATTTCATTTGTATGTTCTTGTTAATGAATATTTGGTTTGGTTGCAGTTTCTGGATTTTTTATGGGCATATGTTTTTATTTCTCTTTGTCATAGAGTAAATAAATACATGTCTTACTGGATCAAAAAGAGGCTAATATTTTTTTATGAAATTGTTTTACCAAATTGCAATCTCAAAAGAGTTTAATGAGAGTTCTGTTTGTTCCACATTCTTGCTAGAATTTGATTTTGTCAGTCTTTACTTTTTTAACATCCTTGTGGGGTAAAATGAAAATACTGTTTTTCTAAATTTGCATTTTCCTAGAATAATTAGTGCTATACATGGAAGTATTTAGTAGAATTTTGCTCTAATCTGTAAATCAAAGCACTAATTTATTTTAAACTACTAGGGTCATTGTAATGAGTTTTAGAAATATTTATTAAGAGTAACTCAGTAAATAAAATAATAGTAGTTAAAAATTTATTGAATGACGGATTAAATATTGCCTCAGGGAATCTCTAAATTTCAGTATAATAAGCTTTGGCAACTTCAAATTTCAGATGAAATATACACTAAATGAAACCTAATGATTTTATTGTATCACTTTGAAATCATTAGATTTTTACTATGAAAGAATAAAATGTCAATAACTTATAGTTTATCAAATAAAACAGATTTTCAGCAATTCTAGATATAAAGATAAGCTATCTGAAAATAAAATTGCAGCTTGAAGTTTACTCTAGTTTTTATCTCAAATATGTATATACCCTGAATTAAGATTTCTTAAAATAATTATTAAATCAAATTTAATACAGAAATCTGCCTGGTGAGTAGAATAAGTATACTATATGTGTATCCATTTAGATTTTCTTTCTGATTGATGTGAACAAAACCCTACAGTACCTGAAAAACCTAAAGTTTTGTGGTAATTAAATTTTTTTCTAATGCTAAAGAAAGGAAAAAATGTGAAAGAGGTGGAACTTTTTCAAAGAAGCCCATGAAGGTATTTATTTAGTTCCCCAAGGTCACTGAAGTAAATAGGGCACAAATATATGCACTCTTAATTACAAAGAATCCCTGGGGAAACAGAGGTAAATGCAATCCAAATTTTCTACTCAGGTATTAGTTACATCTGTTGGTCACCAATGTCTTTGCCAATAGGAATTTGACCTGACAATTGTTTTTCAATTTTATGGGCTTTTTTTTCTTATCTTTGGTGGAAATGGTAGCAAGAGACTTGGAAGAAACCTAAATAATCACAACAAATTAGGTAACTGAGAAATAGCCTGCATCTTTCTTTTAGCAACAAGTACAGAACAGTTTCTAAATGTCACACTATTAATGGGAGATCCAGAACTACCATCAGTTCCTTTAGAATTTCTAAGATAATATTCTTTTTTTCCTCTAATGTATGTTGCACTGGGGTTAATTGGCAAAATATGATGCCCTATAAGTTACTTTGTAAGAACATGGAATATATTTTTATTTAAATGGAAAAGATTAACATGAACCATTGCACATGTATATATGTTTGTGTGTTTGTATGTATCTTTTATATCTAAACGTGATCTCAAAGGAGAGAAATAAGTAGAGACAACTTAAGAAAGGGTTTGATGTATTAGGTTGCAGAAGACTTGACAGAGAAGAAAAAGGCAATTGCAGGATGAAATCACTATTGTGGTGAGGAGAAAGAAGTGAAGCCATAAAATTCAGTGGGTCTCATCAGAAGTGACCAGATTATTGCTTACTGGTTAAGGAGAAAGAAAGAATAACACAAAAAGAGAGGGTAACAGAATTTTTACCCTCTCTTTTTATGTCATCTATGGATAAAGACAATTTTACTTTTTTTAATCTGAATAGTTTTTATTTTGTTTGCTTGCCTTACTGTTCTGATTAGTACTTTCTTCTTAATGTTAAACTAAACTGAGTACAAGTAGATATCCTTGCAGCAGTATTATTATTATTATTATTATTATTATTATTATGGAAAAAATTTGGTTTTTCACTATTAAGTGGGATGTTAGCAGTAGGTTTTTCATAGCTTAAATTAACTAGATTGAGGATACACCATTTTATTTTAGCTTGTTGATATATTAATGTTTTACTAAAAATATTCTTTTTCTTTGTTATGAGACATAAAGAAACATTTACAGAAACATTGTACAGAAACATATATTCTCATTTTTAAGTTGTGTTAGACAATTCCAGAACAGAATTAATTTTTAACAGAGTTAATATTACTTCACTTTTGAGAGAAAACCCTTCTGAACACTTTACATAATGCCCTGTGAATTATGTGGTTTTTCTATTCAGCCTAGTAGAAATAGTAATTATTCACCTTGTGTGAGCTTGAGGGATTGTACCCTATACTCTGGTTGTTTCTTTTCCTGACTGATAGTAATTTTCTCACGTAGTTGTGCTCATTAAAACTGCTGAAAATTTGATAAGTCTGTGCTCATCTTTTCTCAGGGACTCTGTCCTATACACTCTAGTCTCTTTTGTCTCATGCTCTAAACTCATTCTCATCAAGAGAGAATATGCCAAGCTTTACTTTGGTTACTTCACCCTATGTTGAAGCCTGGAAACTTTCTCCAGACAGTAGAGTAGAAAATATAGAGCTAACTTTCTTTGTTTACCATAAATCAGGGATATCAAAAATTTTTTAAACTCTTATTTTATGTATTTTTTTAGTTTTTCGAAGTTGTTTTGGGCAAGAAGGTAAATCTGGTCCCTGCTCTTTTATCTTGGCTGGAAGTAGAACAAAATATAAAGTTTCAAACTCTATTTTTAAAATGCATAGTAGATTGATCTAAACTTATATCAAGTGAGGAATGTTTTAGAAACAGGTCAAGGAGGGGATGTCTATATGTTTGTTTCAGGTTCTTTTGGTTTCATTTTATATTTCTGGGCTTCTTTCTTTTTTTTCTTTCTGATGGTTACCAGCATATGGTAAACAGATGAGAGGCATTGTATGCATGACAAAGAAATAGACACTCTTTTATAAGTCAAAAAAAAAAAAAAGAGCCAATAAATTGAGCCAGTATTAGAAAAAGTTGACTTTATTTAATCAGGAATTTTATTTAATTCTTTTCTTATACTATATTTCTGGAGAAAATAGTGATGAATAAATTGCAATTGTGCCAAAACTTAAAACCCCAGTAAACTTGTACAGTTTTTGATTAATGGCTTCATCACCCACTGCCAGCCAGGATTCTACAGATATTAATTTTAACAGGAACAGCTGGTTTTAGAATACAGGTGCAGGCTGCTCCTGCCACATGATTTACCTGTGATGTATTAATAAAAGAATGATGGTTTAACTCTTCCAAATATCATCAAAACTAGTCAATACTTTCATGAAAAAGAAAAGATGAATATATCAAAATTTTCTTTGCATTAGTGTTCAATATCTTCTTTTATCTCAGACTCCTTATACGTTCAAGTAGGTCATTATCTAGTTTGATGAAAAGAAAAAGAGACAGTTAAAATAACTTTAGTTGAAAATAGTCATATGTTCAAATAGAGCAGGCTCAAATTAGTAATTATATCCTCAAACCAAGAACTCAATGTACTCCCTTTGTGATTCAGAAAATCATACCATCTTCATTAATGCTGTATATCTTTATTTTCCACCATCATTTGCTTAGGTAACTTGCTTTTAATAGCCCAGTAAGGGAGTGAAAATGGAGGAATTATTGTTAACAAACATCATCTTAAAATTATTATTAAGGCATCAAATATAAAACTAAAAAGTAAGAAAAGTACAAATTTAGAAATGAATACTGAATAGGAGCTTTATAGTTCTCATTTTTATAAAAATGTTATGGTGAGGATTAGAAATATTTGGCAAAAATTTAAAGTATGAGAGGCCATTTCATTTCAGGTAGCACCATTTAGGCAAAAGGACAAAACCAGCAAAAGCCTTAAACACAGATTCAGTTCCCACATAGTTGTTGTGTGATTAACTTTAAAAATCCCTTTGATATTTATCTTAAATTGGGTTGATATTGTCTAGTTCACAGTCATTTGGAGGAATAATGAGAGCACACATGTACAGAACTTGTTAAATAGTTTTCATCTAACAAATATTACTTTTTTCATTACAAATGTAGAGTGGTTGAGTTTAAAATGCCTTATTTTCCATTAATATAACATGTATTCTTATAATAAATTTTTAATGGTATTTTATATTCCACAAAAAATTTCTCTATATCATAATAAAACACATGTATGTCCATATTTAATAAAGAGCTTTTATTGAAGTAATAAATTTATTTGAAATCAAGGTCAATTCAGAATCTAAGGGATGTGATAAACATGAGTGAAAAGGCATGATCTTTAGTATCAGAAGACTGTATTCCAATCCTGTTCCATCATTTTCCAGATCAGCAGGACATTGTTCAAATGATGCATCTGCAATTGCCTTGTAATATTGATTTGCAGTTGGGGAAATTTGAAATAATATGTTTATTTCCACTGTAAAGAAATTACTCTAATTTTTGTAAATGTGGCACATTAGGCAATGTGTATGAGTAGTACGTCATCAATAGCGATTTGCTTTGTGAAATTAACTTTTTATTGCAATATAAGCTAGAAAAGTTATTTACATAACTTCTAGCTTAAAGATCCAATTCATAAATAGTTTATACTAACCATAAAAATTATTGTTTTCGTGAAACATTGCATAGTTTTTGTTAACATGGAAATAATATGACTTTAGAAATGTTAGATGCTGGCATGGTAACAGAGATAAGAAGAGTTATAACTCTTCAGAGAGAAGATTTGTTTTGTTTTTTCCTTTCTCTTTACCTGCAAATAGTGTTTTGTTGTCACTTTAAACATTTTTTTTATAGAAAAAGCTAAACTTAATTGGTACATTAGATCAAGAATGAGAGAAAGAGAGCTTTCCAACAGATTTCTGCTGGCAGGTAGCACTCAAGCTAATTTATCTTTCCATTGCAATTACTCTGATACGCTTGACTCTTCCTGACTTGCCAACTGATGGTACCTGCCAGCCTACACCTGTAGACACCTGCTGGCTGAAAAAGGAATAGGTCAGGCTGTGGAGAAGAGCATATCATTTCTGTCTACTACGAGCTTAACTTTTTATTTCATTCCAGTTCCTATATCCTTGACCTATTTCTCCTGCTGTATCTTCTATGTCCTAAGAAAATAGAAACAAGGACCAAACATTAAGTGATCACTGAAAAGCAGCTTATAGCCTCTCATCCCAAATTTAAGGAAATTTTTAGTGGTGCTGGAAATTGAGAATGTAACAGAATGACTCACATCAGAAGATGTGTAGCTGGGCACAAAATAAAGTTTAGCTCTTAGGCCACATTGTTACATAGTAATGATAAACATGCTGATGAGAAGCTCTAGGTGTAGACCACTTGTTAGGGTTTTTAACTAATGATAGAAAACTTGCTAGTATTTTGAAACAGAAGTGGTATATACTAAGGTTTCATAAATACAATTTTTAAATGTAACTTACTGTTTCTTCTATTTAATAAATGTAAGAGAGAATAATCAGAATTTAAGGGCATTTAAGTAGAATGGTGCTATGATTTAACTTTACTGAAACCTGAATTCTATTCTAAATAAAAGATTTTATGTTAATTATAGCAATCAATAAGAGTAGGTAATGAAAGAACACTTGCTTCCATTTAAAATCTCTCTCTGCTTGCTTTCATCATTTGCTTGACCAGATTGAGTAAGCACCTACATTAATGAGAAAAGGAATATTACCATAAAAATTTTTCAAAAAAAATTGTCAAACTAAGTGAAACAATGATGTTTTATTTCTCTAAACCATATCGTAAAAACAAAAAGAAAAGAAAAAAAACTTTAAATTTTATATAAAACTTAAAAAAATTCTGTGTAAATCATGTCTTACTTTTTGAGGGGTTACTATTTCAT
The DNA here is from genome assembly GCA_004027375.1 of Macroglossus sobrinus. Lineage (NCBI taxonomy): Eukaryota > Metazoa > Chordata > Mammalia > Chiroptera > Pteropodidae > Macroglossus > Macroglossus sobrinus. The sequence goes on from PVKZ01000966.1 coordinate 314,626, forward strand.
AAGACTTCAAAGAGATATGTGGAGCATGTAGTGTAATGCCATAGAACTGACAAGAACTAGTCAACTGCTTTCTTTTCTATTTTTCAGCTCAAGTAGTGTAATGCTAAAGTCCAAAGCCCTTAATTAGCCTGTTTGGATTGAAATTCCAACTCTTCCACTTACTAGTACTATCTTTTTGGATGAGTTACTTAAACACTTTGTACCTCAGTTTTTTTATCCATAAAATGAAGACGTTGAAAAGATTAAATTAGTTAATAAATGAAAAGAACTTAGAACAGTGCATATCACATACTAAGCTCTCCACTACTACCACTGCTTTCCTGAAGAAACGAATTCCAAGGTATAGTCAAAGACCAGTGAGTAGGATGGCCTGGGGGACTGTTACAAAGAGATAGTATGTATAAATGAAAATGCAGAACTCTAAGAGTAGTGATAAAAATATTTTTGTTTCTTTTAAAAAGTAAAGCAGACAAGAAAAAGAACAGAAGAAATTAAGTTGAATCTTTAAACATTTCCCTGAATTTACACTTAGTGGGAACAGGGAAGTGAAGGGCCAGATTGGCATATATATCCAACTGACCCATGAATTATGGAGCCTGTTCGATGAAATGTGCAGGCTAAAGCAAAAACTGGGCATGTTTCTAAGGTTGAAATGCCTTTATTCATAACAGTTAGCATTACAGCATTTAGCTGAGAGCATGATGAATATGGCAGCCAGAGTCTATTCCATAAACCTTTTATCTATCTTAATATTCCCTGCTACTTTTATATAACCCATCACTCTCCTTCTTACCAGGATATTTCAACAACTTTCTATCAATTGATTTCTAAAATGTATTTATATTTATTCCTGAGAGCAAGAGAGCAAAATGGTACCTTTATAACAGTTTAGAAGGTAGAGAAATCCTTAGTCTTTACTGGAATATATCAAGTTCAATATAATGTGGTTAGGGAGCTATCAAGATCTTTAGCTTCTAGTTTGCTTGTTAGATTAGCAGCCTGTTTAGGTGAAATGTTGGCTTTTACACCTCTTTTTCAGTGTCAAATAAATACAATCTTGCCAAGTAAAAACACAATAAAGACTGGGTGTGATATTATTAGCAGCTAGGTCAGGGGGTGATATTTCTTTTTATTGTTAGTTCTTAGGCAGGCTGCTAAAATCTTTCCCAATTCAAAATATATGGTCTTTTAAAAAAATCTTGCTTAGCATAATGAAGTTGATATTCTTTAAAATAAAAAGGCCTAATGTATTTACAAAATTTTTTTTGAGGGACTGAGTAATTTCAGTATATATGCAGCTATTATCTGTATTCTTTCAAATTATTTAAATATTTATGTTTTACATTTAATATATCATAATGTATATAGCACTCGCCTGCTAGAAGTTAAAACTCTTCGCATATCCTAGATTTCCATGGTGAGAAACAACCAATTTGGAATAAAAGGTACGTAAAATTACCATTAACATAAAAAAGACCCATTTTTATCTTGTGAATAGTATTATCTCTGATTTAAAGGGTTATAGTGATCCAATGTTAAATGGGGCATTGTCTAAAAATTTAATCATTTATACTACAAAAAGATGTTACTTGTATAAATGTTAAGCTTAGGGTTATTTAGATTGTGTAAAGATGAAGCATAAAGGAACTTAAAGTAAGATTATACACTTTCCATCTCTACCTAGAATAGAGTACCAAAAAGGAGGAACGTGCTAGATAATTGTGATAGATCACTGGACATTTTACAATAACCCATGTCAGTTGGATGGTGGGTTAGAATATTATGGTAGAAAATATTCTATTAAAACAAAAGAGATGCTTACATTTGTTATTACTGATGAATATGATGGATTGCAACTTGGCTCCTTTTTTATCTCTGTACCAGGGTGTTAGGTAGCTAGTCAGGCATGAGCAACAGGGGAAAAAAGGAATAGAGGCCTAGGCTAGAGGCCATCCAAAGAACACCCCATTGGTAGTTAAAGAATCCTTCCTACATCCCCACAGACAAAGGACAGGAGGGACATAATCTATAACTGGTTTAATCGGCCACAGACATATGTATGCACGCCCACAACCTCAGCCTCATGATACAATCATTAAAATACCATAACTATGCCCAGAAGTTCATGAATCTAATTATAACAGACTGAATTCTGAGTACGCACATGCACACTAGGTGAAGTATTATATAGCAGCCAAGTGTCAATCAAAATGGCCTGTGCCAATCACCTAAGAATGCCTTTGTAACCATCCATCACGGCCCTAACCTATCTCAGACCTCTCCCTCCTTCAGGGTTACAGTTCTCTATCTCCCCTGGCTATAACCTGTGCCCCCTACCCTTCTAGAGTACGTATTCTCATTTCCACTTGGTTAGCCTCAATATGCCTCTAATAAATAATATTTCTCATAATTGTCATTGAGTGAATACATTTCTTCATCAATAATAAGAGCCAAAACCACTGTGTTACCAGAACTCAGATCACCACAATGGTAACATGGGGGCCTCTGTTGTGCAGATACCTGAAAGCTAGCAGTTACATTTTTCTGGACTCTTTGGGTAGTAGGATTCTGAATGTAATCAAGGGCTGGCCAATTAGATGTATTCACAAGTGATTTAGAAGACCAAAGGAAGGTAGAGGAGAAGAAGAATCGGAGTGCTGTGCATCTCCCGTGCTGTTATTGATTGTAGCAGGCACTTTCTGGTTGTGAAATGTATAACTGTAATGATTTCCTGATATTGGCAGCTTTGTGGTGGGTATCTGGAGCTGTAACTTCCTGACATAGGACTATCCTTTAGTTCTAGAAGAACTTCCTGAAATTTCTTATTTATACTAGCCAGCAGGCAGTGTTGTTTTTTTTTTTTTTTTTTTTTTCTATACCCATTCTATGATAATCCTAGCAGTGGTAGCAAATAAAACTTTCAAGGATTAAAGACTAGGGGTTTTGATTATGTTTGGATTCAGTGGTGACTCCATTAACATCAGAAAGTGAGACATTAGTAACTCATGTTCCACTTGGCAAAGCACTTCATGTAAATGTGGTTCTCTAGAATGCAATGTGTATGGAAGAAATGTTTGCCAGGCTTGGTTGCAGCTGTGATAGACCATTATGGTGAAAATGTGAAATATAATGTCTCTGAGCCAACTGGCTATTACTAACTGTGCTAAAGAACAAATTAAAAAAAAAAAAAAAGACAAGCTCAAGACTTTAAATTCTTGTCCCAGGTGATGATCAAAGAACCAGGGAGCTTCCTTAACATAATTTCTTATCTCTCATTGCTATAGTTGCAGGATCTGATTCTTTGGGTAGATAAATTACTGTGTAGGTTGAATTAAAAAATGGCTGGGCCTCTCATGTGGAACTTAAGACTTTGGGAAATGGTGGGATTTCAAGAAATAGAACGGGGAAATGTAAAGGCATTTAGATGTTTCACACTCAAAACACACTGAGAATATCCACAGAATATGCTTCTCCTTTCCTTTCTTAAGAGGCAGTTTTTACCTTTCTGTAAAACCCTACGATTTCTTAACTGAGGTAGCTTTGCAGGGTATATCCCTTTCTTGCTTTTTTTTACTATATTACTTATAACTAGATATTTACCATCCATGGAAAACAAGAACAAATCATGATCTAGAAAACAAAAGATACGCAAGATTTTTATTGCATATACTTGGAACTATAAGTAGGTATGCTTAGGGTACTACAACGTAGTGGAAGGGACATAATTTAAGATGAGTGAAATTCACTGATGAAGGTGGACTTGAAGGAAAGCCTGGATTCCATCTATATCTCAAGAAGATGGAAATAGTCCCAACTGTTTGCTTAGCTAGTTGAAACATGAACTCAATTCATATGTTAAGTGAAATTGAAATGGTAGAAATTTCTAGGTAACCTGTAAAGGGAGGAATCAAAATACTTAGAAGATAGGAAAGTTGTAAAGAATTTTTTATATGAAACCTCTTGCCCATTTCCTACTTATTATTCCCAGAAGGTCAGGAAGATACTTCCTTTAATAAAATACTTTAAAACACAGTATCATTTGAATCATGTATTCACTTAAAAATTGGGAAGTAAAAATTTGTCCTTGAAACCTATATTTTTAAAGATGCCACTAAAAATAAGATTCATTAGAGAGAAAACAAGTTTATACCTTTAACCACTACCTTAAAAAAAAGATTGAAAAAATGTTTCTATTAATTTATTCTCTCAACAGAAGATAAGGGATCCTTTCAAAAGATGAATATGGACCCACAGTTGAACATGATTAAATTTCTTATATTTTTATTTTTATCATTTTATTGTTGAAGCTGTTTCAGGTATAAAGCAGCTGTATCTGTAGGGTATTTTGGTGCTAATGCATATTTTATCATTAAATCAAGACAAAAGCCTGAGTTGGCATCTTTAGTTTGGCACAATGCTTTTTTTTTTTCTTTGCTTTTTGTATTTTTATGCCAGGAACTCTAGAAATATGTGATGAAACAGACACCTTTGCCCTATTATTCATCTTAGTAGAAAAATATTCATTGTGTTTTCATTTTAGCTATAGGGGTTTATAGATGTTATTAGTCAAATGCAAGAATATTTTCTTATATTCCTAGTTTTCTGAGAGTATTTTTAAAATTACATGATTGTGAGATTTCTTAAAAACTTGTCTGGAATTTATCAGCTAATCACTATCCTTTTTTTTATTCTGTTTGATAATAGCAAATTATATTGTTTGGTTTTGTAATGTTAATCTAAACTTGTACCTTGTATTTCTGGTATAAACCACATTTGATTTTGACATATTAATTTCTTTATATATGACTTGATTCAATTTGCTAAAATTTTGTTAAAGACTCATATCTATGTTAATGAGAAGCATTGGAATTTAACACTTTTAGTCTCTCTCACATTGGTAATGCTAGCTTCACAAAATGTGAAGAGAAGTGTTTTCTTCTTTTCTATTGTCTGAGTTTGTGCAAAGTGAGTTGGTAAAATCATCTGGGCCCAGAATTTTCTGTGAGTATGTTTTTAACTACAAATTGTATTTATTTAACCAGATAGTCTATTTATGATAACTATTTTCTTTTTAAGTGAGCTCTAGTGTCATATATCATTCCAGGTGTTTGTTCATTTCACCTAAGTTGTTGAATTTGTTGGTATAAAATTGCTCAAATATTCACCTAGTAGACTTTCAATGTCTATAGTATCTGTAGTAATGTTCTTGTTCCTTGTATTGATAATTTTTGTCTTTCTCTCTTTTTCCCATGTAGTCTAAAGGTTTTTTAAATTTCATTGTATTTACATAGAACAAGATTTGTGTATATTAATTTTTATTGTTCTATTTTCTACTGTATTATTTTCTTTTTTTATTATACTCATTCTTTTTCTTATTCAGAATTAATTTGATCTCCTTTCTCCAGTTTGTTAAGCTTAAGTTTTAGAATCTTCATTATTGAAAAGCAGCTTTTCTTTTTAATTTATAAACATTTAGTGCTACAAATTTTCTCTAACTACTGTGTCGAATGTATCCCATAATTTTTACAATGTTTTGTTTTCATTTTGGTCAAAATATTTACCATTTCAATTTCAATTTTTTCTATTATGCATAGATTATGTAGAATTATATAATTTAATTTCCACATATTTGTACATTTTAAGATAGTATGTTAATTATTTCTATTTTAATTCAGTTGCCATTAGATATTTCAATCCTTTTTCTTTACTTTTTATGGCCTAAATAGAATATGTTCTATTTTGATCAATGTGTACTTAAAAAGAATGTCTATTCTTGTGTTTTTTGATAGTGTTCTATAAAGATCAATTTGGTCAATTTGATAGTGTTTTTCTTCTATAGTCTTACTAATTTCTGCTTACTTGTTCTATCATTGAGAAAAAGATTTATAATCATTAAAACTTATTACAGTTTTTTCTTTAATCAAAATTTTAAGGAAATATTAATATAGTTAATAACTTTTAGATAAAAGCAATATGTTAAATTTAATACCAAACATATTAATTTGAATCATTCTTATAATACTGATAATTCACAAACTTTTCAACAAAATTGATTCCCCAAATCAGAAAGTGACTTATAATTACTTATATTCAGAGAAATTTAAATAGAATATTTTAGAAAATCTTAAAATTTGCTCTAGATACTTTCTAGAACATCCCTATATTCCTGCATCTTAGGATAGCACAATATCAAATACTTTTATACTGTATTTAAAGAATCATATACATGATGAATTTAAGCTAATCTTGTATTATTTTATGAGTAACTTTGTGAATGGAAACATGAGAAGTTATCAGATCTTATAGGACCATATGAGCCATGGTAATGATCTGAAGTTTTATTCTAAATATAGCAGGAAGCCATCATGGTGTTGGAAATGAGGAAGTAATAAGTTACAATTTGCATTTTAGAAGAAACACTCAAGCTGCTATGCGGAGAACAGAGTCAGAGTGAAAACAAAGTCCCTTGTACTAGTATAGTAGTGTAGGAGCAGTGTAGGAAGCAAAATGTGGTTCTATGCACTGTATGAATTCTAAGGGATTCTGCTGATGGATTAAGAGATAGTGAAAGAAAAATATACAAGTTAATGATGACTTCCTTGGTAAATATTAAAAGACAACAAAATAGACAATGGATATGTGAAATTCTTGTTTATGGATTAGAGATATATTTTGGAATCATCTACATATAGACATTTTTTGAAGACATTATGGGGCAATAAGTTATCCTAAAGATTAAGAGTAGACAGATCTGAGAATATGATGAAGGGTTCTAACTTAGATGTTAGTAAAGAGGTAGATTTATTAAAAGAGACTAAGAAGGGAAAATCAATGAGGTGAGGAGATGAAAAAGAAGATAATGTCCCAGAAACAAGTGAAAAATATTTTTTTAAGAAAAGATATCTTTTGCTTCAAATGATGCTGGGATGTTTAGTCTGAAGAGAATTAACCCATCTATGTCTTTGTGGACAAGAAAGTCTTTGGTAACCTCTAGTAATCTTTGCTCAACAGAAGATATATTCAAAGTCTTATTAGATTGGAAAGTATGGAGACAAGACTATAAGTCCTCAAGAAAATTCTCTAACGTGTGCTACTTATGAAATGTAATGGTAGCTGAGGAGTTTTCTAAAGATCTCTTCTTGTTGGCTTGCACAGGTGGGTTGAGAGCCTTCATCTTTGTAAACACTATTGCTAGCAGAGAACAACAAAGCCATGTTGAGGCAGAGGTATTGCAAAGTCCCCTAGTTTCACCTACTTGATAATTCTCATGTTTCTTTATAGCAGTTTTTTGTGCACAAGATTAAAACATTTGCCTTAGCAAAAGGACAAACTTTTCTTTTTCAGGGACATTGGAACTTATTTATGAATTGTTAAAAACTTAATTTTTAAATCAAGAGACCACTGGGAATCTCTTTTATCAGTAGTGCCAATGAAACTCTGAGAGTTGAAAACAAGTTCTGTATAATATGACATCTACTGCAATGGCCCGCTAGTATTGTTTACTTTTGCTTTGCTTCACCATTAGGAAGAGACATCACAGGCCACATAAATGGCAGTTTTGCAATATGTTTGGATCAAGCACTGGGCAGAGGTATGCTTGGAGTTTTATGTTGATAAATAATGTTCTGCTCTCTATTGATTTATTTGTTATTAAGAAATTATTCAGCTTTAAAAAAGCAGTTATTTGAAGTAAAGCAGGAAAAAAGAAAAGGGAACAAACAATATATGAATAGGACAATTATTTACTCACCCTAAACTTTTGCTTTAAGAAAACTAAGAAAGTCTACTATATTTCCTTATAAAAATTTAGAAAATTTAATAAGTATTGGTACTTAAAAGAATCTAGGAACTCCCCATTTAGGGTTTATGCATGCACGTACATGTACAAATGCCAGTATGAGAGTGATATTTTGTTCTAAAGAAAAGACTATTAACTCTTTTCTTGTTTAAAAAAAAAACATGCAGCTTGCTGCCAGAGTTAGTTTAACATCACATGTAGGAATGCTACATTTTCTAGGATTTGACACTTTCAGTGATTGAGAATTACTATATTATGGAAATACCACTATTAAAAACAGAATGCTATAAACAGAATAATGTCATTCATTTCCAAAAACTATCAATATACTAAAGCAATGCTGAAATAATAAAAGCGAGATATTTTGTGGAAAACTTTGAGGGCAAGGTTAGAACTGTAATCCACAAGTTATCTCAGAGTAAAAGCTGCAGCCACAAGTGCCCAGCAAGAGTATTCTCCGGACAAATGGGAAATGGGTTAACAAGGATCACAGAGTATGAGCATAAGTCAAGCAATAATATATACATAAAAAGATAAGCAAGAGACATGTGGTAGCATACTAGTGAAAATTAAAGAAACAAAACACAGAAGTGAAACTCTTGAGGGTATATTATAGACCACCCAGGGAGATTAAAATATAATAATTGATGGGGTCTATGTGATGTATTCAATTTACTGAATTGCTCTTGATTTCAAAGTATTGTTCTATTATATTGGTATTAATTGGTGGAAAGATTGAGAAGGGTAAAAGTAAATTAGTATGAATTCCACTCAAGGAGTGTGCATTCTGATGGGAAAAATAAAATTTTACTCTGTGTGTGTGTGTGTGTGTGTGTGTGTGCGTGTGTGCGCGCGCACATGCGCACACACACACACACGTGCACACACATGTCGGTGTGTAATATTCATATAAATCTGGTAAAGAAGCAAGCTAAAGTAGTGATAAGACCTCTTCAGATAGCTATTGGAAGTAGTATTCTTTTAAAAGCAGAGAATTTGCTAAATGCATTTCTGATGTCTCTCCCTAGGATGTTTTGTGTTTAAAGTATTGGGAAGAAGGAGAAAGAGGCTCCCCCAGTATTTACTCTAAGCAGCAAGAGCATGACTGAATAACATCATATTTTGGGAGCATTCAATGTGTTCTAGGCACTAGTTTCAATAATGCCCATAAGGAACTAAGCTTAAGGCATGCATGAAAGAAAGATGAACAAGTAAGACAGAGTCATAGGCAAGGTATCCTTGCCTGTGTCACAATAAATGACACAGCATTTGAGGAAGTCTTTCTGGGTGTGAAATGGGTAATCTCAATCTTGAAGGATAATATAAGTTTGATATATATAAGTTAGATATATTAATAAAGAATAGAGGTATGCAAGAATAAGCAGTTCAGCAATACCAGATGTGAAGTTCAAGGGGCCAAGGTAGATCAAGATGAGGTCTTTTACTAACAAATTGATTTTACCTTTCAAGAAGTGAAAAGCCATTAAGGATGTTTAAGGAAGTCATGTGGTCAGTACAGTATCTCCGGTAGTTCACTACAGCATTATTCACAATAGCCAAGATGTGGAAACAACCTAAGTGTCTGTTAAAGGATAGGTGGATAAAGAAAATACACACACTTAAAAATGGAATATTGTTCAGCCATAAGTAAGAAGAAAGTCTTGCTATTTATGACAACATGAATGAACCTAGAAGACATTACACTAAATGAAGTAAGTCATACAGAAAATAAAAAATACTATTATGGTGTCACTTATGTATAGAATCCAAAAATTTTTAAAAAGGCAAACTCATAGAAACAGAATAAAATGATAGTCACCAAAGATTGGTGGGTGGGGGAAATGAGATGTTGGTCACTATTAACTTTAAGTTACAAGATGAATAAGTTCTGAAGATCTAATGTACAGCATGGTAATATAGTTAATAAAAATGTATGCATAAAATTTGTTAAGAGAGTAGATATTAAATGTTCCCTCAAAAAAAGGTAGTCATGTCTATGGCCATGATACTATGAACAAGCCTAATTGGCTGATCTCAGAAGTTAAGCAAGACTGGGCCTGGTCAGTACTTGGATGGGAGATCACCTAGGAAGACCAGGTGCTATAGGTGTAAAAAAATTTTTTTAAATTAGAGATTGTAAGCTGACAAGGTCCTTGCAATCTGTGAAGTCAACCAAGGGATACCTTGCCTGAAAAAAAAGGTAATTGTGAGGTAATGGATATGTATACTAACTCGATAGTGGTAATCATTTCACAACGTAGACGTATATCAAATCATCATGTTGTACATCTTAAATATATTACAACTTTATTTGTCAATTATACTTCAATAAAGCTGGGTGGGGGAAAGAATTAACCAGTCTTTTCACTCATTGCAGTTCTCAGTAGGTATTCCACCTATATTTATCTACCTACTTACCTATCTATCTTGCCAAATAGAAAATTAAGAATAGCTATTTGGGTTCTTTGCACATTTTTAAAAATATTTTTAGCTTTTGAGTTCTAAAATATTTAATATATTTCAGATGTTAACTCTTTACTGAATTTATAGTTTGAAAATATTTTCTCTCATTTCATAGATTGCTTTTTATTTTGTTGATTGTTTTCATTGCTGTGCAGAAACTTTTAGTTTGATGTATTACCACTTGTCTATTTTTGCATTCGTTGTCAATGCTTTTGACATTAGATTCAAAAAATCATTGCCAAGACCAATGACATAGAGATTTTCCCTGTATTTTCTTCTAGGAGTTTTATATTTCCGGTTTTTTTATCTATGGGTACAATTTTAATCTTTGCATGTGAATGTTTAATATTCTCATCATCATTTATTGAAGAGGCTATTCTTTCCCTGCTGTATTCTTGGCACCTTTGTGGGAAAAGAGTTGACAATATGCATGGGTTTATTCTGGGATTTCTGTTCCATTGATCTATATGTCTGTTTTAATGCCAATACCATACTGTTTTGATTACTATAGCTTTGTAGTAAAGTTTAAAATCAAAAAGTGTGATGCCTCCAGCTATGCTCTTCATACTCAAGATCACTTTAGCTTTGAGGAGTCTTTTGTGGTTCCACATAAATTTTAGGATCGATGTTCCTATTTCAGTAAAAAATGCATTGAAATTTTGATAGGAATTTTTGAATTTTGAATCTATAGATAGCTTTGGATAGAATGGACATTTTAACAATATTAATTCTTCTGACCCATGAACATTGGATATCCTTTCATTTATTTGAGTATTCTTCAATTTCTTTCATCAATAGTTTTTAGTTTATATATCTTTTATCTTCTTGGTTAAATTTACTCCTAAGTATTTATTCTTTTTGATGCTGTTGTAGGTGGGATTCCTTTCTTAATTTATTTTTAGGATAGTTCATTGTTAGTATATAGACATGCAACTAATTTTTGTATGTTGATTTTGTATCCTTCAATTTTACTGATTTCATTGATCAATTCTAACAGTGTCTTTAGAGTTTTTTATTTTTAATATGTCATCTGCAAATACATACAATTTTACTTTTTTAGATCTAATCTGGCTTTTTTTAACTTATTTTTCTTGCCTAAGTACTCTGTTTAGACCTTATAGTAATATGTTGAATAGAAGTTGCAAGAGTGGGCATCCATGTCTTTTTGCTGATCTTAAAGGAAAACCTTTTGGCCTTTCACCATTGTGTAGGAAGTTAGCTGTGGGCTTGTCATTTAGAGGCTTTATTATGTTGAGATATTTATTCTATACCTAAATTGTTGAGAGTTTCTATCATTAAAGGATGTGAATTTTTTGCAACTATTAAAATAATCATATCATTTTTATCCTTTATTCCATTAATGTGTTTACATTGATTTGCATATATTGAACAATTCTTACATTCTAGAAATAAATCCCACTTTATAATGGTGTATGATTCTTTGAATGTGCTGTTGAATTTGACTTGCTAATATTTTGTTGAGGATTTTTTGCATCCGTGTTTATCAGAGATTTTGGCCTGTAATTTTTCTGTAGTGTCCTTGTCTAGTTTTGGTATCAAGGTAACACTGGCATCATAAAATAAGTAGTGTTCCTTCCTCTTCAATTTTTTAGAAGATTTTGAGTATTGATATTAATTTTTCTTTAGATGTTTGGTAGAATTCATCAGTGACGCCATGTAATTCTGGACTTCTCTTTTAGGGTTTAATTTTTGATTATTGATTCAATTTCCTTACTAGCGATTGGTCTGTTCAGATTTCCTATATCTTTGTGATTAAATTTTGGTAGGTTGTATGTATTTAGGAATTTACCTACAGTTAATTCTTAATTCCTAACATAAATGTGAATTACTGAGGTTTTTCTTTCTTTCTTTTTTTCCTAGTAAAGTTCTTTTTATTAAGATTAAGTTGAGAATATTCATGAAAGAGATAGGATGAGATAATTGACAAAATGCCTCAATAGATTTTATAAACCTTCTACTAAAAATCAACAGTATTAACAATAAGGTCACTGTTTTTAGTGAGAAATCTACTACTCAAATAAAAATTGGAAGAGTGGTGGCATCCTAATAATACAAACAAGCTATTTCAAGTTTTAGGCTACTAGAATCTCAGTGATACTTAGCAATGTAAATCAGGAGAATGAAAAAAATTAAATTAATGTTGCCTTTAAAGAACTTTAGTGTACAGTTTACTATATAACAGAGGAGACTTGCTGTTATGTTTTATACTCTGAGATTATAAGCAGATTGAAATCTAGGTAATTAATTCTGCAAAAGTATATTATTAATAAAAATAAAAGAGTGTTCAGAAAGATATTCTCTAAATGATAAACAGAATGTAAAGAGACTTTAATGAGGTGTAGTAGTTAATCTAAAGAAATATTTTCACATATTTAAAGATTCCTCAGATATGTGGGATATGTTAATTTTTTATAATCCTAAATTGATCAAATTAAAAGGAATTATATTTTTGTTTAACATGCTGATGAACAAATTGTTCAGAATATTCAAAACTGGGATGCAATGTCTAAGTTGTTAGTTTTTCATCATGAAGGGCAGTTATGATGTTGTATGATCATTAAGATACATGCAGTAAAAAAAATCATGAATGTGATGTGGAGTAGAAAGAATCAGTTAATTTCTGAGGTCAATTCAAATTCTAAGACTCTCTGGTAAAATGAGCTTCTTTTGATGAGTCTCACAGTGTGTTAATGCTAGTTTGCTGAAAAGTCTTCTGCTAGTAAATGATTTGTGGATTTGGTTTAAGCCCTAGTAGTAATGAAAACAAAAACTTTAATTGAAGACCAATAGTCTGCAGATCAAATATTTTTTTAAATTTCCATATTCAATTCAATTTTTCTTCCCTATTCTTTTTTTAGAAGGTTTCAATTATATTCTGATGGATTAAAAGAAATACAAGATTTCTAAACTATATACTTTATATATGGTTCTAAAAATTAGACAGGATTTAACTCTAAATTTCAACAGCCTTAGTAATTTTTTTTAAATAAAAATATCCATATAGTTTAAGAAATAAGACTAATGTGTGCTTCAACATATGCATGTGAATATATGGTAGCATTAATAGAGTATTTATATCATTTATCAGACTAGTTATTTACCTGCCCACTGCTTCAATTCATATTGTTACAACACTTTTTATTAGATAGAATACTATTTAACTATTTTGTTGAATTTAAAAATCTAATGATTCTCTAATAAACCAATACTTTTTCACTTAGTTTGTAGTCATTTATTTCATGACTTGTTACATGACAGAATTTAATTTTCTATTCAAAGCTGCTTTATAAAACATTATACTGAAAGTTTTTGAAATTATATGAGCTGTTGATCAAATAGTGCAGTGAATTTATTTTCTAATAGTTGATGAATAGAGTGTTGTTACACATGGGTCTGAGTCAATATATATGAAAGTTCTTTATAAACTACAAATAGTGGGTGATAGAAATGTCTTTCTAAAAATCAAAACCAAGAAAATAAACTAGAAAACTATGAAAATATTAGAACTAAAAGATAAGTTCATTTAAGTTTCTGGATACTATTGAACAATCAGGTATCCAGATGGTCAATAAGAAAAATGAATCAAACTGAAAGTAACAATCAAGTCTTTATTCACTAATTGCAACAGTGCAAGCAAGTGGCAACACAAGGTGCTGGCTCCCCAGTTATCCATTTTTCTCCACAAAATTGTCCTAGATAAGTCAAATGGAAACTGCTCAGATAGAGGTAATTGTCTCACTGACAAAGAGCCCAAACAAAGACCTATACTTCTTATGGACTCATGGATCAAAAGTGAAGGGAGAGAAGACAGGACTAAGAGTGTAAAGGTATTGAGTCTAAGTGGAGAAAAGTGCCTCAACTGAGGCCTCCAGTAAAAGAGGACTTGGTGGAGGCACCTGGGAAGTGCCTCAGATAAGGTCTCAAAAAGGACTTTGAATGAAGGTGCCTGGAATAGGAATGCAACTATGTGTATGAGCATTTTCATTTCTTCTTGAAACTATATTTTTGTCTTAATATTTTAAGAGTTTAAATTAATATCCAATTAAGAACCGCATATTGCATTTGCTTTAAAATAATTTTTAAAAAATTAAAATTATTTCTTAATATACATGTGTATATAATTAATGTACTAATAGGAAAGAATAAGCACAGTGAAAAGAAACAAAGCTAAATCAGGGGATAGTGTTTAATGAGCTATTAGTTAAGGTATAGTGACCATGGTACTCCTTTTTTCTAAAGAGAGAACACTTGAGCAGACACTTCAATTATTTTAATGCCATGTGTTTTTAACTTAAATATTTGAGATTTTATAGCTAGAGGTTACTCATATTTTAAATTTTCCCAATCGTGTTTCAGAGGCTATAATATGAGGATATTTAATTTGATCTCTTAAAACCAATAACTAGTGTCATGAAACATTATTTCTAAAAATTGATCTTAACACATATAAAAGATAAATATTATCCTCCTAGGACTCATCTATAGTAAATAGTGATTAGATTATCCTTGGTTTTACTTTATGAGAGCTCATTTCATTACCTTCAACAGGCTATTTGTATAATTTTATGATTAAAGAATTAAAAGCTACTGTGTAAAGATTTTTTTAGTTAAAATGTGGAGTTAAATGTTTTAAATCATGACTTTTTCTATGGAAGTGCCTCAATATTTTCAGGTGCCAAAAAACCAAATGCCCTTCTGCTTCATCTATCAGCTTACTCATAGAATTGGCCTGATACCTTGGAGTTAAAATGAGCAGGTAGTTTGATTCTCGTTATCTGGTTGCCTTTAGGATCTTGTCTTGAAGAAAATGAATCAAATGAAATAAAATAAGTTTTTTCTAAGAAGCATTGCAAGTTTTTATGGTCCTAACCATTTTGACATCTATTTTCATTGGGAAAAGAAATGGAAGTTACCTACCATCCACTAGCTTTAGAGGCTGGGTTAACATTTCCTGCAGGCTATAGATTCCTGTTTCCATAGAAATAAAAGTTTGGATTGTTGAAAATGAGAGAAAGATTTTAAAACCAGTATGGGCTTCTATTAGTAAAAAATTGTGCAGATGTGCTTTTATGTTTGCAGACAAGAGTGGTTGAATCAATCTCATGAGCCTTTCAATGTGCTCTGAAAGTCAATGAGGGAGAAATGAAATGTCCCTAAATTTTGAGTAGAGGAGTATGGTCATTATTAGTCTACTAACAATGACATAAGAGGACCATAAAGCTTCCTAAGAGGCCAAAAACATCAAATCTCTCTATTTATTGCATTTTGAAAGCTTTAATATACTTAGTCTGCAAGTCAGTATTTAGTCACTTGAGAGATCACAGGAAACTGGCATTTTAAAGCTTAAATTTAATGATTAGAAATAAGAATAGAAACATTTCATTCCTCCTAAGATTGAAGCAAACATTGAATATATATAGTCCTTATTTGACTGATGATTTTGACAGGTCAAAATTCAGAGAGAGATGGTAAATAATTTCTATAAAGTTTAGTTCTGGAAATTTAACATTGTCTTCTCTTTTATATGTACCTTTGTTTTGAAATAGATTCTTATTAAAATTTGTTATTAGAGGATCAGAATAGACTTTTCATTAGCCTATGAAGTATTGGAGAATGAGAGAAATAAATATTAAATATTATATTTTCAGATGAATAACATGAAAGAACAATAGTGATAATAATTTGAAGACTTGGTTTTCTGGCCATGTATCCTTTTTAAAATTATTTGAGATATAATATTGTAAATTTACCCATGGTTCTTTTTGCTTTATTTCACAAGACTGGGGGAATTACTGGTTTGATGTTTCCCAGAAATTTTAAAAAGAAAAAAATATTTTATAGCAATATTGGGCTTGTCTTGCTCTAATATATAGTTTTTCTCTTAAAAAACAGCAGCCTAATTATTGTACTATATTTACTAAAAACCTACATTAATTATATTCCAAAAACATTAGTAGTCATTTAGTTATAAATATGTGATATTTTCATTAATATTTGAAACTACAGAAAGCAAATCAAAAATAACTTAATCAAATAATGCAAAAATACAACATAAATGTCACCCAGATAAATGGTCTATCCATGCTTGGAACCATTCTCAACTTAGTAATTATGACCCCTAGAGCATGTTTGCTTAAAACAAACAACAGCTTATTATTAGGTCTCAAAATTTCTTAGCAATTATAATTCCATGAGAGAAAGTGAGCAAATGTTAATAGAGGGAAAATTTATAGCTTTATAGTATCAACAAGACTTGATATTTAGTATTCTTTTGGCTATTATACCAGCCAATAGGATTTGATGATATGACCTCCTGTTTTGCTTCTTGGTACCAACCCAATCCAAAATTATTAGACTTTCAGGAAGGTCAAGGTACATATTGTAAGCTTAGAGCTAACATTTAGGAGTACTTAGTTATAGAGAAGCATAAGTGAGTGACTTATGGTTGGAACTTCCATAACTTCTGTGTTTACAACTGGAGCTATTACAAGAAAGTATGTCCCTTGTACTCATTGTAAGAAATATTGAAAAGTATTTCCCTACTCTCCTATCTCCACAAAAGTGCTTTTGGGTCTCTTCCAAATAGTTTGTGCATGTTGAGTTTATACAATCTGCTAAATGAGAGATGTTAAACATTGCTAGGTGAGAGACATAGCCAAGAGCCAGAAGGAGAAATGGAAATAGGTCCTTAAATGACATTTTTCCTCATCATATTGTATTATATGGGTCTTAGTATTTTACACAAAGCCCTAAATGAACTAACCTCTGCCTAATTCATTGAAATCCTCTCTTCCCATCATTCCTTGGGCATCCTAAAGTTTTCCATTTACTCACCCAACAAATATATAACAATATATAAAACCATGTATGCAGGATACAGTATTGAACAAGGCAAAATCCCTGTCCTAATGGCATGTTTTCTAATGGGGGGGCAGATATAAATTCACATATAAATGCATGTTAGATAATTTCAGGTAGTAATAAATGTTAATAAGAAAATAAGTATAGAATAATTAAATAATTAATTGCTGGATTGAGGAATGGCCCCCAAGATGTGGGCTTTTCAAAGAGATCAGTTATTAATAAAATCTGAATAATGGAAAAGCAGCAGCTTTGGAATATGTGAGGAGAATACATAGAAAGAGAACAAAAACAGGAGAAAAAGCCAAGTTTGAAATAATGTTGCTACATTCAAGAGATAGAAAAGAAGGTTATGGGTTAAGTATAGGTGGATCTTGAGAGTTTGAAAAGACATATGTCATGTAGATACAGATATATGGTCCATGAATGTTGGCATCAGCATTATCTGAGCTTATTCTTGGTCCCCACCCAAGATCTACCAAATTAGAATTTATATGGCTGGTCCCAGGAATTATGTTTTACCAAACTTTTCAGATCATTTTTTATGTATCCAAAAGTTTGAATTAGCACTGATATATGTACAGTTCTAGGAGTGATTTTTTGATGATGGTGTTGATCTTGGAATTTAGTCTAATTTAAATGAGAAATCTTTCAGGAGGGGTTACAGCAAGGTCATTGTGTGACTTAAAAAACAACACTGGTTTCTGTGGAGAGGGAAGACTGTAAGAAGTGAGACCCGTTGGAAAGCAAATACGTTATGATAATTGAAAATGATCTTGACTTGGACTTGGTTGTATTCAGTAATAAAAAGTTGTTTTTCTTAAAAATACTGAGAGGTGAATTAGATGTTGATAAAAATTATTAGGAATGAGAAATATTTAAGCAGTTCTAGTTAATTAAATTATTTACTGAGATAAAAATAATTGAAAGAAAAAGCAGGTATTCAAGAGTTTATTATTAAGTTTAAGATGACTATTATAGTATCCAGGATATATAAAAAATGCTTACAATTCAATAACAAGAACCCAACAACTGACCTGACTTTGAAAAGGGCAATAGATCTGAATAGATATTTCACTAAAGAATTTACATACATGGCAAAGATACATAAGAAACAGAACTTCAATCATTAGTCATTAGGTAAATGTAAAGATAAACCAAAATGACATGTCATTACCTACCCACTAAAAGAAACTAACAATTTTTATGATGGCAATGATAAGGATATAAAGCAACCAGAATTCTCATTTATTTTTAATGTGAATGTAAAACTTCTAAAGAGAAATATGAAATCTTCAAAGGAAAAAAGGTAAAAATTACCTTAGAAGAATTTGAATTAACTCCTTTAATATTGAGTCAAAATTATTTAAACATAAAACTTTATTATATTTAGCCAAGTGGCCAATTAAAAGCTGTGACCATCAAATATAAAGACATTTCTAAACACACAGGGATTCATAAAATCTAGTATTCACAGTCCTTCTATGGCAAAGAAAATTATTACAAATGCTCCTTGACTTATGATGGGGTTACATCCCAATAGACCCATTATAAATTGAAAATATCTTAAGTCAAAAATGCATTTAATTCACTTAGCATACTGAACACCACAGATTGGCCTAGCCTACCAAAAACATGCTCAGAACACTTACGTTAGTCTATAGTGGGCAAAACGATCTAACACGAAACCTGTTTTATAATAAAGTGTTGAATATCTCATGTAATTTATTGAATGCAATATCCAAAAAAAAAAAAAAAACTGGCAACACAGCACACTGCAGAGTATCAGTCGTTAACTCTTGTGATCATGAGGCCGACTGGTAGCTGCAGCTCACTGCCACTGCCCAGCATCCTGAGATAGTACCATACCATTATTGCATATCACTTTTACACCAGCATAAAGTCAAAACACTGTAAGTCAAACCATTGTAAACTGGGAACTATCTATTTGTAGTTTAGCAAAACAACAAGAAAAAAGATTCAAAAAAAGAAAAGTAGGGGGTTGAAGAATAATAAGATCAGCAGTAAAATGAAATACGATGGTAATAGGCCTGCTATAGGCTAGAATAAAATTATATAAAGGCTCCATAAGAATGTCCTAAAGAAGAAAAAGAATAGTGTTTTTAAAAATCTCCATTGCATTGTTATGGAAGCTGCATACAAAGAGGTGTAGAGCAAAGCAAGTACTTCTTTCCATCATGATTAAGAGAAAATGAACAAACTTGGGACCCCTAAACTAGAAAAATCAGTAATGTGGCATTGTTAGTGGCATGGGATTTTTTCCTTCATATAGAAGGCAAAATAATTTAAATAATATGTTATCCTTTCCACCATTTCCTTCTTCCATTTTTGAGCAATGGTCTCTTTGAGCAGCATATTCTTAATGACATAAAATAATATCTTTTATGTTGTCCAATCACAGTATTTAATTCCACAGGAGATAATATGTGATAGCAATGTTTGGAATTTTTGAGTAAATTTATAAAGACTAGGAAGTCAATTATTGTTATAGAATAGAATATTATAATATAATAGTAATAAGCTGGGAATAAAGATATCAGGACTCCATTAGATAAACAGTAGGACACATGCATACATTTTATACATATATGATACTTTAAAGAATTGGCTAAGCAAAGCAAAAAAGAAGGAAAGATTATAAATAATCTGGAACCCTATGAACAGGAGCTAAAGTTTGGAGTCTTTTTAGTACATTCTAAGTAAAACAGAGCCGTGTGTGTGTGTGTGTGTGTGTGTGTGCGTGTGTGTGCGCGTGTGTGCGCGCGTGCGCGCGCGTGCGCGCGTGTGTATACACACACCTTATATATCATAAGGTAGTAATCACAGTATTATTGCATCATTTTTGCCATATTTTATTAATTTGAAAAGTACTATAGTTTTCAGAAAGTAAAATACCTAGTTAAATATCAAGTCATTTAAACATCTTTTTAAAGAGATTTTTTTTATTTTGGAATCACTGTACTATATCTTTTATCTCTGTAATTTAAAGTAGAGAAAGAGATGCTTAAGTGATGGTAACTACCAGGACAATTACTGATACTGAAAAATAAGCATCATAAAAATGTAGAAATCTAATTTTGCTATTGGAACATCTCCTTAGCAGCTATTCATTCCTAATCAGCCTCAAATTGTAATGAATAGAATAATGAGCACCATTAGAATAATTCACTATTCATCAAGAATGATAAACCACTTAGAATAACAAGGCTAAAATAATAAGCCAGTGCTTAAATCATGAAAAAGGAATGGGAGGGGGCAGAAAGGGAGATTCTCAGAGGAGTCGATTATTGCTGTTGTGAGCTACTGAGCTCCCCTGATGTGTTGAATTCTATATTGACCTACTCAGCAACCCACCCCTGTATCCTGCCCAATATCTCTCAGTGTGGTTTGTAGACCACCTATATCAGATTCACCTAGAGAACTTGTTAAGACAGACAGACAGAAGCTTTCCAAGGCTCCACTCTAATCAGAATGATGCTTATTTATAAATCTATCTCCTGTTTCACCTTGATGCCATTTACTTCCACTGGCATTTCCACCTAGAATGAGCTGGATTTCTAACTTCACCTGTTAAAAATCTGTTCATCCTTTAAGGCCCAGATCAATAGCTATTTTCTTCTTTACACTTCTTTCATCCAATTCCAAACCCTTTACCCACCCTGGCCAAAGTGGAAGTAGAATTCAGAGAATGTTAGCAAGTAGAGAGATTAAAGATTACCCAGACCAATTCCTTGTTTTACAGGTGGGAAATATAGAAGAGAGAATCTTAACATTTCACTTAAAGGAAAAATCTTTCTCTCCAAGCAAATAATACCAAAGTTGCTCTTAACATGGAACAAGTATAAAGCTAGAATGTTATAATTATAAAGATAGAATTTAAAAAATATCACTTCTAATAAGAGATATATAGATATAAAATATAATTACATATAGTTATCTTTATTGCTATGTTATAAAAGAGTATGAACACTAGAAAGATGCTGGAAATAGAGGAAAAAATTTTAGATTCTTTTTCAAAGCCTATCTGCTATGAATCAATATTTTTCAGTTTTAGAACTAATGCCCTTCCAGCAACTGTGTGAGTCAATTGACTGCTCTGTGGTTCTCTTTCTAAGTTTAATATTTTATATCTATATCTATATATCTATTTTATATATCTATATCTATTTTATGTCTATATCTATAGATACATAGATAATATATTTAGATTATATATATGACTGAAAACTTATCTAAATTAATGTGGTGGCTTCAGCAAAGTATTTCAAATAATGTCTGAATGACTATGCACAAATATTAAATATTAGTAAAATTAGCAGCATGCTCCAGTATTTGAGTTTCTTTAAGCATAACACTGTAGTGAATTTACTAACATTAATTTGGTTAAAAAAAATTTTACCTCCCTTTAGGTTCCTCAAAAAATTAAAAATTGAATTACCTTATGACACAGCAATTCCACTTCTGAGTATTTAGCCAACGAAATCTAAATGCTGATTCAAAGAGATATATGCACCTTTATGTTTACTTGCAATGCTGTTTACAATAGCCAAGAAGTGGAAGCAACCTAAGTGCCCATCAATAGACAATTGGATAAAGAAGATGTGGTACATATATTCAATGGAATATTACTAGGCCTTAAAAGAGATGAAATCTTACCATTTTCAATATGCTAAGTGAAATAAATTAGATAAAAACAAATACTATATGAACTCACTTATATGTGGAATATGAAGAACAAAATAAACATACTCATCATTACAGAGAACAAACCAGTGATTACCAGATTGGAGGGGGTTTGGGAGGCTGGGTGAAAAAGATGAAGGGATTAAGAAGTACAAATTAGTAGTTATAAAATAGTCATGAGAGTGTAAAGTACAGCATAAGGAACATACTCAATAACTATTGTGCCAGGAAGGTATATTACATAAATATCTAACCCCAAAGCTATACACAGTTTTGCACAATTTAACAAAATATGAACTACATTTAAAAAAAAAAAGTAGCAAAAGAAGAACTTTTAGTAGTTTTAAGTTAGGAAAATACTTTCCATACTGAAACTTTCAATTACCAGCCTTAATGTAAATGCTTATTCACTCCTTTTTATTTTTTTTTCTATTCTTGGTAACCTCATTTATTTGTGTCAGAAAAAGTCCTGATAAAATGTTGTAGAGAGTGCATAAATTCCAGAATGATTAGAAAACCCATGGTAATGAAATGGAAATTTTTTTGCAAACAGTACAATTAGATATCAACAACAAATAATGTCATTAGCAGATGTCAGCATCTGATATGACCTAAAAGGGGAAATGTTATTTTTATAAAAAATAGACTGAGCTTTATTTTGTTCTCTACAAAAGTATGTTTCCTAAAAAAGTTCATTGGTTATAGCTCTGGGCAATATTCCTATGAAGCTGTGCTCATAGTCAATGTGAAAAATGAGTCTGCCCCCAGTTTCTCATTGTTAAAATCCAGTTTTAGCTAAACAAATTATTGTCAGGATAAAAAACTAAGCACTGGATGAAGTTTAACACTACTGCCTCTAAATTCTTAAGTTGTGCCTTTCATCACTATTAGTGTATGTGGAAAACTCATAAGAAGATTCTGGAAAATAAAATACTCAAATTATTTAGATGTGTCTCTAAAGAGACAAAAAGGAGGATAGATGCTCAAACAACCATCCTCCCTTCCTCACACCCCACCCCCATTCTCCCTTCCTTCCCTCCTTCCTCCCTTATTTTCTTAAGAATAGTATGCAATATTGTATATTCTAAATGCAATCAGAAAGAAATAATAGAGCCCCAATCAATAGGAGAAGGACATCTAGCCAGCCAGCATCTTGGGAATAGCAGGAGTCAGGGACAGTGACTATGAAACAGAGTTATTTTTAGGATTGTCTGATAGGCTTGACTTCTTTGAGAACTAGTTGGCCCATTCAAAGATAAAGCTCTATGGGAAAAATAAGCTATATCTGTCTGGTGTTAGAAGTTCACAAGGAAGGGGATTTGAATTAGATCTATCTAGATTAGTAGGAATTTAACAAAAAGATAAAAAGGAAAAGGTTGGAAATCTTATATAGAGGAAACATTTTCGAATGCAAGGAAGAATAGAGAGGTGCTACATAAAATTCAGTGTGATCAAACTCTTACATGTGTAGTATAGGGTGACAGCAGATGAGATGGCATCTAATCAAGAAGAATTTTGTAGGTTGAAATGAAGAATTTGGTCCTTATTCTGTAAGCAATGCAGAGCACTTACATATTTATGAAGAATAAATTGAGTCCAGAGTAGTTATTTTTGTTAGGCAGTTTCTCTAATTCCATCACAAGAAAAGATTAAAAAATAATATTGGTACTCTTAATTATTTTAAAAATATTTTATTTATTTCTACTGTTCTTTAGGTTATGTGATAAGTACTCAAGACATAATGCTGTAATGGTTCCTATAGTAGAGGAGACCTGTCAGTGATATAATGAGTGTAGGTGTCAATTGTTGCTATGGGTACAATGATAGCACATAGAAGGGAAATCTAATGTGGTCTTGCGGGGGCTAGGGCAGGCTTCTGAGAAAGTTTCATCCACTCTGAAACTTCAGGGGCAGTATTACTTGTTAGTACTTGTATAATTATGTAGAGGTTTTATCTCATAGTGTATATTTAATCACCCTCAATAACCACCTCTTTTAAAAAATCTTTTCACATCTCAAATAAAAGAGGCTCTTTAAGACTTGGTATAGTAAATATATGGATAGTTGGTCTTTATAGTTAAGATTACACACTTACCCTTACAAAACCAAATAATTAGTACCTCTTAAAAAAACAATATCTTAATGAGGTTCAGTCCCATTTGAGTGAACTACAGCTTACAACCAATTTTCTCATCCTCATACAGCATTTCTCTGTCCGCAATTTTGTATAAAATAAAGAGACCTCATCTAAAGAAAAAACTCACTCAAGTGAGTCTCCTTTACTCTCTGTACTCTACTATAGCACTACTTCACTTCTGATACTTCTGGTCACCAAAAATTTGGGAAAGGAGGGATGATTCACCACACCAAGCAATTCTATGACACCAGCTATGTGTTCTCCAATTCAATTCAATTCTGACATTCTACCTGAAGAGAGTGTCAGATCCCACAGGTTAATAGCCCAGTCTCAAAAGACCATCCCCACACATATACTTCAGACACTAATCAAACTTCCAGGTTGTTACCTGTGCTTCTGATCTACCACTTGCAAATCAGAAGTTTCCATAAATCCCTCCTTGAATTCAATTAATCTGCTAAAGCAGCTCATAGAAATCAGAAAAGTATTTTACTTACTAGATTAGTGATTTATTATAAAAGGATATAACTCAAGCCTTCAGTTATAATATGAATAGGTTCTGGGCATCTAAAGTATGGTATGGTGACTATAGTTTATCATACTGTGTGGTACACTTGAAATTTGCTAACGGTGTAGCTCTTAAGCCTTTTCACCACACACGTACAAACACACAGATAGGTAATTATGTAAGATGATAGATATGATAATTAACATGATGGAGGTAATCATTTTATGGAGGATATTATATCAAATCAGCAGTACAATTTAAATGCATACCATTGTATATGTCAGTTATACCTCAATAAAGGTGGAGAGAAAAAATCGTAATTAAAAAATATAACTCGAGGAATAGTAAGATGGAAGAGATGCATAAGGCAAGCTCTAAGATAAGGGGTACAGAGCTTCCATACACTCTCCAGGCACTCCACTCTCCCTGCATCTTCATGCATTCATCAACCCAGAAGCTTTCTAAACCCATCTTCTTGGATTTTTATGGAGGCTTCATTATATACATGATTGATTAAATCACTGGCCATTAGCAATTGATTCAACCACCACCCTCTCTCTTCCTCAGAGTTCAGGGTATGGGACTGAAAATTTTATTTCTCTAATCACAGTTGGTTCCCCTGGCAACCAGCCTCATCCTAAGGGGTTTTCCAAAACTCACCTCATTGATATAAATTCAAGTGGAATTAAAAAGGACTTGTTATGGATACTAAAATACACCTTAATTGATCCTTAGGAATTTCCAAGGGTCTCAAGGAGCTCTGTGCTGGAAAACAAAGTGAAGGCTAAATGTATATTTATTTTTATAAATCACAATATCACACGTTGCTTTTTGCCCTCTCTCCCTAGGAGAGTTACTAAAAGACAAAGCATTATTCTGTCTTATTTCCTTCCAGAGTTGATTGTATTTTAACAAACAAGACACTATTTCATATAAACTTACTGATTCAAGCATTCTATAATGACTCAAAGGCTAGAATAATGCAGCATCAGTAAGGATAGGTAAGCTGTAACATTTCTTTACCCAAGCAATCTTACTGAAATTATTTCTTTCCCCAGCTCAGTATTTTTTCCATTGTTCAATTTAGCATGAGACAGAAGGAGAATGCTCAGATTCACTTCAAATGAGAAGCAAATAATTAAAATCTCCAGAATCAAGGAAAGCAGCAATGTTCTCGTTTCTGCAACTTTGACTCAGCTGCTGTCATAGGTAATGGCAGCTACTGCAACAGCAGAAACACAGGAGCCTAATCTCTGTGTAGCACCAGTGATCTATCAAAGTTGAGGAGACCATCAGGTCACCTAAGTTATCCATAGCTGTGAAGAGAAAAACAGGTTTATTTGAGGGCACAAAATTAACTTCTGAGAATTCAAGCGAAGAGACTATGGAAAAGACTTTACAGAAATATGAACAAGAGCAGAGGATGTTGAGATATTATCATGCCTAAAACTGAAAAAGCAAAGAGAGAAAATAGTGTTGACAGGATTCAGTAAGAGTGGAAACATGTGTAGTGGCTGTACGGTAGGAGCCATAGTCTTGAAGAGTTGCAGCTACTGCCAAAGACATGGCTCAAGCTAGAAAGAAAATGCCCAGGCATTTCCTACTTCTCTCAAATCTCTTGCAGATGCCTTCGTGTTTGCTTTGTCCATCAGGAATGCAGCCCACTAGAGAACCTAAAGAGCACAATTTACATTGTCATTCCCCTAATAACCTGGACAGAGAAATGGGAGGTACTATGTCTTAGTCTCTTCTCTTCTTCTCATACTACACTGTCTTCAAAGATGACAACATTCATACCTTGGCATCTAAACCATTTCTGCTAATAATTTTTAGTGCATATCTCCAGGTAAGTCTTCTCTGAGCTATAGCAGAAGCAAGATATTGTATACTTCACACTATATTTATAACAGTTCTCATCTGTTCTTTCATTATTATTAAATTTATTGGGGTGACATTGGTTAATAAAATTATATAGATTTTAAGTGTACAATTGATAGTATGTCATCTGCATATTGCATTGTGTGTTCACCACCTGAAGTCAGATTTCCTTCCATCACCATATATCTTATCTACCTCTTGCCTCTCTCTTTTCCTTCTGGTAACCACTAAACTGTTGTCTGTATCTATGAGTTTTTGTTTGTCTCATTTGTTGCTTTCAGTTTTATATCCTCCATATAAGTGAAATCATATGGTTCTCAACTTTTTCTGTTTTACTTGTTTTGTTTACTATGATAATCTCAAGATGCATCCATGTTGTCGCAAATAGCATTTTTTTAAACAAATGTAAACTAAAGGTTATCAGAAAGACAAATATAAATGTTTCTTTACCACTAAAGAGAAACAGACTCTACTCTGTGTCATAAAACTAGTTATGATAAAGTCATAAATTGAGATTATGCAATTATAGGATCAATAGATTAATCTACTTGCTCTATTCAGTGTAGCAAGGTGTGCAAAATATGTAACTATATTTCACTTTTTGTTAATTTGGCCTTTGTTAAAAGAAAATATTTTTAGATACACAGACATTCGAAACAATTTCTCTGTCTTACAAAATATGACAGTAACTTTAAAAAGGCTCTTTTTCTCATAAGTTGCTGTACTTGTTAAGATCTTACCTGGTAAATAATATTTAAATTAACATCTGTGTTTTTATGAAAGTATAAGCTTTTGTAACTTTTTTCAGAAAAGATAAAATCTTACTCTTTTTCTTTTAGCTGAAAGTATATAACATACAAATTATAAGTATGCTATATTTTATCTTTTAAATAGATTGAGAATTTAAGTCAATAGTTTCTTTCAGCCATAAAAATAAAAGAAGGAAATCTTGCTATTTGTGACAACTGGGTAGACCTTGAGGACATTATGCTAAGTGAAATAAGTCAGAGAAAGACAAATACCAAAGGATCTCACATATGGAATCTAACCTACCTCCCAACCAAAAAATAAATAAATAAATACTTCTTAGAACAGATTGGTAGTTGCCAGAAGAATGGGATATGAGGAGTGGGCAAACCAATATAATGTTATGTCAATTATATCTCAGTTTTTTAAAAAAATGAATAGTTCTAGTTGTACACTTGATTCTTCTACTACGAAGTATTGATCACAACTTAGACGTAATATGTTCCAAAGGTGAATCCATCATCTTCTCAACAAATATGTCTTTCTCCAACATTTTAACATGGTTTTCTACTGCTCTTGAAGTTAAAAACAAAGCTTATCACATTGCCATGTTACCCCTTAAGCTTTATCTCCTCTGATCACAAACTTTCTTAAATTTCTCAAGCAATATTATATACTTTATTATGCAAGCTCACCACAGTTCCTGTAGTTTCAGGAATTAAAACTTTGCAAAGGCTCTTTCCTTAGTCTCCTTTTTCTTGCCCTCTACCCATTGGCTTAGTGAACTTGTACTAATCCTTCAGATTTTTGTTCAAAATTTATTTTCTCATTATTTAAAACCTCTATTCTAAATCAAATACTTTTATGTTTTTTATGAAAATCATCAGTTTTAATTATTTTATAATGTTTTTTTCTTTTCTTTTAAAATCTCCATGAAGGCTGTTCATGTAATAAATCTCAATAAACTAGTACAGTTAAAAAAATGTTGACTGCTTCAAAAGTTCATAAATAATGTATATTATTGAGTCAAAAAATTTTGGACTTTGGTTGACATAGAAAAATAATAAATGGTCTTTGTAACAACTTCTTCTCATTCATTTTTTAAATGTTTTTTGAGGGGGTTAATTTTTTCAATTATAGTTGACATTCAACATTATTTCATATTAGTTTCAGGTGTACATTCATTTTTTATTTGTTATAAACTCCTGAAATTATTTCAATAGTTAAGTTTGTTTGAATTTGGATTTGATAAGTTCAAAATATACTCATAAATGTCTAATTCATTATCTTGCTAAATACTACAACAGCATAATAGCATATTTCTTGAATTGCATATCAATCCAGGTTAGGATAATGAATACTGTATAAATATTCACAGTAGTTCCTCCTTATTTATAGTTTAACTTTCCACAGTTTCTATTCCCTTAAGTCAAGAGCTATCCAAAAATATTAAATGGAAAATTCCAGAAATAAACAATTCATAAGTTTTAAATTGCAAGCCATTCTGAGTAATGTGAAGAAATCTTACGCTGTTCCATCCAGGATGTGGATCATCCCTTTGTCCAGTGTAGCCATGCTGTATGTGCTGTCTACCCATTAGTCACTTAGTAGCTGTCTTGATTATCAGATTGGTTGTCAGATATTTTGATAGAGAAGGAGACTGCATTCATATAACCTTTATTACAGTATATTGTTATAATTGTTCTATTTCATTATTACTTATTGTTGTTATTCTCTTATTGTTCCTAATTTATAAATTAAACTGTATCATAAGTATCTATGTATAGAAAAAAACAGTATATAGAGAATATATATATATACATATATTTGTGTGTGTGTGTGTGTGTGTGTGTGTGTGTGTGTGTATAGATATATATAGATAGATAGATAGAATTCATTACTACTTACAGTTTCAGACATCCACTAGGGGTCTTGGAACATATCCCCTGCAAATAAAGGGGAACTACTGTATATTAATCATTAGATTCATTTTTTTTTATCTTTTATGGGCAAATAAAAAAGGTCCCTTTTTATAAGTCTAATATACTTATTAGTCAATGTTTTGCTTCTATATAACTACCACTCAGTTACATAGTGAAAGACATTGTTATAAAGTGTGCAACTAAATTATAAAATTAATTTCTATCTAAGTGAAACAAAGGTTTAGAAATATTTGTCATATAATTCACAAATCAATAAACCTTGAATTTAGAAGACATGTTATAGATGCGTAGCCTGTTACCTTATAGATGCAGAAATGAGATCTGTGAGCAGCTAAAGGCTTCCCTAAAGTCATCCAATGGTTTAATAATACATTTCTAGATCCAAGACTTCTAATTCTAAGTCTTTTGTTCTTTCTACTGAATATTGTCTTTTATCTAAAATTTTAATTGTCCCAGAACATTATAGATACTTGTTTTAATTCAATTTACCAGTTCATGACATCATAATAACTGCCATCCTTACACCTAGGATCAAGATTTAATCACAGAGCATACAAATTTTAATCAGCAATTGTTAAAAACATTTTAATTTAAGAATTTATTTTATAAAAATAATTAACTGATCTCTCCATTTTCAGCATACTTGATTTTTGTAGTAAATTTTAAAGTGTGGATCTAATACTTAACAAGGGAGAAAAATACAAGTTTCCAGTCTAAAAGTACAGAACTCCTGAAAGAATTGCACGTCAGCTACATTTAAGCTAATAAGATAACTATGCAAAGTATGAGACATGAGAGGTATAGAATGGATGTAGATGAGAGAAGAATAGAATAGGGTATGAAATGACAGAAGAGTATAGTATGAGAGAAGAAATAAGACAAATCAGAAAAGCAACACATTTTTATAATTTTGATAAAATTACTAGAATAATAATTTATCTTCTGGCAGTCACTTTGCCTTACTTTGTGTAATGAAACAGATCAGCACGTTACATCTAGAGCCTCTGTTTTCTCTAAACTCGTATTTTCTTTTTTCCATGCATTATTTTTAAGTAGATAGTAGGTAGAGTATCTGAAAATCTAGAAATAAATTGGAAATTCTAGAATTAGAATTAAATCATTAAATAATAACTTCAAAATATTTTTTTATTTTTACTGAATATTGTATAGCTCTGTCATATAATTGAACCACTAAATCCAATGACTATGGCATTCTTCAGCTATAGAGAAATAAGTCTGGTGATTGGATTAATTTACTCCACAAGAGTTTATTTGCTGATAATGAAAACAGTAGGTATGAGTTTGTTGAGTTATACCACACAGCGATTAGAGAGACATTGTTACCTATAAAGAATGGAAATAAGCATATTTTCTACTTTCTATAGGTAAAAACCAATAACAAGTGATTCAGTGCTAACAGATATCTCTTTCCCTAAGCTTTGTTAGATATTCAGTAATTCACAACTGAATTTTCTGAGAAACAGGCAGCAAGACTGAAACAGCAAGTGCTTCATTCATTTTCTAGCCTGAGTCGAACTAAGCAGCTCCATGCTGGCACAGCTTTGTGAAAAAACCTGTAACTTATATTGCTTTCCAAAGAGTTTGGAACTCCCTATGGATTACTTAGTTGCTGATAGATAAAGAGAAAGGCCTCATTAGCTAAGCTGGAGAGACAAATTTCCATTTTAGAAATCTAGTAAACAATTTCAAGTTTTCTTGAGAAATATATAAAATGCTTGGCATTTCCTGAATATACTGTAATTTTATTTTAAGAAGAGTTCTGTAGTGTTCTCTGGACTATTCTATAAGGTTTCCTTATAGGCAACCTTACAGGCTCAGAGTTGTGGCGTGTTTGTGTGTGTGTGTGTGTGTGTGTGTGTGTGTGTGTGTGTGTGTGTGTGTGTGTGTGTAGATGGACAGACAGACAGATAGATAGATATAGAGGGAGGGGCTCACATAGGTTTTAGGGTTTGACCCCATGTGGTGAAGGTGGGTGTTAACAGTCTCTTTTTTATCTTGCAATATTTATGCCTATGTTACATTTCAGACTTTCAGTGCCATTTGAGCTGCCCAGGAGCACATATCTATAATGGAATAGGCATTTGGGGAGACAAGTCTCAGTGGAATCATAGAAGACATCTCTCAAACGTAATAGATATAAGTTTACTAATTCCAGTTTGTGCTTTGGTGTTTCTACCTGTATGATCTTGAACACATTACTTAATTTTCTTTGCTTCTGTTTCTTCAGACTCCAGGTTAAGTGACTATGTCCTGGGAGAGAGAATAATGTAACTATATGGAAGACTTTGTTGGTGTTTGACAGAAAATATTTCTTATGGGATGCACTACACAGGAATACATTCTAAAGTTTTCAGAGAGACAAATATCTCAAAAATACCAGAAGGTACATATTTTTTATGTACAGTTGGGATTTTAAATCCAAATAGAGTGTTTATTCTAGAAAATCTTGAGAGAGTATTTTCTGTACACCTCCCATTATATCGACCAGGATTCTTTCATCAAAGTCTAAAGTGACCATGAGGAAAGAACAATTGCTATATATCCTGTGATTCTAAGGGTCAACAGTCTTACTTGAACTCTGATCATGCATTTTAGACTTTACTATGTCTATTTATTCTGAGATTTCCTCCTTATAGGACTCAGAATCAGCCTTTGTTTAAGTAGACGAAGCATTTAGTAATGCCATAAAACTCACCTTCTTGTCCCATGCTCCAATTTTTTTATTGGTATTTTTTCTTTTGATTTTTGTCTGCTTCCTTGCTCCTACCTCACTGACAGCAAGGTTGCCATATACAGTTATACAGTTTGTGCACTGAACAAAGGGACCTGCCCAAGGAAGCATCTGTATTCCTCTAACCAAGCAATGTTCCCAGAAATGAAGACATTTTTAAAACAATTAAATAGAGTAGAAAATAGCTCACAAGATACTCTAAATACCTTTTTATATTGTGGTAGAAAAGAATGACCAATAAATAAAATCTCAAAATGAAAATTAAAAAGAAATCTTAAAATTCCACAGGATAAAAGAAGATTATTTTGCTTGTGTATACATAGATATACATATATATGTTATATATGTCATATATATTATGTAGTTTTCCATTCTATAGAATTATAGATCTTCATCATCCATTATTTTATTCTCTTTCCCATAAAGAACCAAGTGAGGCCTAGGGAAACATTAAAATTCACAAGCTTATTTTAGCTAAAACCCAATCTCCTGGGGCCTCTGAAAAAATGTTACTTTTTATGCATGTCTAGTGTTTGATGAACACCAGCAATACTTTTGCAAAGTTTCCTGTAAGACTTATGTATATACTATAATGAAAGTAAAATATTTAAATCTTTAGCTGTATGGTGAGCTCTCTTCTTGAATTAACTGGTAGAAATCCCATAAAGATATTTCATCTATCCATAAAAGATGAAAATTAGGCTTGGGCCATTTGATATTCTGAAATGTGGTATTTGGCTTGCAAATAAGATTCTTTTAATTCAAGCCATGAAACCTCTCACATAGAGTTAAAGAATAATATCTTAAATTTCTTACCTTTGGCTGCATTTTTAGAATTTTTGGAGCAGCAGAGGAAAGCACTCCAAGACTAACAGTTCCAAAACGTGGAGTCATCATTTCTCCCTCACTCTTTGGTTTACAGGGCACATACCTCCAGCTGCAAGTAGGAAAGGGAATTTTAACCATAAAACATTGAAAGTCAGACTCTAGTGCTGAAATTCTTAACTATTTAATAAAGATTTTCTCCTCATGCATCACTGCCACCTTCATGGTTCTCACACAGTCAGTGACTTCAGAAAGAACGAATTACACCGTTGAAGGAAATATCCTGGCCAAAATACAGGTGCCCTTTTTATTTCATAATCGCTGATTGGCTTATAATGTGTTCAAAGCGGAGACTTTCCTTTTTGCTCTGAAACTTTTTTATGCTTTGTGACATAGGTGTAGCGGAAATGATTTTTGACATTATCTGCCATTTATCGTGGCATTTTAAGACCAGAAAGATATAAAATACTAAGACATTGATTATAGCACAATGCTAGACAATGGACTACTTAGATGATTTACACCTATCCACATAGCCTTGAAAATCGAGATAACTAAATAGGTAAATGTATCAAAATATTTCCTTTTAAAGAAAAGTTAATTTTGAAAGATGAGAGGAGAAACCTCTCATTAATCACCTATGTCAAACTACTCATTATGTTATAGTGCCAAACCTTATAGCCTTTTACTTTTGTACTGTTAGTCATAAATTGTACTGCCAATATAGCATGTATACATATTTCATGGATGTAAAGAAAAATATTTTTACTTTTCTTGGCATATTCCTGAAAACTGAAAATTGAAAATGTCTAGATGGCTTTGTTTTTTTTCATGTATATTCCAGAGGAAAATAATTGATAATTTTAAAGAATCATTCACATGGGTGCTATTTCATAAAGTTTACACATTGTTTTATTTGTCTAGAATGATATTGCTTCCAGTTGGAATTGTATTTTTCTTAAGAAAACTCAAAAACATTTAAAATTATCACATAATTAGAATTGGGTATTTTCCAAAATTATTTCATGAGAGAAATAAATGCTTTATATTTTTAAAAAGCATTTAATATTATTATTTGTATTCATTTAAAACATTGCAACATTAATAGGTACTGTGAAGCAAATGACAGTGTTCAATTATGAAAAGTAAATATTTTATTAATAGCAGTCGAGCTGCCCACTTATCCCTAGAAATCTGCTGTAATCCTTTAAAAAAATCTTGAGTTATGAGTAAATGTAAAACCGATGATAAAGATATCTGGCACAAAAGGAAATGAAGTCATCAGAGTGGTCAAGGTTCATAAATATATCAAATATATTTAGCTTATTTCATTGCTAACAATTATGTACAGTCCTCTCTTACTAAAAGATTTTATGTAAAATGCCATCTTTCTCTAAATTACAAAAAAATTCATGAGTCTATACTCAATTTTCCAAATTTTATGGAATACACTCTCTGACAGTTATTAAATGAGTGAATTGCAAATGAAACTTCTGAGGAATGAACAATTCAGCTGTACAAAGAACATGGCCTGATCTAACCCTATTATTCTCTAATACAAAGATGGAATCTGTGACCCATGAACTTCCTTTGAAACAGAATATCTCAATTTCTATAATTAAACTAGAATTTTCTGATGGCTATCTATTTTCAAGTCTTCTGTGAACACAATTTAGAATTAAAATGCTAAATTTCAATTGAGCTTTTTAAGAAGGGAAAACTAAAATGTTAATATGTATCCACCTATGAACTGACTTGAATATCTAAATCTGGCAGGTCGAGAACCAAATGCAAATTTAATCACAAGTAACCTGAGTAATTTGCTCCCACACATATACAGTATGAATAAAAGTCATGATATAATGAATTCAGATAAATTTTGTGTGCCAATTTTAATTTTTGTTGAACAAATATCTAGCAAGTGCTAACTATATTTCTAGAATATTAGAAGGTTCAGAAACACAACAAAAAATCCAAACTTTAAAAAAATTAGAGTTTTATTGTTGGAATTTTATAGGGGTATTTCTGAATTATATGTAGACATGTATGACAATTGATCACTCTCCGAGTCAGTATTGACAGTCCCAGAAATCATAATTTGCTTGTGATAATTAAAGGCATTGAATTTCAAGGATATCAGCCCCTTGAAATATAGTGAAACAAGTGTGTCTACTTTTTAGTGAGGGGAGTAAACTAGTTTACACATTGATTCGTAAGTTGTTATCCATTGTGTAATAATTTTATGTCTCAACTTGACAGGTCCCTAGGTGTCTAGATTAAACATTATTTCTGAGTATGTCTGTGAGAGTGTCCCCAGATATATTAGCATTTGAATCAGTGGACTCAGTAAAGCAGATTGCCCTCCCCAATGTTGGCAGACCTGATCCAATCCATTGAGAGCCTGAATAGAACAAAAGGTGGAGAGAGGAGAAATTTGCCATCGCATCTCATCTCATCTTCTCCAGTTTCTTAAACTGGGGTTTATACCCTTGGCTTCACTGATTCTCAGGTCTTGAAATTCAGATTTAATTATACTACTGGCTTTACTGGATCTCCTGCTCAAAATGACAAATTTCTCATTTATAATCAATTACTATACCTCCCTTTTCTCTCCTCTTTCTCTAGATATAGATATAAATATAGATATAAATCATCCTATTGGTTCTATCTCTCTGGATAATACATATGCTGAAACTCATCAGTTGAACCTGGGGCAAAAATTCCATGCCACCTGTTTTCTAAAAAGCCCATGCTTGCACTTTCCTAAATGAATTCCACCTGTATAAAACTGCAGCTAATATTTACTGTCTTTTCTAATTTACTTAGCTTCTTGTTCTGGTAGAAACTAGATAGGAAATTATGTAGATTTTTCCTGGGAGGTCCACAGTGAGAAAAGTTCTGTTCAGGCCTAAAACAGTACCTAGTCTAGGGGTTCAATACATATTTGTTGAATAGGCCAACATTTTTCACTACCCTATTGAAATTGAGCTCACAAAGGAATTTTATTAGTGAGATTAGGGGATACAAATTCCAAGAGAACGGGGTAATAATTATAGTATTAGCTACATTCTTGTCCCTGTATATAAATATTTATTTAATCAGTGTATGATTTCCTCCCTTCTTCCCTTTCTCCCTTCTTTCTTTTCTTCATTCCCCTTTATTCCCTCACTTTCTCCCTTCTTTCCTTTCTCTGTTCTTACTTTTCTTCATTTTGTTGGATAGCTAAATACTTTTCTTCCTTTTCCTTGCTCTCCTTCCTTCTTCCTGTTCTTTCTGTAAGAGTAGAAACTTCATGATTACTTTTCTGCCTAGAATAATAGAAAAAGTAAATCAATTTTATACTTATATTTTTGTCCAGTGTTTTTCCATCCTTAGTCACTTCCAGAATTTTTCTTCCAGAAACATTTCACTTTGGAACCATCCCATAAATTGTAACTTAAGTATATCCTACAATATTCTTACATAGCGATGTCACTTCTTTCCTATTCATGTTACAGGATTATTGTGACAATCAAAATGAGAAAATGTGCTAGTAACTTGCAAACTGAAAAGTATTATGCTCTCCTCTAGTGTAATTATTTTGTTGTTATTATTTCTTTAAAGCATAGGTTGTATTTATTCAGTGAATAAAATATATTTCAACTAGTTATTAAAAACAATAGATTCATTGTATCATAGTTGTGTGCTACACTTAACACTCTCTTTTTGGGTAATTGCTTTCCTTTATTAATTTCTTTGGAAACTAATTTATGAGTCATTTGCATTAGGTTGTGAAAATAGAGTTGCCAGGGTTTGACCCAGAGTTTTGATTGACATATGTTACCTAGAGCATGAGGGCAGCTGCTTATATATAAAACAAACATGTACACCTGAGGTTGGTTTCAGTGTAAAAATGATATTGAAACTTGAGTGCTATAAATGATATGCACTGTAAAGACTTGTTAATCTCTTCAGAATATCTGTCCTGATTTAAATAAATAGGAACTCTTCTTGCTTAATGGAGCTTTTGTTGTTTCAGGAACTCAAGTCTTCTACCTCTGAAATCTCTGAGTGACTACCACATACAGACCCAGGTTTGCTTCTTGGCCTTGCTGTGGATTCACTGGGTGAATTGGTCAAATCTGAGCTTGTGCCTGTGTTCTTCAACCCAAAACAAAACATAGTTATCTAAACATTGATGACTAAGTAATCAAACATGAGACTATTTTCAGATATTAAGGAGCTCAGTAAAGCAAATGTTATTTTTAAGCCATTTCTCATTTAGAAAAAAGAAAGTGGAGCTCTCTCCCAGTGTTAACTTAATTTTACATAAACACACTCTTTGAGGCTGAAGGAAATTTGACTGGTTTTCAATGTGAAAATAAAATATAAAAACTTCTTGAAGTTATTTCAAAACAGAGCTTGTCTCTAATCCTAATATAACAGAATTGTATATGTAAATAGGATTCATCAAATGAATCCTTGGCTAATAACTGTTCAAGAATGAGTTAACATCACACGAAGGAATGCTACATTTTCTAGGATTTGACATTTTCAGCGACCAAGAATTACTATATTTTGTAAATGGAAATAACACTACTAAAAACAGAATGCTACGAATAGAATGATATCATCTGTTTCCAAAGACTATTGACATACTAGGGCAATGCAAAAATAATAAAAGTGCGATATTTCATGGCAAATTTTGGTGGTAAGGTTATGACTATGACTATAATCCACAAGTTATTTGGGGGTAAATGCTGCAGCCAAAGAATCACTAGTGAGTATTCCCTGGGCAAGTGGGAAATGGTTTAATAAATATTTCTAAAATTAAAGGCTTTAAAAGCAAATTTATTTTTACTATAGAAATTTTTAAGCACAAGTTGCAGTCCTCTTTGCAGAGAGATGTGCTGTAGCTGCCTCTTTCTGCTGACAAGAGATTGTCAAATTTTCAGGAATTTTATCTGAAGTGTGCAGCTTGAAATTTGCCAGGAAGGCCATATTTCCATCAATCTGGCAAACACTACCAATCAGGGCTTTCTTTTCTTTCTTCCCTTCCTTTTTTCCTTCCTTCTCTTTCCTTTTTTGGTTGGGGGAGGAGGTTGTTCTGTTTTATTTTCTTTGTTCTACAAAATTGGTTGTTAAACATTTACCAGCATAGTATTGGGCTTAAGTCAGCTTTTCAAGGGTGTCTTCTAAAGGCTTGGCATAGCCAATTGTCCTTGCCTTGAATTCTAAACTTTATGTCTTTATTTTGCTCAGTTCAAAAGAGAAATGGAAAAGAAAGTGTATGTTCCCTTCCTTTTAAGGACAAATTCCTCTGCATAATTCTCATTGATCAGAACTTAGTCACGTTGCACACTTAGCAAAAAGTCAAGGAAGTGCAGTATTTTTAGCTAGTGGAAATACATAAAGGGATTAAGAAGTAGCTTTCTGTTAAGAAAGAAGAGAATAGCTATGTAGTAGTTTTAGGGGATTGGCTATATGTGGGAAATAGGAGACCGGTTTCCTGAGAAAATCACAATGTTGTAGCACCTGAGGCATGGACATTCAGTCATGGAGTATTCGTGCTGAAAGGAATACTGAAGAAAGGAATGTTTTCTGTCAACCTCTGAGGACACACATTTGTCTGGGACAGTGAACCAGAACCTGAACCAGTGGCTATAATAGAAGAGCAGGGTACTGGGAATAGCTGGAGCAGGTGGCATAATAAAGGCCACATCTCAGCAGGGTCTTAGGCTTCAGCAAGAGCAGCACAGAGCCTCTAGAGCCCAGGAGGAAGTAAGTGGGATACCACATCAATAGGTAATCAAAAAATTCTTAAATACATTAGAGAAGGCAGTGAGCAACTACCCTCTTCCAGAGTGGTCCATGCTAATGATAGCATTTGAGGAACAGATCCAGTCCTGCTCCATTTGCAAACAGGTGAGAATCTCTGGAGGCTACAGACACCTCGGGGTGAGAGGTTAGGGGAAGGTTGGG
The DNA here is from genome assembly GCA_004027375.1 of Macroglossus sobrinus. NCBI lineage: Eukaryota > Metazoa > Chordata > Mammalia > Chiroptera > Pteropodidae > Macroglossus > Macroglossus sobrinus. The sequence continues at coordinate 353,224 of PVKZ01000966.1, forward strand.
CCTTTCTTCATTTGGCAGGTAAGGGCTCAGAGTGAGAAAATTTGGATTATCAAAGTAAATGTCATTTTGCTTCTTCCTGACTTGGTGAAATCTGGATCTATTAGTTTCAGTAAACTAGAAACTCCAAACTCTTGACTCTCAGAGAACAGCAGGAAATTATGTATTTTTTTCCTACTGTCCCTGAATTTCTTTTACTTCTTTTTCTTATTATAAATGGAAAATATTTTCAATTGAAAGGCGAATCTGGTCCCTGTTTCAACCAACATCAATGAAAATATAAGAATTTCAAATTGTATTATTTTTTTTATTTAGTAAACTATTAACCAAATATCATGAACTTTAGGGAAATAATTTGAAAGTTTTCTGTTCTTTCCTCAAATAGAATATTCTGTGAAAAAAAAATTAAATGTCTGGTCTGAGCATAAAATCAGTCACCCATAGACTAATGTGCTAAAATTCAAGCACAGTGAAATACACTATAATATTTTATATAGGTATATCTATACCCTAGTGGTTAGCTTTGAGGGAAGATGGTGCTAATCTTGAATTCTAACTTTTGTATTCATTAGCAGTATTATTAGAGACAAGCTTGCTTGTCTTTTCTGTTTCCATGTCTATAAATGAGAATTATACTAGTAGTAGTTCGGTTGGTAATTTTATGTATGGATTCGTTCATTTGCTTATTCAGAAATATTTATTGAGATCCTACTATATTCAAGACGTGCTTCTACAATTTTGAAACACACCAGCAAACAAGAGAGCATGAAACACCTGCCCTCATGGAGCCTACTATCTAGGCAGAGATTAGCTGAGATAATATGTTTAAAGCATATTTCCTGGAATATAGTAAACATTCTCTAAGACAAATAACTGCCATTTTTTTCCCATTATTTGTGAAATAGCTAAATGACTCAAAATGTCATTCATTACACTTGTAGCAGTCAGAACTGCTATTCTTCAGCTAGCTTCAGCCATAATACTGCTTAATAAAATGTGAGGTGCATTGAACTTAATTCACTCAAAGTTCACTAATATTTGTTCCCTTATTTTTTATTATTTCTGGGACAAACATAAATATGTAGTACATATTTTTCATTTTTCAACTGAAAGGCTTGAGTGGCATGTACTTTCCTATCAGAATTTCTTTGTACTAAATGCTTAACTCAAGTACCCTACTGCATTATTTTGATTGAGGAGACATTTTTCATTTATGTTTCTGTTAGCAGAAATTATATACTTTATTACTTCTAAACTACTTTTTCTTGTTATCAGAATTAGATTGTACTTTATTAAATCAAGTTTATGTTAATTTGATCTAAGTAGAGTATATTAAAATTATACTATATCACATGAGCTAATTTGGTTTATTCCTTTAAAACAAATATTGCCAATATTTAATTTCTCTCTTTTGAGATTTAAGAAGTAATATTTATTTACATGTTAAAAATGATATACCTGATTTGTACCATGGTATAATACATGGATAAATCTTATAGGAGAAAACAAAAATAGACACAAATAATATTATATGTGGTTTATTATCTGCTCTTTAGAAAAATGTTTTGTTAAGAAATAATCAATGGTATCTTTGAATAGTAACCACACAAAAGGAAGTAAATCCAAGTAACCAGTATCCATCAGGCCTATAAGAATCAAAACTCTTAGTAGTGGAAGCCTGTCTCTTCCTATAATTACCTCAGATCCTTTTGAGATGGCTGGATGAGAATCTTAAGACAATTAAAGCTCTGCTAAAGCATACCATCAAAGCCAAGACCTCCTGGGCTCTCTTGAATGCTGCCTCTTAACACAGACAGTTATGTCAGGCAGTATGCAGGAAAGAATCAATTCAACAGGGTTTGAATGCTCGCTATGCAGTAAAGAGTTAACTTAATGGAATTAGGTTGTTCATTCCAAAGAAAGGATTGGCCTTTGACCAGCTCCTGGGAGATAATGATTAAACCATTGGACTATCCTACCTAACAAGAATGTCTTTGTATACCTAAGTTATGCCAAAGCGTTTATATTAACAATGGTGGGGACCTAGGACCATGATGTATTAATTTGACTTCTGGAAGAATTAGAGGTCAAGTAACTCAAATCAATCATGCTAGTGTTCCATGCCTACATGACTAACTCACTCCACCCCTGTGAAAATCACTCTATGCACAGCTTCAGTGAGCTTCCCTCATTTGGCAGTACTTCATACATGTTGTCACATATCATTGCCAGGAGAAATTAAACACTGTCTATATGACTTATCTAGTAGAAGACATCTGAAAGCTCATGGCTGGTCTCGCCTGGATTGTGCCCTGTTATGTTTTTCTTTGGTGATTTTATTCCATATCCTTTCACTGTAATAAACTGTAATTGTGATTTTTTTGAATTCTAATAAATCACTGAATCTGAGAGTGGTCCTGTGGACTCTTGACACAAGTGGTGTTCAGAGGAGAATACTGACCAGGAAGTCAGGGATTCTTGAGTCTATTTTACCACCTGTTCCCTTTGCTAGATTCTAGTTTCTTTATCTACTATATAAGTTTAACCTATGTGATTTCTATATTCAATTCCATGTCTGATATTCTGCAATTCTAAATATGCAATTTACTATTATGTTTCTGTCTAGGACTTCATAGACAGTAACACACTCAAGCCCTGGATCTTTGAACAGAACCATGTGAGAATACTTAGTGCCAATGGTAAGTTGGTTGTCTGTTTTCATCTCCTGCCTATTATTTGCTATTCAGAGGTGGCACTGCTTAAGAAATCAATAATATTTGGAGCCTCCTATAAGTATAACAATGTGTTAGCACTGTGGACAATGGAGATTTTTACATGAAATTATAACTATATTCTTCATTGTCATTGGGAACCATAAATTTTAAAATAGTGAATTATTTTTCTCAAAGATGAAGACTATAAAGCTTTTAAGGGGATGAAAAATACCTTCAGTTAAACTTTGAAAAATCTCAAAAACATATTTATTAGAGTAACTACATTTGATGGTTAGTAAATTTTCTTAGAATATAGTGTCTGTTTTCTATGTTTCATATTAATGGATTCTTACATTCTACATGAAGGTAAGTGGAACAGGTACTTGCTTGTTACACAGCCATCATAAGTCTTTTTAATGATTATTACCTTTTCACCTACAGAAGCTTTTCAGATTCAAAAAACTAGAATAAGTTTCAACCCCAAGGGGCTAGAAACAATATAACAACATAGAAAGATTAAATAAACACAGTTATCTAAATCCTTAAATATATTTTTAAAAATTGTTCAATTGTATGAAAGGAGGGCAAGAATAAATAGAAACATCAAAAGTTAAAATAGGAAGTTAATTCTACTCATTTTTGTGATAATAAGGTCACACATTTAAAAAGGTAGGATTTCTTGGAGCTTCAATTATTTAACTATTTTTTGAGTAGTGAGAAAAGATAGTGACTATTTCTGACTACTTTTTTTGTATTTTTCTTTGAAATTAAAAATGATTTTATTTAACCCTGTGGGTAATCTTAATCAGAATTAGCAATTTGGATTTCAAGCCAAGGAGCATAGAATGAATTGAGGCCTTTGCCTAGTGCAAACTATTTCATCTGGCCTTAAATGTATCATCCTCATCTTTTGAGGAACTTATGTGGATATCATGAAAGATATCCAAGTTCCTCTTTTTAAAGATAAGAGAATAAGAAAATGCTTCTTTGTTTTTGTTTTACAAATACAGGGCTTTTTTTTTTTTCTCTTACCTCTTCTTCACCTATGCATTCCTGTTCTAGTTACAATAACTCATTAGTCAATTCCTCATGAACCACCTCAATGTCATCCTTGTCTACACTCAGGTTAAAGTTGTTGGCCGTCTCAACTACAGCTTTGTCAATTTTTGCAAACTTTTCACTATGACATTACAATGGCTATGATGTCACTAGGCAATAAAAATTTTTCAGCTCCATTATATCTTTTAGGACTACCATCATTCATTGACCCAAAAGATTGAGATATATATGTAGAAAGGGATGCATATAATATTTTATATGTATATAAATATATAATTTTAAAAAATCAATTATGAGACCTCAGATAAAATTTTAAAACTATAAAGATCAAAATCTTTTTTTCTATTTTTCTTGGGAAATATTTCATTTTCCTGAATTACCTTAAGAAAAAGATAAAACAAATTTAATTAGTACACATTCAAAGGTATTTTTATTAAAAGAGTTGTATTTTATTTTAATTCATAGAATAGGTTTTTAATGATCTAAAAAGTTAAATATTTGCCAAATATGAGTAAGAACAGGTAAAGATTGTTCCCTACTCCATTTTTATCTGAGCTGAATGGGAAATTGACATATCTCAGTTACAGAATACTGTATTAACAGGCTGATATAGAATGAGGTAAGTATAATTTTTTAAATAAATTTTTCTAAGTAAGTATGAAAGAAATTATTGCAATAGGCCTGTTTCGTTAACAGTTACTATTTCTGTTATGATAATCATATGTTAAATTCTCAAAATACAAAATAATCATTTCTCCTTTTTGTTTTTCTCAGGCCTCATTTCAAGGGCCTCTTAGAGGTTCAAAAAAGACTTCATATTTTCCCAGTAATCACAAAGAAAAAGAAAGAAATCTTTATAGAATGTTAAAGGATAAAGAGGAAAAATTATATTTAAATAAAAATTCAGAAAGCATTTAATTCTCTTTCTTAGAGAATTAAAGAACAATTGGTCAAAGAATACTAATTTTAAAATCTTTAATAGATTTTACTTGTTCAAGTTACTTAACTTTAATAGATTTTACTTGTTCAAGTTTCTTTCCTTTCCTTTTTTCAATTTCTTTTTATATAGGAAGTTTGGGTAGGAAGACTCTACCTTCATATTAGTATTACCCAATGGAAAATTAGAACAGCAGTCATTTAATGGGGCATGAACAAAGCAAGTAATTACACACTTGGTCTCTGCCTTTCAGTAAAATCTCTCTCAAACACAAAAAAGCACAGAAGAGTCAATTTATGACTGTGATTATCTATACATAGATGCAATTGACAGGCCTACATATAGAATAAATTTAAAAATTTTGAGTGCAATTAGATTCAAAATACTCCCTCACCAAAATACATAATGTTTTATTCTAAGTATATAATTATGAGATTGAGATAAATTTACAATATTGGCATATGAATTAAAGTCCTTCATTGAAGTGAGAAATTCCAAAAGCCATATAACTCAGTATTTTAATGTTGATTTCAATGAGTATGTCTGATGCATTAAATTTATACTACTTTTATTCATCTCCTTTTTCCCCTATCTACTTTCTATAAAATATATTAATTAAAGAAACATTTTCTCCCAAATCATGGGATCTCTGTTCAAGGGTTGCTATATAAAGTCTGGTGATTTTTTAACAATATGAGACAGATAAACATGGTTAGAAGCAATGCAGTGTTCAAACTGTGAATGCCCAAGCTGGTAAAATAATATTTCCAATGACATATCAGATAACTCATAAATGCTGGTCTACGCTGTTTTGCAACAAAGTAATTTTGACCTTAGAGGAAGATAATTGAATCAAAAAAAGGTAATGTGTTGGAAATAGTTTTCCTAGTTAAGCTTCACACACTAAACAGAACAATGCCATTGGCACTAGATAGCTAGAATATGCCACTTCTTGTCTTTGCAATTTTTACTGCAGTTGTTGTCTATTTGTTTGTTTTTTACCTTTGTAACCACTCATTACTCCATTTCTTGAATGATACGATTAAAAAGAGTATTCTGTGTGTCTCTTAAGTAAATTATGACAATTGTACTTTGAATTCTAGTTATAAAATTTAATCAAACATTATTATATGAACTGTTTGCAAAAACAAAAATGTTTATAAAGGCAAGTTGGACATTTTGGGGAAAAAAAAGCTGATATAGATAATTACTTAATTACATCACACTGCAAAAACAAATTACCATAGATTGTGTGACTTAAATAGTAATTTGTTTCTTGTTGTTTTGTAGGCTGGGAAGTACAAGAGCAACATTCTGGCATATCTGGTATCTTGTGAGTACATTCTTCCTGGTTTGTAGAAAACCATCTTTCAATTGTATCCTCACTTCAGAGAGAGAGAAAGAGAGAGAAAGAAAGAGAGAGGTAAGGAGGAGGGAAAGAGGGAGAAGAAAGTGGAAAGGGAGATGGAGAGAAGGGGAGGAAAAGAGGGAAGGAAAGGGAAAGGTGAAGGAAGAGACAGCTCTGATCACTTCATCCTCTTATAAAGACTAATTCTATTCATAAGGGCTCCAGCCTCATGGCTCCACCCTCCTGACTTAATTATTTTGCAAAAGCTCTACCTCCTAATATAATTTGGGTTAGGATTTCAACATATGAATTTTGGGGAACACAGACATTCAGTCCATAGCATATTTTATACTAATGGATGGATGAGACTAATATAACTGATTGTAAATACAGGTTAACCTCTAAAAGAATTCTGCCTCTAGTCTTGCATAGCAATTATGTTCCTATATTTAAAAATTAGTATAATTAATGTAAACTATATTTTCATAAAATATATAACTAGTATAAGATAATATACATTAGATTTTAGGTTAAAATAAAATGTTTATATTACATACCTATTACTTTTTTGTAATTCACTGCTTTTGTTTTTAAACAAACTGGCCAACAGAATTTCTATTATCTCTATGTTTTAATTTCATGGCTAAACAAGTGTATAAATAATGCCCTTATGTATAGAGAAGTTAAGATAGTAAGATAGCTAGAAACATATGTTTAAGATGATATGTTTCTGTCATTTTTACTTTTCTAAACTACAAAGCTCTCATAGATGTAGTTAATTTTTCAGTCCCTCATCAAATGTATACTGGAATGACAAAAAAAGTAATCATTCTTTGACCATAGAAATAATTCTGGCCTTATTAAATAAACAGTATATTTCATTAATTTTTATTTTCAATTCAAATAATAATATAACAATACAAAGAACTACACACAATAATAATCTGGTTTTAGTTGGTCCATTTACCTACAAATGTATTTTCAATATTCTCAAATAGCATTAGCAGTAGACCTTCTTAAATAGATCAGTTACTCGAATAACATTGTTTTGCTCAACATCATTTCATTATAACATTGATAAGGTGCCTTAGGAACTGAACTCTTATTAAATCAATTAGCCTATGGTCAAAGTTGTTTTATATGTTGTTTCACTTAAAGTCATGGAATCTATCGTTGTTAAGTGAGGACTACTGTATATGGGTGTTGGGCTGATGGAGCTAGTGTTGCAGAACCATGTCCCTGGGGCTAAGTCTGCTCCAAGGAAGGAAAGTTTGATTTGTTTTGTTTTCTAATTCACACAGAGAGGACTGATAAGTTAGCAATGTCCCAGCAGGAGGCAATGATTGTATTATTTCTTAGAGACTGGAAACCTATTTGAACTGCTTATAATTATAATCATCTTAGTAGTATCATTATTTGTGAGTGAAATGAGTCCTTGGGGTTCTTCTTCATCCATGTGTCTACTATAACATATTGCTTACATGCCTTGGTATAACAATAACTTATAAAAGTATTTCTCTTTGTTAAATTCTAGTGTGGGAATGCAATTATTTATCTTTTATTGTATTTATTCTTCTATGCTTTTATATTGAAATACTCTTTTCAAACTTGTATTAATGGTTTGAAAACAGGACTACATCTCAGCATTTGCCCTTACATCTTTTAATTGTCTAGAGATACCATTTAAGGATAACTACATTTAACTACAAGCTATTTGCAAGATCTAATTCTCAACTTTTTCAAAATTGGGAATAGATCAGATGAACAGATTATTTTAGTAATCTTTCTGACCTTTTCAAAACCTATATTCTTTTTTTTATTTTGGTTCTTACTTATTGTTTTACTGTGTAAAATTTTGATCTTTACTTGAAACTCTTAGTTCCCAATTGCCTATTTTTAGAGTACTCATACAAACAGAAAACTAACAAACTAGAGTGGAAAAATTCAGCAAGGATCATGAGAGAATATATTTCTCTAAAAAGTAAAATGGAATATATATGCAGATGATGCCTTGTCTGATGATTTGTTCCACCAGAATCTGGTTTAAATTATATGTCCCTCAGAAGGCAGTTTTTTCCTTCCTCTTTTACCTCTCTGATTTTCACTTTCACTTTTGTTTGTCCTTCAAATTTTCTAAAATTGTACATATGGCTCCTAAACTCTTAATATTTCAACTGACTGGGTTTATGAAGAAAAATTAAAAACCATACATACACAAAAATGCATGTAGATTCACTGGGAGAGAGTTGCTTGTGCATTGTATATTGATCTTTGCTTATGTAAGGCTTTATGTCAGGGCACATTTTGCCTCAGGTCCACATAGAACTGCAGTGGCATCTCAGTATTCTCAGATCAGCCCAGGTATAAGCATAAAATATAACTGAATATGCAGCAGATATGTCAATTAAGCCACTTGCTAGTGCTAAAATCTTTGAAATGCGATTATCACTGGGAGTGAGTCCAGGAAGGAATAACACCTTTTTTTATCTTGACTTTTTAGACCTTTTATTGTATTTTAAAATCCTTTCGTATTGTAGAGGATTGTCTACTCTAAATTATTCTTTAACTGATGATTTTTTAGGAAACTTGTTTTTCTGATTGTTTTCTTTAAGGAACCAGTGTGTGTGTGTGTGTGTGTGTGTGTGTGTGTGTGTGTGTGTGTGTGTGTGTGTGTGTGTGTGTGTGTGTGTGTGTGTTTGTGTTATATAAACCACATAAACAATTCAGGTTCTGATTCTAGAAAGGTATTGATTAGAAAAGAGTGAACAGAGAGACTTTGTTTTGAATAATCCAATGTCATCAGTGATTCTTTTGAAGATATCTGCTGTTTTTACCCCCTTCACATTTATATACTCACTAGACAGAAGGTTCAATATTCTTCAGAAGAGACAGCAAGGCTAAGAAACATAATGAATTTATTTATCCATAAATTTTTACTGAGTATATACTGAGTATATACTCTGTATATACCATGAAAGCACTGGTAAGACAATGGAAAGGAAACTCTGAGTTGTTACCTTACAGTCCAGTGGAAGGCTTGGACGTTAATATTTCCAATGTCTAATCATTGTCTCAATTAAGTAAAGGATTTCCGTGGAGGTGTGAGTGCCAATTCTTCTGAGGTCAGGAAAAGTTTTCTAAGGAATTTGAAGAAGGAATTTACTGTTAGTGGGGTGAGAAGATCATTCTAAGGAGAGCATATGCAACAGTTCTGATGAAGGAAGAATGTAGCCTCTTATAAGAGAATAAAAATCCAGGATATAATTCTAAAATTACTACAAGAAATAACTTTTATTCCAACACCAAGTTGTAAAAAACTTTTCACTTTTGTTTTTCAGTTAGAGTTGGCATTCAATATTATTTTATATTAGTTTCAGGTGTACAGCATAGTGGTGAGACATTTATATAATTTATGAAGTGATCTCTCAATTAGTCTAGTGCCCACCAGGCACTACACATAGTTATTACAATATTACTGACTATATTCCCTATGCTGTACTTCACATCTCTGTGTGTAACTACCTATTTGTACTTCTTCATTCCTTCACCTTTTTTCTCCCAGCCTGTAACCTCTTCTCCCATCTAGCAACCACCAATTTGTCCTGTGTCTGAGTCATTTTTTATTTTGTTTGCTTGTTTATTTTGTTCTTTACATGACATATATAAGTGAAATCATACAAAATTTGTCTTTGACTAATTTTACTCAGTACAATACCTTCTGGGTCCATCCATGTCATTGTAAATGGTAAAATTTCATTTTTCATGGCTAAAAAATATTCCATTGTATATATGAACCACAGCTTCTTTACATAATCATCTATTGATGGACACTTAGATTTCTTCCTTATCTTGGCTATTATAAATTACACTGTAGTAAACATAGGGGTTCATATATCTTTTTGAATTAGTGTTTTAATTTTCTTTGAGTTAAAAAAAGTGCAACCGCTCTGTCATATGGTAGTTTTAGTTTTAATTTTTTGAGGAAACTCCAAACCGTTTTCTATAGCAGCTGTACTAATTTGCTATCTCACCAACAGTGCATAAGAATTCCCTATTCTCCACATCCTTGGCAACACTTTTTTTGTTGATTTATTGATGATAGCCATTTTGACAGGTGTGAGGTGATATCTTATCGTGGCTTTAATTTGCATTTCTCTGATGATTAGTGATGTTGAGAATATTTTCATTCATCTATTGGACATCTGTACGTCCTCTTTGGAGAAATACCTATTTAGGCCATCTTCCTACTTTTTTATTGGATTTTTTTTATTTTTGTTTGTTTGTTTTGTTTTTATGTTGAGTTTTAAAAGTTCTTTATAAATTTTGGATAGTAACCCCTTATCAAATGTATGATAGGCAAATATCTTCTCCCATTCAATAGGTTGCCTCTCGTTTTGCTGATGGTTTTCTTTGTTGTGCAAAACTTATTTTGAAATCAATCCATTTATTTTTTTCTTGTAAAAAATTTTTTATAGAAAAATTTATGAAAGAAATTTGTTAAATTTTATAAACTTTCAATTACAGGATCAAGTATCCATTTTTAAGAGCCTTGTAAATTTTTATTTGTTAAAATGCTGATCAATTTGATTTAGTAAACTTTTTATTTCAATAGACCTTGTTGCTTTGACTTTCCCAGTTGATAAAGTGTATTTCAACTCTCCCATTTAGCAATCTGAAGTTGTTACTCTTGGTAGCTTGTCATACAGTTCAATCTATAGCAAACTAAAAGCAAAATCAATTTTATCTTATCTATTTGTTCAAGAATTTACTATTAAAATAAAGTGGGAAAGTTTTGTCTCCATATCCTCTCATATTCTATTGCCTTCTTTTTCATTACTTTCTACTAAATATTCTCTTCTATCAACATTGTCTTTAATTTTTACATCATGTTTCTGCTATTGATTCTTTACTTTTTTGAGTCTGCTACTTATTTATGACTATGTTCTAACAGCTTCTCAAATCATCCTGGAGCAAAGTAATTTTTCCAAATCGTTTAGTTCCAGATGCTTAATACAGTGCTTAGAACATGTTAGATGTTTAAAAAATATACTCATGAAATTTCCAGAAATGTTGGTGTGAACCCTTTTCCCTTCTTTCTATTTTCTTTTGGGAGGGTTATTTAAAGAAGGCTCAGTGAAGGCACGAATTATTTTGTTTTAGTTTCTTCTTTATGCCTACTCAGGTTAGTATCTGACATATAGTAGGCATTAAATACTCATTCGATTAAGTAATAATTTTATTAATGTTAATATTTTAAAAACATTATATATTAATTCAGAAAACTTGAATATTGATGGTAGTGCAAAAATTATATCAAAAAAATTTAAGGCAAATGCTAAAATGACACACAATTTACTTTCAAATACTTTTCTGTCATTTATCAAACTCTATGTACTGTGCAACTTTACAGCATCACTACATAAAACATATAGTGAAGGATACTGTTGAATAATTAAAATATGCCTGAAAAAATAACATTTCAATTCAAGATTAGACTGCTATGAGATATTTAAGTGACTACATTTACTGATGATGTTGGGTATGGTCCAAATGTAAAATATCAGGGTTATTAAATATACTTATTAGCATTTAATCTGCTAATTATTGTTTTTTTTTAAAAAAAGCCCTTGACATTTCAAGAGTTATTTCCAATCATTGCTGCTACAGTGTACTAAACTTCTTTTCTTGCCATAAATAAATAAATATTACATAATGCTATGCCAGCAGAAATTGAATAAATATTATCATTTAAATAAAATAACTGCATATGTAATAACAGTGCATGCTGGTAAAAAGGCAGCTCAAGAACTCTTATGTCAAGGGAATCACTCACTATTACTTTAGGAAGGAGTATGTGCACTCTTGGAGGTAATACAATCAGGATAACCACCATAATGTAAGAGAAAGTGATTGATAATAATTCTAGGCTACTTAGTTCAAGCTGTCATCTATAAACAACTAAAGAATGATTCCTTGAAGAAATCATAATCTGATATCTCAATTTTCTAGCTTTAGAAATCCAACACATAGCAATAAAATACTCTTAGGGAGATAGTCAATTATAAATGTAAAGAAATTTTTTATATTTTTATTCAAGTAAAAAAATACTATAAAAATAAGGCAATTAGACTTAGAAAAATACAATCTTTTTAAACTAAATCAAGAAGAACTGGAAAATCTAAATAGACCGATCAGTAGCATGGAAATTGAAACAATCATCAAAAACCTACCAAAAAGTAAAAGTGCAGGACCAGATAGTTTCAGCAGTGAATACTAACAAACATTCAAAGAAGATTTAAAACTCCTCAAACTCTTCCAAAAAATCAAAGAGGAGCTAATACTTCCCAACTCATTTTATGAGGCCAATATTACCCTGATACCAAAACCTCTTAAAGATAACACAAAAAAAGAAAACTACAAACTGATATCTCTCATGAACACAGACGCAAAAATCCTAAATAATATGTTAGTGAATCGAATACAGCAACATATTAAAAAGATTACATACCACAATCAAGTGGGATTCATCACAGGGATACAGGGATGGTTCAACATATGCTAATCAATTAATGTGATACACTACATAAACAAATTAAAAAATAAGAATCATGATCATATCAATAGATGCAGAAAAAGCCTTCAACAAGATACAGCATCCATTTATGATCAAAACACTTAACAAAATAGGTATAGAAGGTAAGTACTTTAATATAATAATGGCCATCTATGACAAGCCCTCAGCCAACATTATACTTAATGGGGGAAAACTAAAAATCTTCCTTCTAAGAGCAAGAACAAGGCAAAGTTGTACACTATCGCCACTGTTATTGAATATAACATTGGTGGTCCTAGTGAGTGCAATCAGACAAGAGAAAAATATTAAAGGCATCCAGATAGGAAACAAAAAAGCCAAACTGTCACTATTTAGAAAACCCTAAAGACTCCACAAGAACACTACTAAAAATCATAAGCAAATTTAGTAAAGTCTCTGGATACAAAATCAACATTCAAAAATCCATAGCATTCCTTTACTCTAATAATGAAGTGTCAGAAAAAGAAGTAGAAAAAAAATAATTATTTTTGCAATTGCAAAAAAAAAAAGAAAAAAAATACCTAGGAATAAATTTAACAAAACTAGGGAAGGACCTATATAATGAAAATTATAAGACCCTATTAAAAGAAATCATAGAAGATACAAAGAAATGGAAAGATATTCCATGTTCTTGGATTGGAAGGGTCAACATAGTTAAAATTACCTAAAGCATTATACTGATGTAATGCAATCCCCATCAAAATCCCATTAGCATTTTTTAAAGAAATAGAACAAAAAATTATTAGATTTGTATGGAAACACAAAAGACCCTAAATTGGAAAAGCCATCCTGAGAAAAAAGAATGAGTCAGGATACATCACTCTGCCCAACTTCCAATTATGTTACAAAGTAACAGTAATCAAAATGGCATTGTATTGGCAGCAAAACAGACACATGGACCAGTGGAACAGAATCGAGAGTCCAGAGGTAAATTTATATTTATGTGGGCAAATAATTTTTGACAAAGAAGCCAAAAGCATACAATAGAGAAAGGAAAGCCTCTTAAATACACGGTGCTGGGAAAACTGGAAAGCTACCTGCAAAAGAATGAAACTAGACTGTTTATTACCACACACCAAAATTAACTCAAAATGGATTAAGGACCTAAATATTAGACCTGAAACAATTAAAAGCATAAAAAAAAAAACATAGGAACTAAACTCAAGTACCTTGGACTTACAGAAGATTTCATGAATTTGACCTGAAAAGCAAGGGAAGTAAATGCTAAAATAAATAAACGGAACTACATCAAATGAAAAAGCTTCTGCTCAGCAAAAGAAATCGTCAACAGGGTAAAGAGAAAACCATTCAAATGTAAAATTATATTTGCAAGCAATGTCTCTGATAAGGGCCTAATATCCAAAATATACAGAGAACTCATACAACTTAATAACAATAAAAAAAAACAATGCAATCAAAAAATGGACAGAGGACCCGAGCAAACATTTATCCCTAGAAGACGTACAAATGGCCAACAAACATACGAAAAGATGTTCAACATTATTAGCTATTAGGGAAATGCAAATCAAAACCACAATGTGATACCATCTCACACCTGTTAGAATAGCTATAATCAACAAGATAAGTAATAACAAATGTTGGAGAGGATGTGGAGAAATAAGAACCCTCATACACTGCTGGTGAGACTGCAAATTGGTACAGCCACTATGGAAAACAATATGGAGGTTCCTAAAAAACTAAGAATTGATCTACCATATGATCCAGCAATCACTCTACTGGGTATTTTCCCCAAAGACTTGAAAATCCATATGCAAAAAGATATTTGCACCTCGATGTTCATAGCAGCATTATTCACAGTGACCAGGACATGGAAGCAATTGAAGTGTCCTGTGATAGATGATTGGCTAAAGAAGCTGTGGTACATGTATACAATGGAATATTACTCAACCATAAGAAAAGATGAAATAATGCCATTTGCAACAACATAGACGGACCTCGATATAATCATGCTAAGTAAAATAAGTCAGACAGAAAAAGTGGAAAATCACATGATATCACTTATATGTGCGATAAAAATCTAAAAGCAACAAATGAACAGGACAAACAAACAGATTCATGGACATGGACTATAGGTTAGTGGTTACTAGTGGGGTGGGGGGAGGAGGGAGGAGATAGACCAAGTAAAGAGGGTCAAATATAGGGTTTAGGGGAAAGGTGAAGTGGGTAAAGGGGATCAAATATATAGTAGCCAAGGGAAACTGGACTTTGGATTGTAAACGCACAATAGAATATACAGATGTCGAATGATAATGTATGCCTGAAGATTATATAATTCTATTAACTATTGTTACCCCAATAAACTTAATTAAAAAAATAAAATATAAAATAAGGCAACTGGGAAAAAATGAATACTGAGTAGATTTATATATTAAATTATTGTTTTCTTTATATAAATGTGATAATGACATTCTTGCTATGTTCTTAAAATGGTTCACTTGTTAAGTAATTCACACTGACATATTAAAAATTAAATTTATGATATTTGGAATATGCTTCACAGTGATCAAGTAAGGGAATGGGGAGAGTAGGTATGGGTATAAATGAAACATGATTGGTGTTGAGGCAATAATCGTTAAAACTATGTGATGAGTTCATAAGGTTCATTATAGTATTCTTTCTTTTGTGTTTTACTTCTCTATGATAATAATTTAAAACAAAAAATAGAAGCAAAATTATCTTACATATGAAAGAAATTACATATGAAAGAAACTAAGGAGATAAGTATGTCTTTTAATGTAAAGACAAATTAAATCTGCCTACATAGAGCTTTCTCTTCTTAACCTATGTTGCTTATAGTAAGAAAATTACCTGTTTCAGGCAAATATTTTAATATTTCTTTAGTTAATTGAAGAAACCTACTTTCTCTTAAAATGCTATTGTATCCTCTACAATATAGAAAAGCAAAAACCATATACTTAATTTTGAAAATGAGCTGTTTAATAAAATTTTTAACTAAGAAAATTAAAATGGAAATTTTTTGTCCTCAGTAACCATAGTATTCAAATTAAACTGAGGACAATGTCAATGAATGATTACATTAAGCAGATGAAAATTCTGGGAAGATTTTATTTTAGCAAACTACCCCCAACCAGAAAGTGGTAAACAAAACAGAAAAATATCTCAAAAAGAAGGGTAGGTGGTCAAAGAAAGAAATGTAAGCAGAGTAAGAGAAAATTAAGTGGAGGACACCTAAAGATGACAAAATACGATTGGAGAAATGGAAAAAAAATATTTATTCAATTCCTACTATGTGCCAGGCACTATTATAAGAAATAGGGCTAAAGCAGCCAATGAAACAAAATCCCTGTCTTCATGGAACCTTTTCTTTTCAGCTTTATTAAGATATAATTTACAAAGATGTAAGATTTTTAAAAGATACGACATGATGATTTAATATATGTATACACTGTGAAAAGATTCCCCCCATCATGTTAACACATTCATCACCTCACATATTTACCTTATTTTCTCCCTTGGTAAGAACATTTAAGTTCTATTCTTCAGCTATACAATACAGTGTTATCAACCTTAGTCGCCATGTTATTATACATGACATCCTCAGACCTCATTTATCTTACAGCTAAAAGTTTGCACCCTTTTACAACCTCTCCTTACTTCCCCATCTTCCAGCCCCTAGCAACCACTTTTCTACTTTCGGTTTCTATAAGTTTGACTTTTTAAAAAATATTTCATATATAAATGATACCAGTCAGTATTTGCCTTTCCCTGTCTGGCTTATTTTACTTAGCATAATGCCCTCTTAAGTTCATCCATGTTGTTACAAATGACAAAATTTCCTTCTTAATAAAAGCTAAGTATTTTAGTGTGTGTGTGTGTGTGTGTGTGTGTGTGTGTGTGTGTGTGTACATACATACATACATACACACTTATATATACACACGTAAACACACACATATAACCATATTTTCTTGATCCATTTAATGCTTTGATGATACCTACATTGTGTCCATACCTTGGCTATTGTGACTGGTGCTGTAATAAAAATAGGAGCACAGGAATCTCTGAAATAATGGTATCATTTTTTTTGATATATACCCAGAAGTGGAATTGCTAGATCATACTGTAGTTCTATTTTTAATTTCTTGAGAAAAGTCCATGCTGTTTTTCTTATTGACTGTATCAGTTTACCTTCAAACCAACAGTGTATGACAGTTTTTCTCCGCATCTTCACCAACATATTTTATTCTCTTTTTAATAAAAGCTTTCCTAATAGGTATAAAGTGATATATTTCACTGTGATTTTGACTTGCATTTCTCTGATAATTAGTGATGTTGAGCAATTTTTATGTACCTGTTGGCCATTTGTATGTGTTCTTTGAAAAAATGTCAATTCAGATCCTTTACTATTTTTTAACTGAGTTATTTTTGTTGTCTTTTTTATTATTAAATGTATGGATTCCTTATATATTTGAAATATTAACTCCCCATTGACTATGTAGTTCAAAAGTATTTTCTCCTATTCCATAGGTTATCTTTTCTTTTTGTTAATGATTTTCTTTGCTGAGCAGAAGCTTTATAGCTTGATATTGTTGCACTTGTTTATTTTTGCTTTAAGTATCACATAAAAAAATATTGTAAAAACCAATGTCAGGGATCTTATCTCCATATGTTTTTTTTCTCAGAGTTTTACAGTTTCAGGCCCTACATTCCAGTCTTTATTCTATTTCTAGTTGATTCTTGTGTATGGTATAAGATAGGAGTCCAGTTTCATTCTTTTGCATGTGTATGTCCAGATTTCCCAGCATCATTTATTCAAGAGACTATCACTTCCCCATTGTATATATTGACTTCTTTGTCAATAATTAATTTACCGTATATATGTAAGTAAATTTCTGGGGTCTCTATTCTGTTCCATTGATCTGTGTGTCTGTTTTTATGCCAAAACAGTACTATTTTGATTACCGTAGCTTTGTATTATAGCTTAAAATCAGGAAGTGTGATACTTTCAGCTTTGTTCTTTCTCAAGACTGTTTGCCTCTCAAATGTCACATAAAATAATAAGTGTAAGAATAAGGATCAGCATTGTATCCTCAATACCAATGACATTCTCTTTTCTCCTTTGAGGTTCTATTTCTTTGAAGGTGGCTCATTTGTCTGTATGCTACATGCTAACATGTGCACATGATGTTTATCCTTCCTTCTGTGCGAGTCTGGGTGAGAGAGGCAAGAGGAGCAAAGCTGAAAAAAGTAGACCTAGGAACAGAGGGCCACTCAAGCAAAAACATTTTTCAATAGTGGTGGTGCTACTTGGTGCTTCATTAGTGACGAGCATTGCTATTCAGCTATGAAGCTGTGGCCCATTCACTGTACCTTTCTGATACTTGTCTATAAGATGAGTGATCTTCCAGTTCTTGATTCTTTGAATCCATGCTGTTTCCCACAATCCTCTGTGTCAGGCCTGCTCACGTAATTTCAACATATATTTGGTCTGTCATTTATCTAATCAATTTTGCCAAGTATTGATAAGCTCTCTGTTCAAATAAAGTGATGATAATCAATTCAGCCAATTACAAGATACCTTACATCACAACAATTGAGCTTCTCTCTGAAGACAGACTTCCTGATGGGGAGTATACACTAGCATATGAAAGTGGGTGGGAAGTAGTTCTTTGTGGAAATAGTTTAAGCTTTCTCCTGGCTTGGCTGATTTAAAGACAGTATATAAAATCAGTGAAGTATTTTAGATAACCTATTTGCTTCTCTTTCAGATATAACTGGAATATCTCTGTAGTTTCTAAGGAAATTGGTTAATTTACTGGGAAGGAAAACAATGATGATGAAGAAGGAAAAGAAGGAGGAAGAGATGATTTTTGAAACTAAGTAGAACTCGACTATATCTTAGATCTATGGATAAAAACCTGATGCCCTGGGACTACCTTAGATCAATTATATTAGAGTTTCTTATGGTGGAATAAGGCACTTTGTGCAGTCAAGTTGGAGAACAAATGATGTAAACAGCCCATTCATTTACTGGCATTTCCACTTCTCGGTAAGCTTTAAGAAGTGTATTTGGATCAACTGAAATACTACGATTCTTATTTGTTCTCTTACGACCATTTAGAATCTATAAGAACTTGGTCAATGTATCTCTCCATTCTGATAATCAGTTTTCCAGTCTAAAAGCTTGAGATGCTGTCTTGTTTCTTGAGGGTGATTTAGGGCATCAAATGAGTTAAGGTATCTATAGTACATGTCATATTATTCACAACATACTAATCACAAATAAATAAAGACTAATAAATTAACTCCTTTAAATCTAGAATAGTCTAATTTTGTACTTTAGAAAAAGTGAAAGAATGGTCACTCAAGTAATTTTTTGAATCCAGGTTTTGAAATCAGAGTCTTACATTTGAACTGAACTATCCATTTACTAGCTTTGTGTCCTTGAAAAAGTTACTTTCTTTTTCTGAGCTTCAGTTAGTTCATCTATAAACTAGAGATACTAAGACCCTTGGGGTTGTTGTAAGAAATAAAATTAATGTATGGTAACTATATAACATAATAAATAGCATGTAGCAAGTTCTTATGACATAATGGCTATTATTATTTTATAATAATTATTATTTGTGTACTTTTAGAAATTTTGTCCAATACAACTGATGAAGCTAGTGTTATAGTATTAAAAGATCTGACAAAAGCATAATAGCAGTATAAAAAAAAAGAAAGATAGTACAACTCATGGCTTTGTCCTTGTTTTTTGACACTCAACATTTTGCTTTTTCTATATTTTAATAAGTAAAGATAACTTGAATTATGAAATTAACAAATTAGATAAAAGAAATATCTAACACCATTTAAACTGATGAGGTATAAATATCATTTAAGAAATTATCCACCTCATAATAACATAAGTGCATAATCCTAAATACTAAATTTGTAAAACTGACATTTATAGGTACAAAAATAATATTCCTAGTAGATATAGATATACTTGATTATTTTTAATTTTTATAATTTACTGAGACATTTTGCTTTCTGATAGTTCACAAGAACACTAAAACTTTTACTCTTTCACTGAAGCTCAATATAGTTGTTTTTAACATAAAAAGCTGATTATAAGCTATTATAAGCTTCTCTAATTTTAAGTTATGGGTAACTTTTCATATATATTTTGTGTCTGTGAGAGATGAGAGCTCCACAAAGGAACAATCATGCTTGCCAGTGCTTTCAGCTAGGACAGAGTTGTCCCAACACCCACCCCACCAGCCCTTGCTCTATAGTCAATTTAGTTCCTGGCCCTGTGCTGGAGCTTAGAGCCAGTGAGTACGTGATCGTCAATTTATGCACCTGCCATGTAAGGGCAGTGTCTTGGTCCCCCACAGCCCTTTGTCTTTCTCAGATGAAATCACTGCTGGTTTTTAAAACCAAATATTATACAAATTCCTCTTCCTGGCATTGGTGCCCTAGTCTGGTGCTGTAGCTTCTTGCTCCTCAGGAGAAATCTCTGCAGCTGAGATATCCTTCCTATTTCTTAATCACCACACTGGGTATGAGAACTGCCCATCTTACATCTCTGCTCCTCCTACCAGTCTCAACATGACTTCTTTATATCCTTAGTTACAGGAATTCTGCTCACCTAATCTCCCAGTGGTTCTAACTTCTTGACTGGAAGTTCTCCTGCTCTATTAATTATTCTTAAGTGACAAACTGTCAAGGTAGATAAATCTGCTATAGACCAGATCTGAGACTTCATTAGTGTTGACTAGCAGAACAAGACTGAAAAAGGTGTTCAGGCTCCAGATTTCCCAAATAAAACTAACCCAAAACTGGTGAGTTTCATGCTCAGTACTTTTCATGTACTCTTGTGTTATTTACTCCATTTTATTTAGTCTTGCCGTTTACTCTTTTATTTTGACATATCAGATTTTTAAAAGAGGTGAAAAAACAGTAAAAGAATTCTCTATAATCTTTACATTCCCCTAATGTTAATACTTTGTCACATTTGCTTTTCTTTCGCTCCTTATTTTTCTCCCTTTTCCCTTCTCTCTCTTCCTTAAACTCTCTCCCTTTCTCTGCTGTTGAGGAAATATAATTTCAAGCAATATCTCCTTCCAACCCAGAAAACTCTCTTCACCAAGGTTGAAGAGGAAAGTATTATTATTATTAAGTTAGCATAATGCCCTGTGATACTCTTCACAGGGAATCGGCTAAGAGATTGCCTAGACAGAAAGAAATATAACTCTTTCATATAGCTAAGCAGATGCAATCCATCTGCAACCTGGATCTTTGGACTCACCCAAGTAGGCTTTTACCCTCCCACAGAAAGTAGGAGATAGGGGCACTATTTCCCTAGATAATTACAATTCAAAGAAATGGCTCCTAGGTCTTTGAGAAAGACATTTCTGCATTTAAAGCTGTCAAAATGCCTATTTAGCTTTTAAAACGTTTTATATACATTTCAAAGATAATGAGACTGAACATATAATACAAATTGTCTAAAGTACATGCTCTAAGAAAGGAAGGAGAGAAATCTTTTCCCTTATTTTCAACATAGAGAATTAAGCTTTTATTTTTAATTTGTATTTGCCCTTATACCACACACACACAAATATAATTTTTGTTCTGAACATTTTGAGATTAAGTTCAGACATCTATAATATATTTACTAATTTACTTAATCCTAAAATATACAGAAAGTAGTTTGAGAATTCTTAACCTATACTGACAAAGCATATCTACTAACTGGGGTTCAATATTTACTTATGGTTCTATAAATATTATTCAAAAGTTAGGTTTTTTTCCTCCCCCCCCTTCATTGAGGATTCATGTAAAATATGGCTTGGTTCATTTGTTTTTGTTTTTATAGTTTTTACCTAGTTGACTTTTAACAATTACGTGCAGTGTGAAACATTAATATGGTTCCAAAAGTCAGAACTGCACAAAAGGTACATTTATAGAACTGTTTTCAGCACCTCTTCACATTTCTTTTCCATCTTGTTCTCACTCTGTAACAACTCCCTAGTCTCTAGTTTTTTCTTTATGCATTTCTATGGAAATGAGTAGATATCTGTACATTTTGCTATTTCCTCGTGTTTCTTACAAAAAGATCGCATACTAAAAGTATTCTTTCTTACTTTGCTTTTCAACAACACTTAGTGTATCTAGCTATCACTCTATATTGGTTTGTAGAATCTTTCCCAGCTTTTTTTTTTTAAAAGAAATGTAGTAGTATTTCATTGTATGTTTATAATAGTTTTTTTACTCCCTTTCCAATATAAGGTCATATAGGAGATTACAAACAAGTACAAATAATACTGCAATGAATAACTGTACATATATAATTTTGTATGGTTGGGTGTTTCTTAGAGTAAATTCATAGAAATGGCATTCCTGGATGAACAGGTAAACATGTATGTAGTTAAATAAAATATTGCCATATTCCCCTCCATAGAGATTGTACAAATTTGAATTCTCACCAGCATTGTATGAAAGCACTAATTTCCTTATAGTTTTGATAAAATTTGTACTTTTAAATGTTGCCACTGTAATCATACTTGCCAATATGATTAAAAAAAGTAAAAGAAAAATTTTTATTAGGATAGTCTAAAACTTTACTTTCTGATACAAATTTACAAAACTTCAAAGTATTTTTAGGCATTAAATGCTTAAAATATAATTTGATATAAAATGAGTGAAATATTTAAAAGAAAGTTTACAATTATGAATCATTTTCTATTCTAAAAAGTCTAACCACATGCCATTGTTTTGTTCTATCTTCTCTCCAACTGAAAAATATTTCATTTTTTGTATGTTGTATCTTTGAGTTTGCTAATGATTTTTTTCCCTTTTTGAATATTTGTACTCTATGTTAAAAATTGTGCCTGGAAATCTATTTAGTTCCATAGAACACTATTAATACTATGATTGGAAAGACTAACATTTGTGTTTTTATTGTGTTCTTTGAATTGTAAATAGTGTTGTACCTTTCTCCCAGTTACAGAGTTAATGGGAAAACCAGGACTTTTCCTGTTTGTCACATATATTCTTGTCTACATTTTTGAGTCACATTTAGAAAATATAACTTTTAATACTTCTTTGCTAGGTATTTTGCTAAATTCTTTATAATCTCATTTAAATCCTCACCACCATTCTATAATGCATATTTCTTTCTTGAGAATAGAAAAACTTAAATGCCCTTTTAGGGTCACACAAGTATTAAGTGTCAGAGCTGAGATTTCAACAAAACTCTTTCTGACCTTGAAATGAAGTATTAACCATGCTATTAAGCAGTTTTGTAAACCCACATTAGTTGGTTGGGAGTAGTTAATCTATTTAAAATAAAACAGCAATAAACTCCAAGTTAATTGAAGGTGTACCTTTGTTTTAAAATCACACTGTCAATGACAGTAAACCTTTCAGGGGTAAAATATTAGTAAACCCCAATCTTGAATGTTTAAATGATGGGGATAAACTAAACTATGGAAAATAAAAGCCAAACTAAGAAAAACTCAAAAGAATTTCCCAGTACAAAGCTTGTCAACATAGCAGTGGGTAGAATCGAAGGCACCAAACTCTTCTCTCCATGCTATGCTCATATTAACCAAATATAATGTATATCCAGGCTTCATATTTACTGACACATCATTAAAAAGATCACAGTGCAAGTATTGTAAGAGTAAAATTAAAAACCTTAGGAATAATTTTATTAGCAAACAAATGGCACCTGTGTGACAATAATATCTCAGTGAAATAAATGTGCCTCTGAATCATCCTCCGTGATTGATTTTGCTACTCTTCAATGGAGCTGAAACAGAGTGGGCTATTTTAATCTTTCCCATGGCTGCCTTCCCAGGCATGTCAAGTACTCTCAAATTTCAGATTCATCAGTACAAATCTCTTCTGCAGTAGTTCATTTTAGGCCTTATAAGCTAACAGAGATGTGCCTGTCACAAAATATGAATGGATGCTCCTTTTCCTTTTTTTCCCCCTCACTGCAGCTGTTATTTCTGAAACCTTGATGCATTCAGGATATCTATTGCACTGATTCACCTCCTACATAAGCTGGTTTCATGCATGAAAAAGCAAAATGCTTTGTTTAAAATATTGTAAGTAGAATGAAATTATAGTATTAAATGCTTTCATTTTAGAAAAGGTATATATGCCTTCTTGAATCTCAAAAATAAAATCCCTAATCTTCTTTCTGTCTTTAAACAATACAAATTGCTCATGAAACAAGACAGGCATAAAAAATGCAATCTCACTTTTACAGAATAAAATCAAACAGAATATTTTTATAGTGGATTTTGCACCCAACATAGGTCACCACAATCTACCTCTCTTGGGCATTGAAAATTTCATTGTCATTGTTTTTTAAGCCTCTTTATGTAAAAAAAATGATAACCTTGTAAATCTTATAATGAGATAGATTACTAACACTTATATAAGAAAATTCAGAGACTATTCATTCTCTAGTTGGAATTCTGTTATCTAAACATTTGATACTATAAAACTTACATGACTAAGAATCACGTAAATGTGAATTTTGTTAATATCAACAAATACTTATTGGAAAGCTACTTAGGAACAGTAGCATAGTGATTTATATGTTTACTGTATAAATATTTATTTTATATAAGCATCATTGTAGAGAAACACAAACTCTCTTTGAAGTGATACCTACCTCATTTTGTCTTAGGTAAGCAGAAGATTCTGATTTTTCCCTCATGATTAAATAGCTGATGGGCAGCTATAAGCTTATGGCTTTGTTAGTGATATAGGAAGTCACAAGTTAGAAGAAAATATAAAATAGTAGTTATTATTGGTTTTCATTAGAATTTAAAAGGAACATTATTAGCCATTTTATCAACTCATGTCTCTATTACTTTTAGTCATTTCTTCCTTCTGAGTTCTTAGTTGTATGTAGTCATTCTTTAGGATTTAACAGTTATTAGTTTAGTTTATTCCATGACTCAATTAATTTTCTACCTTCATAAAATGTCAGCTGCTGACAGAGAAAAATATGATTGTTTCCACTCCATAATCAATACCAAAACAAGGCCATATTAGGTATATTGAAATTCACCTACAGTTCCTTTTGGAAAACAATTTTACTTAGTTCATTCTTTGAAGCAAATGGCTATCTGTGAGATTTTATATATATATATGTATATATATATATATATATACATATATATATACATATATATATATATATGACATATATATGACATATATAACATATAATTGTATGAGTCATCAACCTTAAGAGTGGGATTGGAGACAAAAAATATAGTTCAAATGATCATCTTAATTAGGTTCCTATAATAAAAATGCTCAATCTTTAGATGTAGGAAAACACAGACTGAAAGTCAAGAGATGGAAAAAGAGAGTCTATACATATGTAAACCAAGAAAAAGCTATACTTATATCAAAAAAGAACAGATTTAACAACATGATTATAAACATGCTACTGAACAACCAATGTGTCAAAGAAGAAATCAAAAAACAAATTAAAAAATACATTGAGACAAATGAAAATGGAAAATCAACATACTAAAACTTATGGGATACAACAAAATCAGTCTTAAAAGGGAAAGTTCATAGCAATAAATGCCTATATCAAAAATAAAATCTCAAACATAGAAACTAACTTTAGAACCCTTTAGAACAAGGAATTAGAAAAAGAATAAAGACCATAGCAGAAAGAAAATAAAGACCAGAGCATACATAAATGAAATAGAGACTTAAAAATCAATAGAAAAGGTCAATGAAACTCAGAGTTGGTCGTTTGAAAAGATAAACAAAATTGACAAACCATTAGCTACACTCACCAAGGAAAAAATAGAAAGGATTCAAATAAAATTAGAAATGAAAGAGAAGATATTACAACAAATATATACAAAGGATCATAAGAGATTACCATGAACAATTACACACAAATTGGAAAACATATAAATGGATAAATTCCTAGAAACACACAACCTACCAAGACTAAATCATCAATAAATAGAAAATCTAAACAGACTGATGACTACTAAGGAGATTGAATCAGTATT
Source organism: Macroglossus sobrinus (assembly GCA_004027375.1). Taxonomy (NCBI): domain Eukaryota; kingdom Metazoa; phylum Chordata; class Mammalia; order Chiroptera; family Pteropodidae; genus Macroglossus; species Macroglossus sobrinus. Next base: position 378,908 of record PVKZ01000966.1, read on the forward strand.
CGAAAACAAAAACCTCTCAACAAACAAAAGTTCACAATCAGTGACTTCATTGGTGAATTCTACCAAACTTTTAAAGAAGAATTAATACCAATCCTTCTCAAACTCTTCCAAGAAATAGAGTAGGAGAAAACACTTCCAAACTTGTTTTACAAGGCTAGCATAAACCTGATTAAAAAAAAAAATAACACCACACAAAAGAAAATTACAGGCCATTATTCCTGATAAACATAGGTGCAAAAATCCTCAACTGAATGTTAGCAAACCAAATTCAACAAGATGTTAAAAGGATCATACGCTATGATCAAGTGATATTTATTCCAAGATGAAAGAACGGTTTGACACTGCAAATCGGTGTGATAAACCCATTAATAAGGTGGACAAAAATTATATGATCATCTCAATGCATACATAAAAAGCTTTAGACAAAATTCAACATCCATTTATGATAAAAACACTCATGATGCTGGGTATAGAGGGAATGTATCTCAATACTTTTACAATTAAGTCCTAGGCCTGGTCTTCAGGTTATTCTGTCTCCAAAGTGTAGAAAATGATAGTTCTGTATGCAATCAAGAAGTTCTCTTTGCTTTTGCAACTAGTTTTTGACTGATTAACTACTCCTAGCTTCCTAAATAAAAATACTTTTTAAAGTATCAATTGAGTTTAATAGTAACCTCCCAATTTCATTTTACTTAAATTTTTTTTCCAAATTTATCAAAGGTTTAATCTATGTTGTCAGCAATAGCATTCCCTTCTACCAGGATACCACTGCAGTTCAACACCTGTGTTAGTTTAACAGTGGGACTACTACCTTGTAGAATCCATTTGACCTTCACCTACCTCCTATACCAAGAATGGATCACTGTTAGATGAGTCGCAAATGATCCAGATCCAAAATTCCACCCCCATGGCTACTTTTTTGTACCATTCCTCACACCGACAAGGTTGATATCTTTGGAAACAGGTACTGAGCTGGAGATTACTATACAGCAGATTTGTTAAGAAATGCTCCTGGAGTCAGCAAAAACTGGTCAGAAGGAAGCAAAACAGGTCAGAAGGAAGAGTCAAGATCTAATGCAGAAGCCTTAGCCTACTCTTTGGAGAGTTTTGAAAATGAGATGATTTTTTTAATCTTTTCCAAATGGCGATAAAAAAGCCAGGCCTTTGTATCCCTAAATGAATCAGTTATTGGATATAGGTGACTCCAGAAAGGTCTCTGAAGAGGGCTGGCAGCTAAGAACTATCTATAGCCCTCTCAGCAGCTGTGATATTAAATCCTCATTTTTGAAGATAAATTTGTGGGGCAGCATCTACCACAGTGTCATATCAGAAAGTGATAAAACAAGTAACAAACACAAACATAAGGATATAAATAATTAAAACATAACACTATAGATTGAATATGAATAGATCGCTGTACATAACAATGGCAGAACATTTATTCATGTTGATTTAACTAGATTGTTTAAATAATGGGTAATAAGGCACATTTCTACAGATTTTACAGAATTATAGAATATATTCTCTGATTACAGTGTAATTAGCTAGAAATGAAAAAAATAAATAAAACCAGGACCAAAAAAATCTACATTTGCTAGGCTAAAATGCATCTAAATAATCCAAGGGTCAAAAAATGGTTTGGATAAAAAGTACATATTGGTCATATTTTTAACTGAATATAATGAAAGCATGACCTATCCCAACCACTGATAAATGCTGCTAAAACCACTCTTATGAGAAAATGTTCAATCTTAAATGTAAATATTAGAAAAGAAGTATGAACAAACACTCATTTAAAGTTTAAAAAAGAGCAAATTAAACTTATTTTTAGAAATGAAAACATTGTAGTTGTGTTTGTCTTTTGGAGACATGTACTGAAATATTTAAAAATAAAGTACTATGTTTTCTTGGACCTGCTTTAAAATAACTATAAGTGGAAGTAGGGAGAATAGTTTTATTAGACATATGCATAAGGAGATATAGATAATACAGGATGACCCATATTTATTAAGCTGGTTGATGAGTACCTGGGATTTATTATACTGTTCTCTATACTATGCTTAAATTTTTTATATTTTATAGGTTACAAAATAGTACAAATCTAATTCTTAAATTCCAATAATAAAGAGTAAACATATTAATAGAAAAATTGGCAAAGAGTACAAATATGTAAAATTATAAGGCAGAGTAATAACAAAGAAAATTATATTTAAGGTGAAATATTTTTAAAGAATAGGTTATATATTAAAGGCATTTTTGTCAGAAACTAGCCATAAAGCAATTTCACTGAAATTAACAGGAACTTTCATAAGTAGTTTATGGTAGATAGTATTTTCACTTTGAGTATATTCTCATGGCCCTTAAAAGTGATATCTGTGCTTTTTATGGAAATGACATCCTGAAGCTAGTTAATTCTCATGCTTCATGGTCATGTATTGAAAATCCATGTAGTAGATTTGACTCAGATACATGCAGATTTGAAACAAACTAGACCACTATTACAATAGTTTATGTCTAATTGCTTTTACTGCCATAATAAAATCTATATTCAGAAAAATAGTTAGAAAAAGTTTAAGTTCCAGGAAATACATACAGCATTACAGTCATTTGCTACATAACTATGTTTCAGTTAACAGTGGACCATATATATGATGGTGGTCCCATAAAATGATAATGAAACTGAAAATTTTCTGTTGCCTAGTAACATTATAATGTCACAGCATAACATATTACATGTTTGTGATGATTCTGGTATACAATGTCTATGAAGTCTACAGTAGTGTATGGTAATGTTCTAGGCCTTTACATTCACTCACAAACTCACTCAGAGCAATTTCTAGTCCTGCAAACTTTATTCATGGTAAGTGCCCTACACAGCTGTACCATTTTTTATCTTTTGTATCATATTTTCACTGTATCTCTTTTATGTCTAGATATGTTTTGATACACAAATACTTAATATTATGTTACAATTGCTTAAGCAGCAGTCTCCAACTTTTTTGGCAACTGCTCTTTTGAGAATCAAATGCCTAATGATCTGAGGTGGGGTCGAGGCAGTGATGCTAGTACTGGAGAGTGGCTGAAAATACAGATGAAGTTTTACTTACTCATCCACTGCTTACCTCTTACTGTGCGGCCCAGTTCCTAACAAGCCACAGACTGGTACCAGTCCATGGCCCAGAGGTTGGGAATCCCTGGCCTACAGTACTCAGTACAGTAACATGCTGTATAGGTTTGTAGCCTATGAGAATAGACTTTCATATAGGCTTGGTGTGTAATAGGCTATGACCTCTAGGATTGTGTAAGCACACTCTATGTTGCTCACACAATGACAAAATTACCCTGTTGATGAATGACATACCACTGTGTTCACAAATGAAATGTTTGTGATTATAGAGAATCAAAAATATCTACAAATTATTACTATTTAGCAAGGTCCATGGACACAAGATTAACATGCAAAAGTACATTAAATATAACAGAAACTAAAATTTAAAAAATGAAATTTAAAATGAACAATCTTTTATGATATATCAAAAACATTAAAGACTGAGGTAAAAACTGAATAAGATTTCACAGAAACTATGAAATATTGAGAGAAATCAAAGACCACGTGCAGGTAGTTAATGATGTGCAGTCTGCAAAGAATGACTTATAAAGCAGCAAGAGTGGGAATAGAGATACCAGTTAGTTCAAAGAGATATGAATTTGGCCTAGTGCAATGACAGTGGAGATGGAGAAAAATTAACTGGTTTAAGACACAATTTAGAAATAGAACAATCATGATCTATTGATGAACTAAATATGAGGGCAAGGGAGAAACAAAGTAAAATCCAGGTTTTGGGTTTAGGAAGATTAGTACTAAAACAATATTATCATATGTTACCAGGTTGTCAAGATGCCAAATTTTTTTCAAGTAATTATATTGCACAGATAGTTTCCTGACAGAGACAATAAAATACAACATAAGGAGCAATTAATTATGAGTTAAAATTTTGGTAACTAATTGCTATTACAAGGCTTTTTTTTCAAACCAAAACTTATAAAAATAACTACCAAATGATTGTGAAAATTAAATTAGATAACATAGGCAAAAGTAACCAACACAATACCTACCATATAGTATTCAATAAGTATTGGTTAAATCTTATATAGATACATTCTGATCACCTTGATGAATGATGGAGGATATCCTAGACCTTTTGGGTTTTTTTTTGGTTTACCCATTTTTAATCTCAGAGTTAGAGACAGAGAAACATTCTATTCTAAAAATTCATATACTTATTATGTCTTCAAGTTTACTTCTTCAGATATTAATCTTATCATTTAATATGAATGTATTTAGCTTTACTTAAAGAGGTTAATTTGTAAATACTACAAGAAAACAGAGTTCCAGAGATAATAACAAGTGTAAATGGCTAAGCTGGGAATAAGCTTAGATTTCTGGAGGAAAATAAAAAGTTAAAGTGGACAGAAAAGAGGAAATGGTAGAGAATAGTATGGAAAGAGGTATGAGTAGGCAGGGGCCAGATCATTTATGATTGCATAATCTATGGAAAGTAATTTGGATTTTCTTTTAGCATGATATTAAATGGTTAGAAGATTTTAAGCAATAGAGCTACAGACTTTAAAATAACCAATTGGTAGAGAAGCAAAAGATAAACAGATTATTTAGAAGCCATTATTTAGAAGTAATCATGGAGTTAGTAATAATGGAAAAGGTGAAAAGCAAAATAATTTGGAAAATATATTGTATTTTGTATGTTGACAGAAATTGCTATTAGATGTACAGAAAAGGGAAAACAATAGTGACTCTATATATTTTTAGTAATTGGGTGAAAAGTAATATGTAGAAGGCTGGGACAGGAGCAGGACGATGGAAAGTGAGGGATGAAGCCAAAATTGAGAGTCCTGTTTCAGACAAATGAAGTTTAGAATACTTACTACACATCTATATATAGTTGTAGTTGCAAAGGTAAGATAGTTAGGTATGTCATTCTTAACCTCAGAGATTGGAGCAGATATATAAACTTGATAGTCATAAGCATACAATGGTGTTAAAAGTCACAAGTCTACATTTGATCCTATAAGGAGAGGGTGTGAACACAAAAATACTGCTGAGAATTTCTAAGTTGAGAAACAAGAATTGACCACTGTACTTATCAAGATGGAAGCTTTTGATGACTTTGACAAAACAGTTTCGATAGGTTGATGACCAAAAAGTTTAAACTCAAAGTATTGAAAAGAGAATAGGAGGAGAGAAAAGTAAAAGCAGTGTATCAAATAGAATATATGTTTGAAAAGAGCAGAGAAATGGGGTGGGAGCTAGAGGAATATGTGGGGGCTATGATTTATTTTTGAGAGAGATAATACAATTTTTTATGATGATGAAAATTTTCAGTTAGAAGAAATGAAATTGATTATGAGAAGAACTAAGCTATAACTACAGAAGCGAAATTCTTCAGCAGGCCATGGGCCACAGATCTGATTACCAAGCAGAGCAAATTGACTTCTCATGGGCACAGTGTTTCACTAATTTCAGCAGAAAAAAAAAAGGAAGGTACAGTAAAGTGTATCAATGTCTATTTACAAATATCTGTCTCAGCTTCCTCCCTGTACATAGTATAAGTGTTGGCTGTGGAGTCCTATTGACTAAGTTCAAATCTCAGCTGAGTGTGACCATGAAAGAACTATTTATTTACATCTCAGACTCATCTATAAAAATGGGCATTTAGTAGTACTTACCTCAGGAACTGTTGAGGTAACTCAAATAAAGCTTTAAAATCCACTGTTGAGGGAGAATACAAAATACATGTCACTATTGTCATTCCTATTATTGTGGCATTGTTATCTTACTACATACAACTGCTTATTCTAGAACTCTATTTAGATTTCTAGATCTCTATATACCAAGCACCTCAAGCACAGCAGATCTAAAACTAAATATGTAATATCCTAAACTTGCTGGTACAAAGCAAAAAATCAAAGAGTATTCTGAACCAGATCCTAGGTTTTATTGGTCTGAATTTATTTCATTCATCTTTCCTCTTTTATCTTCTCTGACTTTCATCAGCAATAATAAATATTACTTCTAAAATGTGTTTTACAACTTAAGGCACTATTTTAATTCTGTAAGTTAATGTGTTGTCAAAATATAAAGCAATATCAATTCAGAAAACATTTTGATTCCCCCCCACTTTTTTTCCCATCCATGGTCAATCCAAACATCCTAAGAGCTACTCAATAAACTTTTAGTCACACTAAAATTATGTTTATTTCTCATGATTTGGAAGAGATCAATTTATAAACTTTTAATTAAAATTGGTCAATTTCAAACTTGGTCCTTTTCAGGTTATTTTAATTGATTTTATCAAAAAATTCTTTAAATATTATGTGGGAAATATTCTAAGGTTTCTTTTAGCTATCAGAACATAAATTGATTCTTGTTTGTTCCTATTTAATAAAATATAATTAAAATGGAAATATGTTCAATTGAGGGGAAAAGACATTTAATTATAAAAACAATCTACTTTATTAAGGTAAGATTTCATTTCTGGTTTCATTACATGCAGCCACATTAAAGCACACTTCAGCATTTATATCTGTTTTCAAGATATGTAGAGAAATACTTCAATTTGTCAGGGATGTCACGCTGCTTTAGTGAAAAGAGTAAGTATTCTTAGGAAATGAAATCTTACCTCTAAAATTGTAAAATATAACAGTCCCTATCAGAAATTAATGATCGGTAACCAAAATGAATATATAAAAGAATCAATGTTATAATCAAATATCCATTAGGGAAAACTTTAGGAAATGTACTTAGAACTTATTAAAGTCAGTATTTAACTGGGTAGTTACTGTGCCATATAAATTTTATATTTCTTCTAAAAAACTGCTGAAGAAATAGTTTTCAGGATTTGATAGTCTTTTAGTCAAAAAAAAACAAATAGAATCTAACAGTTTGTATACAATAAATATACTGTACACTGAGCTGTATTTTACACAAAATCCTAAAATGAAAATTCCACTAATTTTAATTATTGAGTATCACACTGAATTTTGGAAATAAGTGCTTCAAATCTATTTAACCCAGATTATTTCATATATTCAAAACACTAGAAGTTAGCAAAAAAGCATTCTCTCTTCTCATCACTGATATAAACCCTCTTTTATATACATAACAGACTTTCAGGGAACCAAGTAAAAATAATTAAAAAGTACTCATAGACATAAGTATATTGATTACATATAGAGATAATATCTAATGCCCATTGTACTATATGTCAAGAATATCTTTCCTAAAACAAGATTAGTGAGTAAAAGAAATATACTATGTTGAACCATATGAAACTCCCAAGATTTGATTACTTTTTATTGCAAAAATAATTTATATACTTCAACTTAATATATGACAGCAAGAGAGTAGTAGAAATATTAATGAGTGTTATATGTTTGAGATGCCTGGAAAAAGTTAATTTTCTAGTTGTGGTTAAGAAGTAGTTTGTTCATTTGACCTATCTAAACTTACACCTAAAGGAACTAGAAAAAGAACAAACAAAGCCAAAAATAAGTAGAAAGAAGGAAATAATAAAAATCAGAGCAGAAATAAAGAAAATAGAGACTAATAAATAATAGAAAAGATTTTAAAAACCAAGAGCTGGTTCTTTAAAAAGAAAAACAAGATTAATAAACCTTTAGCCAGACTCATGAAAAAAAGAGAGCCCAAATAAAATCAGAAATGAAAGAGAAGTAATGACTGACACCCCAGAAATAAAAATAATTTTATGAAAATATGACAATTATATGCCAACAAATTGGACAACCTGGAAGGAATGGATAAATTCCTAGAAATATGCAATCTTTCAAGACTAAATTGAGAAGAAACAGAAAATCTGAACAGACTGATAAATATTAACAAAATAGAAACAGTAATCAAACTACTCCCAACAAACAAAAGTACTGGATCAGATGGCTTCACAGATTTGAATGTTACCAAACATTCAAAGAATAATTAATACCAATTCTACTCAAACTATTCCAAAAAATTGAAGTGGAGGGAAGATTCCAAACTCATTTTATGTGGCCGGCATTACCCTGATACCAAAACCAGACATTATAAAAAAGGATAAATATAGGCCAATATCTTTGCATAGATGCAAAAATCTTCAATGAATTATTAGCAGACCAAATGCAGCAATACATTGAAAATATCATACACTATTAAGTGGCACTTATTCCTAGATGTAAGATTGGTTTAATATCCATAAATTAATGTGATATATCACATAAATAAAGGATAAAATTATGTGATCATATCAATAGATATAGAAAAAGCATTTGACAAAATCCAACATTTATGATAAAAACTTTCAGCAAAGTGAGGATAATACAAACATACCTCAACATAATATGACATATTTGACAAACCCACAGCTAACAGCATACTTAATGATGAAAAGCTGAGAGCTTTTTCTTTGAGATCAGAACAAGACAAGGATATCTACTTTCATCACTATTATTCAGCATAATCTTGAAAGTCCCAGCAGCAGCATTTAGACAAGAAAAAAATATAAAGGACATTCAAATTAAAAAGAAGTAAAGCTGTCATTATTTGCGGATGACATACCATAAAAAGAGAACCCTAAAGATTCAACAAAAAACTATTAGAATTAATAATGAATTCAGTAAAGTAGCAAAATACAAAATTACTATTCAAAAAATCAGTTAAATTTTTATGCAACAATAACAAACTATCAGAATGAGAAATTAAAGAAAACAATTCTATCTACAATTGCATCAAAAATAATAAAATAGGAATAAATTTAATTAAGGAAATAAAAGCCTGTGCTCACAAAACTAAAGACATTGTAGAAATTTAAGAAGATACAAATAAATGGAAGCATTTACCATACTCATGGATAAGAATTAATACTACTAAAATGTCCATACTACTTCAATCAATCTATAGATTCAGTGTAATCCCTATCAAAATACTCATGGTATTTTTCACAAAATTAGAAAAATAATCCTAAAATTTATATGGAATCATAAGAGACCCCAAATAGCCAATGCATTCTTGAGAAAGAAGGACAAAGTTGGTGGTATCACACTACCTGATATTAACTATATTACAAGGCTATAGTAATCAAAACAGCATGGCATAGGCATAAAAATTTCATACAGAACAGAGAACCCAGAAATAAACCCATACTTATATGATCAATTAATCCATGACATAGGAGGTAATATATAATGGAGTAAAGACAGTGTCTTCAATAAATGGTGTTGGGAAAACTAAACAGATACATGCAAAAGAATAAAGCAGGATCACTTTCTTATACCACTTATTAAACTCAAAATGTATTTAAGACTTAAATATTAGACATGAATCTATAAAACTCCTATAGACAATAAACTCCTTGTCATCACTCTTAGAAATATCTTTTTAAATATATCTACTCAAGGAAGGGCAACAACAAGAAAAAATTAATAATTTAACTACATCAAACTAAAAAAATTTTGCATAGTGAAGGAAACCACCAACAAAGTAAAGACAACCTATTGAATGAGAAAAGTTATTCCCAAATAACACATCTAATAAAGAGTTAATATCTAAAATATATAAAAAATTCATACAACTTTATAGTTGAATAGAAGAACCTTTCGAATAATTCAATTAAAAAATGGGCAGAAGACCTGAATATATATTTCTCCAGAGAGGACATACAGGTAGCCAATAGACATATGATAAGATGTTCAACATCACAAATCATTGGAGAAATTCAAGTTGAAACCACAATGAGATATCTCCTCACACCTATCAATAAATCAACAAACAATTGTTGGTGAGGATGTGGAGAAAAGCGAATCCTCATGCACTGTTAGTGGGATTTTAAATTTGTACAGCCACTGTGGAAAATATTATGGAGGTTCCTCAAAAAATTTAAAATAGAACTACTATATGACCCAGCAATATATCTTCTGAGTGTTTATTTGAAGAAATTCAAAACACTAATTCAAAAAGATATATGCATCCCATGTTCATTGCAGCATTATTTGCAATAGCCAAGATATGGAAATTTCAACTATTGCAAATAATAGCCGAGATTATATTGGTACCACATCTTTTTCACCTATTCTTTTAATGTCCACTGATAAAAGAATAGGTGAAAAAGATGTGGTGCCAATATACAGTGAAATATTACTCAACCAGAAAAAAAATGAAATCTTGCCATTTGCAAAAATATGAATGGACCTAGAGGGTATTATGCTAAGTGAATGGACCTAGAGGGTATTATGCTAAGTGAAATAAGTCAGAGAAAGATAAATATCATATAATTTCACTCATCTGTGGAATCTAAAAAACCAAATAAATGAACAAAACAGAAACAAACTCACAGAGAATGAATTGATAAGCACCAGAATGAAGGTTGGGGACATCGGTGAAGAGGTGAAAAGGATTAAGAACTACAAATTATCAGTTATAAAAATAATCATGAGGATGTAAAGTACAGCATAGGGAATATGTTCAATTATATTGCAATGAGCAAATATAGTATCAGATGGTTATTAGACTTATTTGGGTGATTGCTTCATAAGTTATATAAATATCTAATCACTCTGTTGTACACCTGAGACTAATAATATTGTGTGTAAACTGTAGTTGAAAAATAATTTTTTAAAGAATAATTTAAATTTTTGTAAATCTTGTAAACAGCTAACAACTCCAAATGCACATAACTTGTAACTTTATTAATTCACTTTTAGGAAGTCATGGAAAAACTAAGTATAAAGAAATTTTTATGTTAAGATAAAGGACTTGAACATTCAATTTTTGTCTCATTATCTAAGAAACAACAGTTTATAATTACTTAAAAACTGTGTCTTTGTCTTTTTTAAAAGGTACTTTTTTCTACTTTCACCTAACCACATCTTGAGAATTTCCCAAAACTCATATGCTACCTCAGAAGCTTCACATTAAATATCAGATCATCTATTGCCTACCATATTGGCTTTTAATACAAGCTTTATATTATCTAATTAGTAAGAACTTTAACTTATGAGAAATACAATTTTAAAGCTGTTGCCTAGTATGTTCTCAGTCTCAAGGAACTTGTAAAGTAAGCTTTCCTACTGCTTGATGATTTCTTCCCATCTTTCCCAGTGTCCCATCTATGGTCTCGGGAAATAAAAAGAATCTATGTATGGTGAGACCAGCAATTGTGGTTTAACAAAAACAATAAACTTCAGCAGCTTCAGTCTGAGCTTTCTGCTATTAGATTTACATACATTAAGTATGCAAGTCTTCATAGATTGAGTACTTAAGGCTAAGTAGAAAAAAGAGAGTTGGGGACATATTTAACAATGCTACCTCCACAAATTTTCTATTTATAGTAGTTTAGGTGACAGGTCTTATCTATCTTTTAATTATTGAATAGATGTGGAATATTTTTTACCTCAAATTAATAAGAAACATACCAATTTACAAATTGGGAGGGGGTTGTTTTGGTTCATTAAAATTAGAAAAATCTCTAAGAGTATAATTCTATAACAAATGTATGCCTGACATTAAGAGTTCATTATCATATCAAAAGCAAAACAGAGCCTGTTCACAAATAGATAATTTTCTGTTTATAAAATGCTTTTACTTCTGATTTCATTTTACCATTAGTAACATCTAAGGCACATAAAAGTCCACTTTACTATAGAGAAAAAAGGAAGCCTAAATGGATTAGGTTTTCCCAAGTCGACAGAGCAAGTAGCAGAAATAAAACTGAAATTCTTATTATCTTACAATATGCACATCTCTTTCATTTATTTTATGGAATATTTTAATAGGATATGCTAAACGTATCATGGAATATACAAAGAGATCCTCATTAAAGCTTAGATAGACATGATTTGTATTATGCTGTCATTTATTCGTTGACTTTTGGAGACCTGTGCACTGTTTGTTGTGTTTGATGTTTTATTGCTTACAATCATGGTCACTGAAGTATCAGTGACATCACTGAACTCACAACATCAGTCTAATAACTCTTAGTTGTATTTAAGTCCTAGGAGAGGAGCTTGGAGAGGACTCTTGCATGGAACAAAACAAATCAAAACCAACCATTACCAACAAAACAAAGTAAAAATAAAATAACAAGTAAAATAAGATGAAACAAAAAAATAAAACAAATACGACAAAATAACCAGAAGAAAATAACAAAAATCTGTTCAAGAAATCCAGTTTTTGCATAGCTATTCTAATCTGTAGTAAAAAATAAATACTAAAACTGTTCTGCATTCCTCTGTGCTCCATGCTATTTTGATTAATGGAGTGCAAAAAAGAAAAGATGACAGGAAGTTTAATTTTTTCTTTACATAGTTCTCTCCTACCAGTATAAGAATAAATATTCTTTAGCTTTAAAAGTTATTATAAATTTTTGTGGTAATTTAAGAAAAATATAGAAAGAGTTAAAAGTATAAAGAGTTTGGATATTTTGTATTTACACATACAATCAGATTGCTTTCTTGTATGTGAATCTTAAAAAACTAAGCCCTGAAAACACAATTTTTTGATGACTACATTCCAGCTTTATCAATATTTGCTTCCTGTTTAAGCATGTTTTGAGAAAATTATTACCACTGATGACTTAGCTAATTTTGCTCAACTTTGTTTTGTTTTGTTTTATTATAGCAATATACTGGTAGCATTAGAAATTCAATGCACTTTAAAATTCTCTTTGGGTAGAAGAAAACACATATAAATTGCAATTAAACAAACATGTGTATGTGTGTGTGTGTGTGTGTGTGTGTGTGTGTGTGTGTGTGTGACACTTATTACCAAATAAAGATGTCAGTCTATGCATAGAATAAATAATAGAAAGAAATTGGTCAACTGTAATGTATAGGGTCAATTAATTTTGTCTTCCTCACTGTGAAGACATTTGTAGACAATTCCAAAAATGTTAAAACTTTATGTAATGCTAAAGATGTAAAAGTTGATATTCCTGAAGCAATGTACCATTTAGCCTTCATTGAGAAGACAAGAATATTGTTGTGCAATGGACTGGAGGGAATTTGAATTAGCTCAGTCAATTAAGTCATGATTAATTTATGTTAGATCCTGCTCTCCCGAGTCTATAAAAGCCAAGACTTTAGTTAACTGGCAGTATTTAGTTTAATAAAAGTAAAGTCTTTAAAAATTAATTCTAGAGAGAGAAAAAAAAATCTACTAGTGACAGTCAATAGACAGCAAGATTCCCACTTAATTTGTGTCAGTGGAAGTTAAAATAAATTTAGAAACAAATAAGAAGGTTGCTCCCTTCAAATAGATAACCAAATTTCCCAGAAAGTTATTAACATGGCTTATACAGCACCTTTGCCTGGACCGGTGACAAATCATAGGCATGTACAAGAGCAAAGGCTTTCTTTGCAGCAATTGCTGACACTAGTGTTAAGTTTATGTTCTCTCTGGGTCTAACAAGAAACACTCATTGCTAGTACCTTTAGTCAAAAATGATTCTGCAGAGACCATGAGTAGATATTGATTACTCTAATTATTCATCTGATATATGAGCCTAAAGGGACTTTGTGTTTTGGGGGCATATTGAGAGAGCATATTGTTATAGACATAGCTGGGTTCCTAAACCACAGAGAAAATAATAGAGGCTTATTCAGACTATTCAAGGGAAAAAGCAAAAATGAATCTTCAAAGAAAATGCCTCACCTCCATTCACACAGTGACTCATATAGTCTAAATATTGTATAAAATGTTTGAAGACAAGGGTAGCACTTAGAATAGAAATTTCTTTCAAAGAAACCATGGAAGGGGTATATATTTTTAGAAATATCTTATTGGCAGATGAAGAAAATGTATGTGTAGTCAAACTGACTCACATTGTTTTCCCAAAATAACGTAATAAATTATGTAATCTGAGTTCTAGAAAAGTCATGAATGGCATCATATAAGATTGACTTTGATTATTGTGTATGATGCAATGAATGTATTATATATTATACTCCCAAAAATACCATGTGTGGATATTGCTAGACCAAATATCAAAATGACTGAGAATGTAGAACTTGGATTCAATCCTAAGATCTACCTGGGTTTCAATTCCTATTCTGTCATCTACTAGTTGTGCATTCTTGAATAATTGATTTAATCTTTGACTTCAGTTTTTTATATATGTAATAAGAATAATAGTTCTACTATATAGGTTATTATGAGGATGAAATGTGTATATAACACATTTAGCATTTTGCCTGACATGTAGTAGAAGCTCAGGAAATATTAACTATTATTTGTTGCTTTAATGTCACTTACCAACTTACTTGCAGAGTGGCTGAGGTGACATCTGGCAGGGCCTCTGTTAGTTTTGCCCTTTGTTTGGTTTTCAAAAAAAGAGAATAGGATGAATTAGAATCATCTGTTTACCTAACCAAGAGACATCTAGTGCTCTATTCCTCTCTCCTCTTCTGAGGCATAGTCCAGGGCACACAGTAGTTCCTTATGTGAAAAAAAAGTTGTTAAATGAAGAGGTCTTTCTAATATGCTCCTATATTTCTCCTGAATTTAAACTATTAGCTACTTCCTAGCATTTTTTAAATGTATCAACATAATACACTTAAACTCAGTGTTGTTACATAAAATGTCTGAGATATAACATTTACTTTCTCTTTTTTAATTTATGCTTTTGATTTTTAAACATATACTTACACTGGAGAGGATCATACTTGAGTTGTCTTATTAACTGAATATTTTTATATGTTTCTTAGAATTCTAGCTAAGGCCATCAGTATTAGAATGAAGAAGCTGTTCGAAAAATAACAATGAGAAAGACACTCTCTGTCATCTACTAGTTGACAGATTGTAAACATCTAAGTGTTCACATTATCCTTCATGACCACATTCTTTACGTAGTGACCAAGCACAGCCATGTGTCCTTCTCACAGACAATGTGGAATAAAGTAAAAAGAGTCCCATCTTTGTGACACATCATGTTTCACTGCCAGTATAAGACTTGCTTTTTGTTTTTGTTGTTGTTGTTTTACCAAAGTCAGTAGATAATGATATAATAGGTCGAATGTGTCGTTTTTCAGCAGAAACTATTTGTTTCTATTGGTCCAGAATATCAACAAAGGCTTATTCACATTGACTAATACATTAACCACACAATGTAATGAAAGTGTTTTTGACAACTGGCAATTTTTGTCTTAGGGTTTTGAAAACAAAACCAAGGGAGAAGGGTATGAAAAGTGTTCTCTTTTCGGTAGTGGATGTGAAGATGCCCTTATGTAATGTTAAACTGATGTCTCCAAAAAGGAAAAAGAAAAAGTTAACTATTTTCTAGGCCTGGCAAAAAATAGATTCCTAGAAATAACTTTTAATAATTGGTTAAAAAAAAAAACAGACTTCATATGTCTGTACAAAAGTCAGACCCTTTTGAAAAGCAGAGACAATGATAAAAATGATTATGCCATGTGCCTAATTGTTACCTAAAATATAAATTTAAAAAATTAACAAGCTCATTTTCTTATAATGGAATACCTGTCCATTGTAAGCAAATTGGAAAATATAAAAAAAAACAAAAAGAGGATCATTTAAATAATCCATTATCCCACTAACTACTTTTGCACCAGCAACTACAGTGATTGTTCTAAATTGTTAATCAGCTCAGAGCTCTCTAATGACTCTTTGGTTCATCTAAAATAAAGTCTAAATTACTTCTCATGCCTTCACAGCCCAAACCAACCTGGCCCCAGGCCCTCCTTCTTCCTCCCTGATTTCCCATCATTCTCTGGCTAGCTCATTCTGCTCCAGTACTACATTGATTTGGGACTTCCCAAACATGCCAAACACATTCCTACCACAAGACATTTCTGGCTGTCACTTGCTCAGAATGTTCTTCACCCAGATACTCACGGCCTTTGCTTTGCACCCTATCCATTTCTTGGCTCAAACATCACCCCTCAAACAGGTTATCTGTAACAATCCCATCTAAAGCAGCACCCCCTCCCACAGCCCCACTCTTAACCTTGACAACACTTACCACCATCTGACTTTGTATTGCACATGCATTCACTAATATCCATGTTATATAAACTCATTATCCCATCAGATGAGAAAGGTATTTTTTCCCCATCTTATGAATGAGGAAATTGTGAAACAGGGATTTGAATAACTAGCCCAAGACAGAGTTAGAAAATGACGGAACTAGCATACAAACAAAAGCAGTCTGGCCTCAGAGACAAACTCTTAATCACTAATTCACTCCTCTTTTTCTCTCTCACACACACATACTCATATATACAAATACACACACACAGTCATACCTAACACAGTGTTTTGGGTATACTTTTCACATAATTAAATATCTTCTGACAACATCATTTTGGTCCTGTATGGTATTTCACTCTGAGTTTGCCAGAGATATTTTTAAACCATTCTCATATTATAGATGTTTATAGATGTTTTTTCTCTTAATACTGTTATAATTAATGTTTATTTTTAAATTAAACTATGAAGTTAAAAAATGCATGTTCTCAGGGGTATTTTTAATTTATATCACCTACTTTTTCTCTAGAAAAATTAATGTAGATTTTTTATATTCTTACAAGCCTAGATATATATTTTTTAAATTTGTTTTGATAAAATATTTTATTTGAATTTCAATTATTTAATGTTTGCTTTCTAGTGAGGTTAAATATTTTTTATAAATTTATTCATTTCTGGGCTTCTATTTTTTTATTAAATTAAATTTTGCCTTATAGAATTTCAATATTCATGTATTAAGAATAGTAATACATTCTGAAATATTTTTCTTATATATAATTGCCTCTAACATTTCCCCATGTTGTCTTATGCTCAAAAGAAATATTTATATATGTGTGCGTGCCTTTTATTCTGTTGCTAACTCATTTTATATATTACTAAACAAATACCCTAATGTATACCACATTCAAGCCACTTCAAAGTCTTTGGTTTTATTCACATGCTTTTATTCTAGTACTGAAACCAGGTTTATAAGTACTGCGTTTTGACAAATGTTTATCTTTGATACTAAACCAGTCTTTGGGCACACCTGATATTTCCCCTAAAAGTGAAGAAATAGTCAAAAGGAAGCAAATCAAAAGAGGCTAACATTTTGGTCTGCATTTCACCTACCTATTAAGTTGGCCTTCTCTCTGTCTGGGACTACCAAAGGAAAACATATGTAGGTAAAGGCAAGTGTGTAAAAAAGAAATGGTGCCAGAGGCATTTTATGATTTTACATTTTACCTTCACTTATCTGGCTACCAAGTAATTGATTGCAAAACTGTGCCACGTCACAAAGGAAAAGCATTTTTTTATTTGTTTGCTTTTTGCAGTAAGATGGTGAGCTCAGTTAACTTGTACCAGGCACTATGCTAAGCAATTTACAGATACACCCATTATGCATCCCATTTATATTACATATATACATATATATATATATGTATGTCAGATTTTATATATATATATATATATATATATATATATATATATATATATATATATCTGAGATATATTGATAGATGATAGGTAGATAAATCAGCCAATCACAAAGCTATTCTTTCTCATCTAATTTTATGGAGGTTTTCTATATAACCTCTTCCACCTCAGGTAGACATTTAGTTAAAAGGAATGCATAAGCTTTTTTAGTGTATTTTACCATTACCCAATAGTAACTAAAAAAACTTAGGAGCAAAAATTCAATTAAAATATTCTGAAGACTGAACATTGAACAGCTGTAAGAGATGCAGAACTTTTTGCATCCACAGTGATATAAAGAAGTCAGCGAGGCATGAATCAATACAACACTGACTATCATGGGTCACTGAAGCAGCCTAGAGAAAAACACAGAATCAGAAGACAAAAGAAGAGTATGCATAGATCAGATCTAAGACAGAATCTTCTGAAAGCCTGTCCTGAAGAAGGGTATCTCCAATTTCCTAAAGAAAAGGGGTAGAGCCAAATTGGATGATAACTATGGAAAATATGCAATTATACTGTGCTGTGGCTAAGTTATTTTAAAATAACTTTTTTGGTATAATACAGGCAATGTGTTCCAAAGAGTAATTTAACTCTTATCAATAAAAAATATTTTTTAAGTATTATGTTAAAAGAACTCCTTTTGGTGCTGAAACTACTAAACCCAATTGGCATTAGGATAAATTGCATTTATTCCAAATTGGCTAGTACAGCTGGGTTCCAGCTCTTTAGAATGTCACTATTATCCTAGCCCAAGCCACCATTATCTCTGACCTGGGACCCTGCAATGGCCTTCTAATGGGCTTCCCTGAGTCCACTTAGTGCCCTCTCTACTATACTCTCCACACAGCAGCCAAAGTAGGGCTTCCTTTTATCAAAAAGTGTGATGCTATCATTTATAGTCATGCCTTTTTAATGAATGACTCAGGCATCTTTGGGAAAATTTATTACTTTTCTAACAAAGTGGAGAATCAAACACCATCCATCTCCATGTCTGTCCATGAACCCAGGACACAAGTTCCAGGTATACAAAATTAACCCTTTGCTTCTGTGAGTGAAGCATTCTTTTTCTGTGTCTTAGGATATTACTTAAAGAAAAGATTATTATTCCAACCAGTATTAATCATTTGATTTCAGGTTATAACTATTAAACTTTATTTTTCTTATCTCACTGACCAGTCTTAGATTTCATAGATCATTTCTACTCCTCTTCCCAATTTTAGAGTAGTTCTATCCACCAAACTCTACTCTTCTATTCTGAAATTACATCATATCTGAACTCACCCAGCATTATGGCTTTATATAGCATTTGAATGCTGATGAACTGAAAATATATTTCTGGCATTGGTCTTTTCCTTGAGTGATCATTTTAAAAATGCAGCCACGTTCACATCTCTTTTTGAATGTCAAATGGACAACTCAAACATAAGTCTGAGACAGAACTCTGAAATCACCCCTCTATCTCTGAAGTGTACCCATTTCAGAAACTGGGGAGCAAAATTCACTCTGTTGCATTGCTCTAAAACTGTGAAGTCATTCTTAACTCTTGCCATTCCCTCATCTACTCATCCACCACCATATCTACCAGTAAATTCCTTCATCTCCACAATCAAAATATAACAAAATATAATTCAGAACCCAATTACTTTTTACCACAGCTACCACAATGGTCCAAACATCAGCTCCTCTTTCTTGGATTACTGCAACAATTTCCTGACTGGTTTTGCCTTTTCCATCCTTGTTCCACCTACACTCTGTTTTCCACACTGTACCTAGAATGTTGTGTTTAAAATGTAAATCAGATCATTTCACTTTCCTGCTCAAAGTGACCACTACTGCATTTAGAAGAAACTCAGTTTTACTATTTTCTTCATACCCTGGCCCATGCTCTGATCCCTGATCTTAATCTTCCCATTCTTCTCTTCACTTATTCTTCTCTTCTCTTACTTTCTGCTTTGTGGTTTCTCCAACAAGTGAGAAACATTCTCAATTTACAGCCTTAATACAGATAATTCTTGATAGTTAAAAAAATGTTTTGGAGCGACATCAGCATCATCACAGAGTGAGATGATCCCTTGGTCTCTCCCTTCCATCTACAACTGTTGAGACCTCTAAAACCTCACTGGGATACTTGAAAGATCTACACATTGTTGTATCTGAAGGTGGGCATACTGGAACACGTAGGGGAGCAGAATGAGGAGAAGGACTGAGAATGTGCCAGCAGCCAACAAACACAATAACAACAGGGAAATCGGAGTGCGGTCCCCACACCACAGCCCAGTAACGAGTAGAAAAAGCAACAACAGTGTCAGAACTCAACAATCCAGCTCATTCTCCCAGTCTGGCAGTACTTGTAAAACTGGAGAGCCCAGTAGCAGCAGTGGACATGCATTTCTGGCCTCATGGACACAACATAGCCAGCAGACATAGGGAACTAGATTACAGTGGCAGGCTCAAGAATTTAGCCTTCCACCTGCTCCATTTCCCTGCCACAGTAGTGATGCCTCAGTACCTCGGTGACTTAGACATAGTGGGGCACTCACTGCCCCTGTCACCTAGGCAGCAACTTTCACAACCACAGCAGCACCTCTCCAACTCAAGGACAAAAAGGTAGCAGGGCCTGCTCCCCCTACCCTTAACCTGCCCTCCCCCCCCAATCATGGAGGTGCAAATAGCACAGGTAAAAGAAAATAAAAACTTGTACTATAGCACCATCTACTGGAAAACAAATGAAAGACCTCAAATTATCATCCTCTGAATTGTTCAAATCAAATATCTAAATAAGAAAAGTGTTCACTACTTCAAATGCACCAGCAAAAGAACAACCCATCAAGCATAAATCATAACCAAGTTAATATGGTATTACAAATACAAAATTACAATTCTCCAAAATCCAAACTCAAAGTCATGGAAAATGGTAATCTAAATGATAGAGAATTCAAAAGAACAGTCATGAAGAAACTCAATGAGATACCAAAAAAAAAAAAAAAAAAAACTTAGAAATGTAGTTTAATGAATGCAAGAATAAAATAAATGAACATAAGAAGTACTTTACCAAAGAGATTGATAAACTATACAGAAATTCTGGATCTGAATAACTCAACAGATGAAGAATGCATTTTAAAACATTGGAAATAGAGCAGACCACATAGAAGAGAATATTAGCAAGCTTGAAGACAGAAATCTAGAAATGATTCATGTAAAAGAAGAATAAGAACTAGATTTTTAAAAATGAAAGAATTCTGTGAGAACTACCTGACTTCATAAGAAAGGGCAAAATAAGGATTAGATGTATCCTAGAAGGAGGAAAGAGAGAGAAGGGAACAGAGAGCCTATTCAAAGACGTAATATGTGAGAACTTCCCAAATCTGGGAAAGAATGGAACATACCAATACTAGAAGCTAACAGAATACATAATTATCTCAATGCAAAAAGACCTTCTACGAAACACATTATATTAAAACTGTCAATCAAATGATAAAGAATCTTTAAGGCAGCCAGGGAGGAAAAGACAGTAATCTATCATGGAAACTCCATTAGGCTATCATAAATTTCTTAGCAGAAACTATAAACCTGGAGAAAGTGGAATAATATATTCAAAATATTAAAAGATTAAATACTCTACAAAGTTACTCTTTAGAAATGAAGAAAAAATAAAAGCTTTTCCACATAATACGGAGGGAATTCACCACCATAAGACCTGCATTACGAGAAATATTGTAAGTTCTCCCTGAAACAAAAAAGACAAAAGCACAAAAAACTTTGAGTAAGGTGACAAACAAAAGCAGAAAATTGAAACTATATTAGACTATAATATTAAACAATTATAACATAAAGGTTAAATGGGGAAAGCATTAAAAATAACTTGGTAACAAACACAACATAAAAAGGAATAATTTGTGACAATAGAAACATAAAAGAAGGGGAAGAAAAATGACAATTTGTATAGTCAAATGAACATAAGATACTATTGAAGAAAAAAGGACTATTTTATCTATTAGACATTTTATATAGACCTAGTGGTAACTACAAAACAAAAATCCAGAGCTGAGACACAAAACATAAAAAAAGAAGAAACAGAAAAACATCATAGAACACCACTAACCTAAAATAATATACAGAAATACAATGGAAAAGAAACAATAAAGATATAGAGCAATCAGAAAACAAGACAAAAAGACAGTAGTAATTTCTCATTAATAATAATCACCCTGAATTTAAATGGACTGAACTCATTAATAAATAGGCACAGAGTAACTTAATGAATTAAAACTATACCCAACTATATGCTGCCTTCAAGAGACCCCACCATACTTAGACAAAATAGTCAAGCCCCACCCCCCCCAAAAAAAAGGTAACAAGAGATAGATGGATGTTATATGATGATAAATGTGGAAATCTATGAAGAAGACATAAAATTTATTAACATATATGCACCTAAGGAGCTCCAAAATATATAAAGCAATTATTAACAAACTTAAAGAAAAAAATAGACAGCAACACAAAAATAGAATTTAACGCCATATATGGACCAAAGAATAATCATCCAGACAGAATATAAACAAGAAAATGCCAGCCTAAAATGACACATTAGACCAGAAGAAATGATTAGATAATTCTAGAACATTCAATCCAAAAGCAACAGAATACACATTCTTTTCAAGTACACATGGAACATTATTGAGGATATACAATACTTTGGAATCAAAAGCAAACCTCAATAAACTTAAGAAGACTGAATTTATACCAAGCATCTTTTCTGAACACAACAATATAAAACCACAAATCAGCTATGAGAGGAAAATTTACAAATATGTGGAGATTAAACAACATACTTCTGACCTATTGGGTCAATAAAGAAATAAAAGAAGACATCAGAAGATAGAGTCAAAAGAAAAGTATATAGCCATACAAACCTACCTTCAAAAAACAAGAAAAATCTCAAATAAACAATTTAACCTTACACCTATAGAACTGGAAAAAGAACAAACAAAGCCCAAAGTCAGTAAAATAAAAGAAATGATAAAAATCAGTGAAAACAAATGACCTAGAAACTAAAAAAATAAAAAAGATCAATAAAAAAGAGTTGGTTCTTTGAAAATAGGAAGAGAATTGCAAACACTTACCTAGACTCACTAAGGAGAAAAGAGAGAAACTCAAAAAAAAAATCAGAAATGAAAGAGAAATAGTTATGATGGATGCCACAGAAATACAATGGATTATAAAAGAATACAATGAAAGCCTATACGCCACCAAATTGGACAATCTAGAGGAAATGGATAAATTCTTAGAATCATACAATCTTTCAAGAGTGAATCATGAAGAAATAGAAAGTCTTAATAGACCGATCACTATAAAGGAAATGGAAATAGAATTTAAAAACCTCCCCCAAAAGCAAAAGTCCAGTACCAGATGCCATCACTGGTTAATTTTCACAAATATTCAGAGAAGATTTAACACCCGTACTCAAACTTTTTCAAAAAATTAAAGAGGAGGGAACACTTCCTAACTCTTTTTATGAGGCTAACATTACCCTGATATCAAAACGAGGCAAGAATAACCCACACACACACACACAAAAATACAGGCCAATATCCTTGATAAATTTTAATGCAAAAATCTAAAAAAAAAAATTTAGCAAATGAAATACATTAAAAGGATTATGTACCATGATCAAGTGAATTTTATTCCAGGAATACAAGGATGGTTCAACATTTATTAATCAATGTGCTATACCAGATTAACAAAATGAAGGATAAAAATTATATGATTTTTTCCATAGATGCAGAAAAAGCATTTGACAAAATTCAATATTTTTTCATGATAAAAATTCAAAAATCTAGGTATATAGAAAATGTACTTCAAAATAATAAAGACTATAGATAACAAATCCAGAGTTAACATCATATTCAATGGTTAAAAACTTAAAAGATTTTCCTTGAAGACAGAAAAAAGACAAGGATGCCACTTTTACCACTTTTATTGAATATAGTGCTGGAAGCCTTAGCCAGAGCAATTAGGCATGTAAATAATACTAATAATACTAATAATAATAATAGGCATCCAAACTAAAAAGGAAGGAGTAAAACTGTCATTTTTATGGATGACATGATTTTATATGTAGAAAACTCTAAATATGCCACCAAAAATTTGAATAAAATAAATACAGTAAAACTGCAAGTTACAAAATCAATGTACAAAAATCTGTTGTTTCATATGCTAATAATAAACTATAAAAAAGAGAAATAAAAAAAAAATCTCATTTACAAAATACCCATGAATAAACTTAACAAAGGAGGTGACAGACCACATTGAAAACTATAAGAAATTCAAAGAAACTGAAGACAACATAAAGATACAAAAAGACATTTTGTGCTCATGGACTATAAGTATTAGCATTGTTAAAATATCCAAATTACCTAAAGCAAGCTACAGACTCAATGCAATTCCTATCAAAATTTCTATGACATTTTTCACAGAAATAGAAAAACATCCCAAACTTTGTATGAAAACACAAAAGACTACTGATAGCTAAAGCAATCTTAAGAAAAAAGAACAAAGCCAGAGGTGTCACAGTACTTATTTTCAAACTGTACTACAAAGCTATAGTAACAAAGGACCCCTATGTTCAGGGCAGCACAATTTGCCTTAGTCAAAATATGGAAGCAACCTACATGTCCCTCATCAGACATATGAGATATATATGTGTGTGTGTGTGTGTGTGTGTGTGTGTGTGTGTGTGTGTGTGTGTGTAATGGAATATTACTCAGCCATTAAAAAAATTAAAACCTACCATTTGCAATGACATGGATGGGCCTAGAGATTATTATTCTGATACAGTCAGATACAGAAAGATACATACCAAATTATTTCAAGTATATGCAGAATCTAAAGAACAAAAAGAACAAACTAATCAAAACAGACTTAAATATAGAGAATAACCTGGTGTCAGCTTTAAGGGAGGGGGATTGGGAGGCTGGGAGAATGGGGTCAAGGGTTAAAGAAGTACAAATTAGTAGTTGATAGCTGGTTACCAGGATGGGGAGCACAGCACAGGGAATGCAGTTAGCACTAATGTGCTGGCTAAACGGAGAGTCGTAGGAGAGAAAGAGCAATTGGGGAGATCATTTTATAAGCTATATAAATTCTAACAAATGTACCATATACATGAAACTAATAAAATTTAAAAAACAAACAGTATACTACTGACAGAAAAATAGACACACAGACCAATGGAACTAAACTGAGAGCCCCTAAGTAAACCCACACATGTATGGACAGCTAATTTATGTCAAAGGAGCCAAGACTATGCAATGGAGAAGGAAACATCTCTTCAGTAAATGGTTTTGGGAAAAGCCACGTGCAAAAGAATGAAACTAGACCACTGTCTTACATTATACACAAAAGTTAAACGGATTAAATTTTTAATGTAAGACCTGAAACAATAAAATATATAGAAGAAAACATTGGACATTGGTCTTAGTGGTGTTTATGTGAATTTGACTCCAAAGGCAAAGGGGAAAAAAAAAAACAAAAATAAACAAATGGACTACATCAAACTAAAAGGATTCTACACAGCAGTGGAAACCATCAATAAAACAACTAACTGAAGGCAACCGAGTGGGAGAATATATTTCTAAAAGGTATTTCTAATAAGTAGTTAATATCCAAAATATATAAAAACTCATACAAAACAAAAAACAAAATGGGATAGGATCTGAATAAACATTTTTCCAAGAAACATATACAGATGGCCAATAGGCACATGAAATATGTTCAACATCACTAATCAGGGAAATATAAATAAAAACCACAATGAAATATCAGCTCACACCTATTAGAATGGCTATTAAAAGATAAGAAATAACAAGTGTTGCTGAAGATGTGGAAACAAGCAAAACCTTGCTAGTGATGGGAATGTAAATTGGTACAGCCACTTTGGAAAACAGTACAAAAGTTCCTCAAATAATCAAGAACAACAATATGATCCAGCAATTCCCCTTCTGGGTATTTATCCAAAGAAATCTGAAACACTAATTCGCAAAGATATATTTACACTTATGTTCATTGCAATACCATTTACAATAGCCAATACGTGGAAACAACCTGTCTGTTGACACATTGACGGTTGAATGAATACATATACACACACATATACATATAAATGGAATACTAATCAGCCATAAAAAAAATCATGATACATCACCATTTGCGACAACAAGATGGATCCTGAGGGTATCATGCTAAGTGAAATAAGACAGAAAAGAACAAAACTATATGGTTTCACTCATGTGTGCAATTTTTAAAAAAGTAACCAATGAACATACAAAACAAAACAAAAGCAAACTCACAACTATAGAGAACAGATTAATGGTTACCAGAAGGGGTGTGGGAAAAGGCAAAATGGGTAAAAGGTGTCAAATACGTGATAACAGAAGGAAACTAGATTATTAGTGGTGAGCACACTACAGTGTATACAGATATTTAATTATAATATTTAACACCTGAAATATGTTATTAACCAATGTTACCTCAATAGTAAATGTTTAGATGTAATTTCTATAATTTCACTTAAACTCTCAATACTTACTGATAACAAATAAAAATGTTATTTTAATTGTTTTTATTATGACTGTAAAAATAATTTAAATGTTTTAAATTCATTTAACATTTAAAAAATTTTCTCTCCAAATTGATATGTATTAGTTGTCTTTTTTACTGTCCATAAAAGTCACCAATGTCAAAAATCATAGTATTTGCAAATATTCACATATTTTCAGAATTCTTTCATTCCAGTTTTAAGCTGCCTGAATGTTCCAGATAGATAAAGCTGTTTTCTTCATGCACAAATTATCAGAACTACATTTTTTATTCAATTAAATATTTTCTGAGGATTATTTATTTGTGGTTATGTCTCTAAAATTTAATTTGTGTTTTTTGCAAATTTCTAGGATGCATTATATATTACTAGAGACTAAAGAGATGGTGAGCACTCTTTCCTTCTTTCCAAGCTGAAGCTTCTATCATAACACAGAGCCAATCTAAATAGATTTAAAAGTTTATGCCCAAGGGGAGTGTTTGCTGTTAACTAGCAATGTATACAATTAAACTTAAAGCACAGGCATAGTGTTTTAATCAGGAAAGCTAAGAGCCATTTCTGTCCTATAGGGTAATAAATGAAGGCAAAGCAATTGAACATGCTTTCTGATGTGCTAAGTGATATATGGGCTCTCTTGAGTCACCAAATTGAAAGGGCCACATGCTTAGTTAATCAACATTGCACAGTCTTATTGGGAAAGAAGTGATAAATTTAACAGATGTTACACTTGCAGGGTCAGAGTAAAATGGACTTGATCCACCACCTCAGTAATTAAAGGAATGTCTTAAATGCCTATTATCAAAAGCCCAATTATAAAAGAGAATGACTTTTTTATTCTGTTTCACTGTTAAGTAGATTTAGTAATACTGCAACCACAGTGGTTGAAGCTAGCCACAGACCAGTAAGTATTGACTAACATGTTGACAGAAAATCAGATGCTGGGGGACCAGTTAATGTACTTCTTTCCAGAATTTTCATGGCCAATTAGAACAAAACCAATATCCAGAGAAAACCATTAAGACTACACTCAGGTGATAAATTGTTATTCCTGTAAACTTTTTCTACTTCAAGGGCAAGATAGGAACATCATTTCTCTTACCATAATCTAAGTGCAAAAGGACAAAAAGAATTCTTAGCCAAAATTTTGTAACCTTCCATTTCAAGTACATATACCATAACTTCCAGTATTAGTATATTTGTTATAATGGGAAAGAGATATTTCTGGAATTAAAGGTTTGATGCCTGTTTTCTGATGATAAGTCTTTCTGTTCTGAAATTCTCATCACTATTTTCAATGGAATACTTATCAAAATTCTAATGGCATTTTCAATAGAAACAAACAATTCTAAAATTTATGTGGAACCACAAAAGACCCTAAATAGACAAAGTGATCTTGAAAAAAAGAACAAAGATGAAGGCACCATGCTTCTTTACTTCAAACTATATTACAAAGCTATAGTAACCCAAACAGTATAGTATTGTATAAAAACAGACACATAGATCAATGGAACACAATAGCAAGCCCAAAAATAAACCCATATATATAGATAGAGTCAATTAATTTGACAAAGGATCAGAGAATATACATGGAGAAAGGACAATCTCTTCCATAAATGGCATTGGAAAAACTGGACAGCAACATGCAAAAGAATAAAACTGGACAGCTATGTTACACCACACACAAAAATTAACTCAGAATGGATTACCAACTTGAATGTAAGACTTGACACCATAAAACAACTAGAAGACTACATAGGTAGTACTTTCCTTGACTTTGTCTGGTGATGATATTTTGATTTTGACACTAAAAACAAAGATGACAAAAGCAAAAATAGACAAGGACTACGTCAAACTTAAAAGCTTCCGTACAGCAAAAACAAAAAATAAAATTATCAGGAAATGAAAAATAAACCTACAGGGGAGAAAATATTTTATTTTCATATTATTTATGATAAGGGTTTAATATCTAAAATATATAAAGAATTCAAATAAATAGAAACAAACCACTCAATTTAAAAATGAGCAGAGGATCTGAATATTTTTCCAAACAAAATGTACAAATGCCCAGCATGTATAAGAAAAGGTGTTCAACATTACTAATCATCAGGGAATTGCAAATCAAAACCACACAGAGATATCACCTCATAACTGTTAGAATGGCTATCCATCAATGAATGTACAAACAAATATTGGCAAAGATGTGAAGAAAAGGGAACCTTCGTGCATTATTAGTGGGACTGTAAACTGGTGCATCCACTGTGCAAAACAATATGAAGGTCCCTCAAAAAATTTAAAATAGAACTTTTATGAAATCCATCAATTCCATTTCTGAATATTGATCCAAAAATACTGAAATCCTAATTCAGAATGATATATGCCAGTTCATGTTCATTGCAACATAATTACAATAATCAAGATGTGGAAGAAACCTGTGTTTACTGATAAATAAATGGCTAAAGAAAGTGTGATACATATATATGATGGAATGTTATTCAGCCATAAATAAGAAGGAAATCTGGCCATTTGAGACAACATGGATAGAGCTTGAAGGAATTATGCTAAGTGAAATATGTCAGACAAAGAGAAACATTGTATAATCTCAGTTATATCTGGAATCTAAAACAAAACAAAACACCAAACTCATAGAGAACAGATTAGTGGTTGTCATAGGCAAGTAGGGTATATGCGGGGGAGATGGGCAAGGAAGGAGGTCAAAAAGTACAGAATTTTATTGATAAAAAAATAATAAGTCACGGGCATGTAATGTACAGCATGGCAACTGTCGTTAATAATACTGTGTTGTATATTTGAAAGTTATTCAGAGTAAATCTTAAAAGTTCTCATCATAAGGGAAAAAAATTATAACTGTGTAGTGATAGATATTAACTATACTTACTGTGGTGATCATTTCATAATATATACAAATATCAAATTATTGTATAGTCTACTTGAAACTAATATAATGTTATATCTCAAGTATCTCTATAAAAAATTAATAGTCATTAATCTGCTCTCCTATATATCTATTTTGAGAATGTTATATAAATGTTTGCTTATATGTAGGATGTAATTGTTTTCATTATTTTTATTAAATCTCATAGTCTTATACCTTTTAATTGATATGTTGACCCCATTTATATGTATGTGATAATGAATATATTTGATGTTCAATCTACATACTACATTTTATTTTCAGCTTTAATCATTCATTTATTGTTATCAATCTCTTACAATGTGGTCTGTACCTTTTTCCTCCTCCTAGTAATTCTGACCATTTAAAATCTATTCTTAATTTTCAACTGGTTTACTTTCATAATTTTAAATAATAAAAGTTTAAAATTGTTCTAAATTATAAAGTTTAGTATGTATCTATTACTTCCACTGTAAAAGATTAGATAAACACTTTCGACTACTATTAACAACTCTTCTCCCTAGTTCATTTTATTACTTTTACATTTTAATCTTTATGTCTTTTTATTCTGATTTCCAAACATAGTATGCTTACAAGTTTTTACTCTTACTTCTATAGTGATATGAATTCAAAGTGTACAGGTAGTTCTTGATATTAGAGCTTCCCTGTTTTCTAGTGTTGTTTAGCTTTGTTTTAATTTTAACTTTTCAGTTATATGATATATGGCAAAACTGTCCTCAGCACTTTTCAATTTCTCCCATAAGACATAAGTCCTTAATCCTTGGGAGCTGCTTTGGCCGGTGGAATGTTGCAGAGTGATGTCATGTGGATTCTGAGCCAAGACTTCGGGGGGTCTTGTAATTTCTGCTTTTGAGACCCCTGACACTTCCAGGGGACATGCAGCTAAAAGCAGCTGCTTGAAAGCCCAGAGAGATTGATGAGATTAGAAAAACTTCTCAGTTTATACATAGAATCATGAGTTTAATAAAGGGTTATGGCTTTAAGTCTCTAAGTTTTGGAGTGATTTGTTTCATAGCAAAAGCTAACTGATACAGATTGGTTCACATAATTCATAACTAACATGTTTTCCTTCTATAGCCTCTCGAGTTCTTATTTGTTTAAGAATGATTTCTTGTTGCCTTCATTTATAGATAAAAAGTTAGCTAGTTATTAAGAGTTCTATTGCTCTTTTTATATTTATTTCCATCTCTAATTGAGACAACTATTATACAACTAGTGTATCTTCATTCTCTAATCTTTACAGCTAATTGCTTTTATGATTTTGTCTATGTAATTTTCTCAAATATGTTCTTGCTTCCACATTGTCCAGCAGCAAGGTACAAAGCTGAAAAGATTTTATATATATATATATATATGTAATTTTGTACAGTCTGGACTTCTAATGAATAAATATAGTTGGAGCATGATGTCTGAGTTTCAATTTCCTCATCAATAGAACATAGATAATGATAAATGCTAACCATTGAAAATGTTCTAAGTATTTAATGAGCCTGTAAGAGCAAGACCCTCAGAAGAGTTTCTGGTATGTAGTTAGTAAACATTAGCTTTTATTAGCATTATAAATTATCACTGGCTCTTTTTACATCATGTTTTCTTACTACTTTCAATATGGTTTTAATTTTAGTAATGCCTTTATCATTATCTTTAAGTTCTTTCCTTAGCTCATCTACCCCATTTTTCTCCATGTTTTCTCCACCATTTTTCAATTTTGTTTACCTTTCTGTTGTCTTTGAACTTTTTAAAAATTTCTCTGGTATTTTGTCTTCCCCCCCTCCCCCGAGAGTCCACATTCTCTTTTATTTCTATACACTTATTAGACTTAAGTTCTATTATGTGAACTAAGTTGCCCCACAGTCATCACTGTAAACCATTCTAACTTCCACTTTGGTGATCTGCTCACTCTGAAAAGAGAAATTTCAAAACACAAAGTAAGACAGCCACCAAGTAACTTAGAATTGATTGCTCAAAAACAACAAATCTAGTTTCTGCTTCCCATTTTGCTCTCTCCTACCTCATCTCTAATGACCTTTTTGTGTTAGAATTTTAGGTTACATGAAACAGTAATCTCATTTTAGACCAGATGCTGCTAGGGCCTCACATTCCTCCACTTCTGATTTCAGCTGTGGCTCTTCTGGACACTTCTGTGTGAGCTCGGTCTCACCTCATACCACTGGCATCCAATTTCAAGTGAGAACTATGTGTCTTTCTGCTTTCTACTTCCCAGGTACTTTGGGAACCTGCCCATTTCTCACAAGTGCTGCTTGGAAGCATGGGGTAGTTAGGACCCCAGAGGCAACCTTCAACCAGTAAGATATTGAACCTTGTAGATAAATATTCTGCCTTCTATTCTTCAATTGGAAAATTCTGAGAAGCATTCTGTACACTTCTCAGAGGTCCCAGTGGAATCTAATGCTCATTACTCACCACAGAACCTTTGATAACATACCTGCACATTGGCTTTCTTGTCTCTCCCTCCGTTACCCCTAAATCCTGTTTCTGGAATCACTGTCTAAATAATCTCTGCACCAAAATTCTTGTCTCAGGCTCTGCTCTGAAGAAACCCAAGCTAAGACATGCATACCCACAATCACTCTTTAGACCTCTGTCTGCCATTTCTCTGCAATATGAAACCTAACCTCAAGTAATAGCCCCAAACTTTCTGGTAGCTTATTACCATCCCAAGTTCTCATGATTTAGACTAAAGTATTATTCTTTTGGCATCTCAGGATCAAATAAATTTAAATATTCAAATAAATATGTATCTGATTGAGATTTAGAGTTATATATGAGCTTACCTCAAGCAAACAGATTTCCTCCTTTTTTGTTGTTTTCATTCACCTAAGATAATTTTGATGAGTAGATTTAAGTAAATTTTAAATCTCTACAGATAAAAAATTATTTTACTGATTATTATAGAACTTCCAAACATGATATGTCATTATGGCTCTAAGTTTCCTTCTGCAAAATAAAAAGGTTAGAGTTTACACTAAATTCTCTTTGAAATTTATGATATTGTGCTTGATATTAAAGCGTAGTATCATAATATATGAATTAGAAGAAACAAAAAGCTTCCTTGTCTGGAAAGTTTAGAAACCCTTCATAATTAAAGCAGAAGTAGATGGTCTAAATACTAAGTAATCAAAAGAAAAGGAAATTTACCTTTTGTTTCTCATTACTTTAAATACTATAATCAAGGTGAAGGGTTATATGAGCAGCAACAAACACAAAAATGTAAACCAGACTTTAATAATTAGTTTGAAACTTTATTTTCATTTAATTTTAACTAGAATTATAAACAAATAAGTATAGCTAGCTACAAATTTATCTATAATTGACCCTTGACTAACACATTTTTGAACTGAGAAGTCGGCTTATATGTGGATTTTTTTCAAAAAATACTGTAAATGTGTTTTCTCTTATGATTTTCTGAATAATAATTTTTTCTCTAGCTTAGTTTATTGTAAGAATACAGTATATAATATATATAACTACAAACTATGTGTTAATCAACTGTTTATGTTATCACTAAGGCTTCTGGTCAACAGTAGGCTATTAGTAAAGTTTTGGGGGAAGGAAAAGTTATACTCAGATTTTTTACTGTGCAAGTGTTGGCACTCCCAACTCCCACGTTGGTCAAAGGTCAACTAAGTTTCAATATGATAACTATAGGTAGTAATTTATGAGAGCAAAACAGTCTTAATATTCTGTTTTGAGTATTAACATCACGTAATGTTGAAAATATTTATTGGCCATAAAAAAGATCTTAATTTAAAAAATAATAATTCCACTTGGTTTACCCACTAAATCTAGAATTTACTTACATAATGTTCAAATGTATAAGAGTTAAGTCACTACAATTCTAAATGGCTTACTAATTTGACACTGTATAATCTAGTTACTTAAATCTAGATTTAAAACAGCATATTTTAAATTCATTCATTCATTCATTCATTCATAGCATTTTAGAATGCTTTCTCCCTTCCACACTGTGCTAATAAAAAGCAGGAAGGAGAGATGAGACCTTTGACCACAGAGAGCTGACACTCCAGAGAAGTTACCAAAACATAGTCAGTCCCAACACAGAATGAGCAACACTAAGGAGAGAGAAAAACAGCTGTGGGAGCACCCAGGACTGTTCCCTAATCTAAATTTAAGAGATAAAAGTAATTTCTCAAAAGAAACCCTTATGTAATTGTCTAATAATTAAAATAAAAAGTTTTTTCTATTACAAAGCTGGTTCTCTAAAAGACATCAAAGAAACTATTTATCTGAAAATTCTATGCAAGTTAGAATTAGTTATCTTGCACTTTCACATCTTTAAATAGGCAGAGAGAGAATGCTTTCAGTATAAATCTGTCTTTGAACAGATTTCTTCTGAAAGTGATTTATTGGCTGTGATTAGTTCTCTGTAAACATCCTAAAAGAACAAAGTTTTAATGGTTAAAATTATTCAGGAGAACATAATGCAAATACCTTTCTTAAATGCATCTTGATAAAGGCCGAATACTGTTGCTAATCTTAATTAAAGCTCTTTATAAAGTTCTACAGGACAAAGAACAGAAAACAATAATCTAAAAGAGAGACATTGTGATAGCCTGAATGCATTATTTAGTTTCTTTAGAAGATAAATGTTATATGAAGGTAAATTAACACTGGGAAGAAAAGTTTTAGCTGACTTGCCTGTGCTACCATTTAATATTTATTGAGTATTAACAATATATAGGAAACTATATATTAAAATTTCAAGTTAATCATGGTCTCTGGCAAAAGATGGTTATTTACTTCTAACTACAAATGTGTCCCAGTCATACCTCTTATAACACCATACATTCTCTGTTAGGGACCTAAATGTTAATTATTATGGACTTGTTAAATTCTTCACAGGTGACCTGAGTCAAAGCAACTGCTAAGTGCTCTTGGCCCCTAAACATAAAGTATAGTGATAGATGAAGCTATTAGTACAAAATTATTTATAGGTATAGAAAACTCAATGTAACATCAAAAAAATTGATAGCAAGTTTGCAAGATACAAATCTATATACAAAAATCAATTTCATTTTCATAAAATAACAACAAGCAATTGGAAACTGAAATTTTATAAGATAATACCACTTACCATAATTACAAATATATGACATACTCAGGTATATATTCAATAAAATATTGCTAGGTCTAACCACTACAAAAATAATGCTGAGAGAGATTTAACACTAATAAATAGAGAGATATATCATGTTCATGAGTCAGAGGACTCAATTTTGTTAAGATGTCAATTCTCTCAAATTGGTCTATAGATTTAATACAATCTCAATCCAAATAACAGTGGGTTTGGGGTAGAAATAGAACAACTGATTCTAAAATCTTTATGGAAATTCAAAGAACCTAGAATAGCCAAAAACAATGTGGAGAAAAACAAAGTTGGAGAGCACAATCTGATTTCAAGGCTTCTTATAAGTCTAGAGTAATCAAGACAGTGTGGAATTATTGTAAAGGGAAAAATAACTCAGTGGAAAAGCATGGAGAGTTTAGAAATATACCCACACAAATATGAACAGCTGATTTTCAATAAAGTTACAAAGACAATTTAATAAAGAGATAGCCTTTTTAACAAATGGTGCTGGGAAAATTGGATGTCCATGTGCAAAAGGAATAATAATAAACTCTAATTTATACCTCATAGCTTGTACAAAAATTAAAATGGATTATGAACAAAAATGTAAACACTACCACTATAAAAATAATTAGAATAAAATACAAGGGAAAAATCTTTATGATCTTAGGGTAGGCAAAGGTTTCTAGGTACAGCACCAAAAGTGCCATCCATAAAAGAATAATATATAAATTGAACTTTGTAAAAATTGTGTGCTCTCTGAAAAATACTGTTTAAAAAAAATGAGAAGACAAGCCACTAGTGTTAGGAAACATTTGCAAATCATACAAATGATAAAGAATTGTCTCTAGATATATAATATCTTAAAAATTATTCTGTTTAAACATTCACAGCCTGTTGTGTGTCAGTTGTACCTCAATAAAGCTGTTTTAAATCTTTACTAAAATATTTCTACTTCATTAGGTAAACTTTATTCTATAACGTTACCTTTTGCTTTTCTAATACGAACAGTTCCCATTATTGCCTAGAATAAAATGGAAAGCAGCTTGCATAAGTCTTCTGTAGTCCGAGGAAATTTTGCAAACAGGAATGAAAATGTACGTTGCCTTTTCATGAGTCTCTTCTGAGGAGCACTTATCCTCAAATGAGCATTAACCTAGAAAAGCACAATAATCAGACCCAGTTATTAAACAAGTTCCAGAACAGTTTTCCTTAACTCATTTTCTCCTCTCAATTTTATCCAACATGCTCTTAAGTAGAAATAATTTTCACATATTTAGGCTTTCTCTTATCAATACTACATTTTAAAGATTAGTCTTTCATAGACTATTTGGAGCATTAAGACAATTTTGTTATTAAATGTGTAAAATTCCCTCGTGTCGGCAAGGACATTTTACAATATCAAATAAAGACTGTATACTTCAAATTCATCACCTTATTTGAACTCCTACACCAGCAAAGAAGAAACAGCATAATTGTGTACTGAAAACTCCTTCAGGCAACCACGAGAAAGAGTAGTGTCTACTGAGCACCAGGGAATTACAGATCAAATACAATTGTATGCAAATCATAGACACATTTGTAAATATAACAAAACCAAGTGACAAATTATGCAGTGAAATTGGGAATCAAACCAGGTGGGAATTGATTTTAAGTGTCCTTGGATAAAAAGAATTATTAAAAGACTATATATAGGAGAGATAACACATGCTTTATTTCAAGATGATTAAGATTGAACAATTCTACATGCCAAATATGGCTTTTAAACTCTGAATGTGTTTACCCAGCATGACTTGCAAGACATTTGTAATACCAGTATCATCACCCAGCTTCTGTATCCAGAAATGAGAGTCAAGAAAAAGGAGTAAGAAAGAAAGTTTAATGCATTTGCTTATCTAAATGTAATTAAACTTCTATTTAAAATAAAAATACCAGTAGAAACTATACCTTAGATTATGAAAAAATGAATAAAAATCGTAAAGATTTGTGTTGTGCTTTTAATTTTCTAAAACATATAAGATTTTATCTCCATGTAATTTTGGGATCCTGTAAGACCATTTATTAAATGTATCAAGACATTGAATAATCTATTTAAAGTGGTAAAGCATTCTTAGCAGTAGGCCAGAGGGTTAATATCATCTCAAGAAAAGCCATAATAACTCAAGTACAATTTTTATGTGATTCACTCAAAGAAATTATTGTAATGAATGAGAAACCACTGTAAGTACTAGGAGGAGCATTTTCAAATGAATAAAGATTTGGCATTAAAACAGACTTAAATCCCAGACAAAATGAGTCAAAAGTAAGTTAACAACATTATTATATACAGTTAGTTCATTTGTTCATTCAATTGATCATAGTCCACAGAGCAAATATAAGTGAGTCCGTCTGATGCAATGGCAGCCTTATGACAAGCACAGCTACTCATCAACTTCAGCTCACATGGTCTTTTCTCATGGAGACAATGACCGCAAGACACATAAACCATCCTGTTTATTGATTAACACAGGCAAGGCACTTTCTATGAAAAAGGTATTGAACTGAAAAGCCTAGTCATGGATATAATAACAGACAAGTCAGAGCATTCTGAATTTCAGTTTTTATTTATGTAAAATAAAAATAGTCATGGAGACTATGTAAAAATTTAAAATCTAAAATTCTTCATTACTCTAGTTTACTTTCTTAAAGACAAATTTTTAAAAACCAAAATCTAAAACATTCTCTCCCTGACCAACTTTTTTACCACCTGGTAATAGATCATTTTTAAATCTTTGACCTAAATATAGTTTAAACCCCTGAGAGTGACTCCATAGTGTAGTGGTTAGCACGTCTGCTTTACATATAGAAGGTCTTAGGTTATTGCCCCAGGTGAAGTCATGGACCATACCCCAGGAGGACGCCAGGCCCCTCCACCCAGAGAGTGTGTGGAGGAGACGCCTGCCTTCAAAGATCCAATTCTTAAAGAGAAACCACAACATCTGTAGGTCAGGGGTAGAAGTGGTGGGGGGAGGGGAGGAATTAAAGAGGAGAAAAAAATAAAATAAAATAAACCTTTGCTAATTTACAGTGCAGGCTAGCATTTAATAAATGTCCTTT
The DNA here is from genome assembly GCA_004027375.1 of Macroglossus sobrinus. Taxonomy (NCBI): domain Eukaryota; kingdom Metazoa; phylum Chordata; class Mammalia; order Chiroptera; family Pteropodidae; genus Macroglossus; species Macroglossus sobrinus. The sequence goes on from PVKZ01000966.1 coordinate 416,145, forward strand.
ATAAACAAAGGTATACACAGTATGGCATTAATGACTAAAATTTAAAACAAACTACCACTAAGTCCCCTTATAGTCCTAGTATTTTATTGTTCTACAAATCCTTGAATTATTTTGTTAAACTATATTCACTATTTAATAAAAAATGTTCTTTCAAGTGAGGAAAAATATAGAACTCAATGTGTTACAGTAACATATTTAAAAATTAGAACACTTATATCAATTTCCCCAGAAGAACTTCCTACTGCTTTGTCTTTATTATTATCATTTCAAAAAACTGCATAAGATCTTAATATTCAGAAAATATTATGTAAAGGCATGCTAATTAAACTATTTATCTTTCTAAAAACTTTGTTTTAAATACTCTGCCCTAGAGAGAATACTTTTGTTCTTCTGTCGTTATTCCTGAGTACTAATTTTAAATGAGAACTAGATATTCATGTTCTCTTTAAATAACTCTTTCTTAATTTACTCTAAAAAATTGTGTATGATGAAGAATATTCTTTCTACCCTATAGTCCTTTTGTACCCTATAACCCTTATGTAGCACTCATTGTCTTAGGATGGAGCTGTCACAACAAAAACATAGAACAAATTTTTGGTCTTCAAATTAATATACTAAAACTCAGGTATGACGCAAATAAAACTGGAAGAATATTTGTTGGACAGGCTTTTTCCATTCAAGGGGATATACAATTTTCCTGGAAAGAATTAAAGAGAAAAGCCAACTCATGTTGATTCAAGTAGATTATGGTATCACTGTCGAACAATACTTAAGTTCTTATGTAAATTTGACATCACAACAGGAAACCATGTGTCAAAACTCCTTGAAAATTTTACGCTATCCTCATGTTAGCAGGGCAAACATAGGTACTTGAAATTATAATACTTGGCTATCAGTCTTCCAGTTTTTTCTGTCTTAAGCTAATTCTATCCTAACTAATTCTGGCATCACATCCTAAAATTTCTTTTACCTAAACTTGGAACTATCCAATTTGATCTATTTTCTTTAATTCATGCCTAAGACTATTGATTAGCCGTCTTTGTACATAAATTAGAGTCAGAGGGGTTCTGGAATATTAGTTTTCTCTCTCTGACCAACTTCTTTACCATATGGGTGATCAAACCCAGGTGAGACCCAAGTCTCATGGTCAGAAGTGCACCTGGAGAAAATTCGAAGAAGCAGCAGCGTCCTTAACATTCCTCAAAAACTAAGGAGGGATAAGAAGACCAGAAGGTGCTTTGAAGAGGACTCTGGATTCCACTTCCTGTAAGAGTACTCTGATCTTTATAGACCAAAAGAGTTTCACTGTGAAATTGCTGCTTGCAAGAACCCTCCATTTTGACAGACAGCTGAGAGCCAGTGTTCTGAGAATTACCATTTTCCCACACCCTGAAAAAAATAAAACAGAAAGGTGTGGAAGACCTCTACACTGAGACTACTTGCCTTAGAAATACAAATACACAATTAATTTATACTAGAGTAGAATTTTTGAACGTTAAAGTGCTAAATTACAAATATAATTTGTCTGGTTTAGGGCTGTTGCTTATACCTTACAAAACAGAGAATAAATCAAATCTTCATTAACATCTCTACTCAGAGATAGTTAAACACAACTATTATTTGTAATCATTCTGGTTCTGTGCATGATGCCAAGAGCTAGTTCCATGAACCAAAACAAATAATCAGTCTCCTTTAGGAATAAAAGGGGACTGAATAATTTGAAGAAAGACACTCTTCGATCAGCATAAGGCTCACCAAACAGCTTCTAAATTTATTCAGTTCTCACTTTGTTTTTAAGAAGACTGAGCTATTTATTTTTATCCTATGGGCAAACTCAGAATATAATGGACAAAATGTCAGAGAAAATAAAGAAAAATGATGATATTCCCCAGCAGAATAAATGCATCTTTTGCAAGTGATCAGCTGCTGTGAGACACAGAACTGAACTGAAAGCATTCTTCAAAGAACTCGGGCAAATGAGAATTTATATTCATAATGAAGCAGCATCAGTAAAGACTAATAATCTTGCAAGAGTAGAGGCTCTAGTTATCAAATCCCTAGACATTTCCCCAATTTTCCTAAAGGTTAGGGCCACATTTTACTCTTGGGGATCTCATAGACTCCTTACTGATATAGTGCAGGTATGAGCTCTGATACAGGGAGACAAATGGCCTTCTCAGTGTGCATATGGAAGAACATTTGGAATTTCTGAACTGCTATGTGGACATCTGCCAGAGAATGGAGGATTTGTTTATTCTGCGTTTGTGTGTGTGTGTGTTTGTGTGTGTGTGTGTGTGTGTGTGCGCGCGCGCGCGCACGCGCGTGCACATGTTGAGAATGCTGCCTAACATTTAATAATTTATGCACAGCCAGTTTTAAAAAAACTAATTATTTGATATTAATCACAACAATAGATGAATATAGACTGTTCTGAGTAATATTTACCAGATCCTGCCTAAGAAACCTCTTCATTGTCCCAAAATTCATCTTAGACATTCCCAGCTCCAGTACTCTGCTGACCCGTTCCCTATAGAAAATCTTATACAGCCTTCCCAATGCACCTCAGATTCTACTTTCATGAAGCTTTCTCCCCAAACCTAAATCAAAGTTAGTTCCTCCTTTCTCAATTCTAGTAGCAGTTTTTATCTGTACTATTCAGATTGACGTGTTTCTGCTTCCCCAAGTGTTACGGAGCGCGCCCGAACAAGACGACCTCAGAGCCAATTTAGAATCAAAAGGAAAGCTTTATTTCGAATTCGAATCTGGGCTCAAGACTCCACTGACGCAGCAGCGAGAACAAGAGCCCAGATCCTCAGCATGGGGTTCCTTATATTAGTTTTATGGCGGGCTAACTTCACGCGCACGGGACAGGTAGCAGTTCCTTATTGGCTAACCATATGGCCTGATTATGGCCTGACCTTGAAGCAAGCAAATAGGTCTGGGCGGAGAATTCCGGCCCTTGGTCGGAGGGGATTGCAATCTACCTTGCTGGGGGAATTTAAAATTTTCCATACCACCATCTTAGGTCTTATATTGCCACCTTAAATACATAAGTTTTCATTGCCCATTACACAAGGCCTATAGCTCTCTCTTGATAAATCCCTGCAGAAGGTTGACTATGACCAAAGATATCAGGTCCTAATCCCAGAAATTTGTAAATATTACTTTATTTGGATAAAAGGTCTCTGATGAGGTCATAAAGTTAAGGATTCTGAGATGAAGAGATTGCCCAGTTTATCCAGTTTTCTGAATGCCAGCCATCACAAGTGTGGAAAGGGAGAAAGTACATGCACACAGAAGAGAAGGCAATGTGAAGACTGAAGCAAAGATTGGAATGAAGTGGGTACAAACTATTGATAGCTGTCAGTCACTCAAAGATTCAAGAATCAATTCATTCCTAGAGTTATTAATGGGAACACAGTCCTGCTGATCTCAATTTCAATCTTCTGGCCTCCAGGACTTAGGAAGAATATATTTCTGTTGCTTTAAGCCCCTAGTTTGGGTGACTTGTTACAGTCCATTCATACTTAGAATATACTTCATTTTATTTCTTTCACCTACTTTATACTGATTTTTTATTTAACATCACTGCTTGTCCCATGTACTTAATATTTTCTTTCTTAATATTTTCTTAATATTTTCATTAATTTATTTTACATATTCTTACATTTTTCCCTGTTCACTTTTAAATTCAGCTCTATTTCTTCATGCTATTAATTATCACATTCTGTATTAGTTAGATAATGTTAGCTGCTAATGTAAATAAACCCCAATATTTTAGTAGCTTAATATACAGGAATTTATTCCTAAATCACATGAACATCCCAGTGTAATTCCAGGCAGTAGAGTTTTGTTCTACTCAATTATTTTGGAACTCCTGATAGAAATCTGCACCAAACTCTATACTTTTAACTGGATGTCAAACTCAAGCAAAAAGGGAAATAACAGTACAACACGTTTTTGCTCACAATCCAGTCATATGGCAGGAAAGCTGGGAAATGCGCACCAGCCATGTACTACCCATAATCAGAAACATATGGCTCTCCTATTAGCAACAATATCAACTACATATTGTGATACCTGACCAAGGGGACCCACAGGAAGAACAAGAAAACAGCTTGGACCAGCAGAGCAACAGATTCTTCACTCCAAATCATGTGCTTAGCCGTAAAATACCCCCTTTTATTATTCTTAGAGGACTCACTGGTTTCTTTTCTTAAGCAAAATGTACCTCTTCTTTAAGTGAACTTTGCAGAAGTCTAACTCCTTTTCCAATACGTTTGAATTGGGAGTTTTTACCTTATAGCACAGCAGTATTAACGTCTAGTTGGTTCACCTAGAAACCAGAGGCTGATCATGGGGCTTACGGAATATATACTGGTAGCACTGATTACTGGAGGTGTTTTTATGTGATATGCTGAGTTGGAGACCTCAGTAGAGAAATATAAAGACTGATTTGAATTTTAACCTAACATGAAATCTTGACAGAGAACGTTTTAATAAATAAATGTCTTAAGAGTGTTTAAAATATGCTCTCATATTTCAAAATATAAAACGTAACCTGACAGCTTTTGTGTGTTTGACCTTGTGTCTGGGAAGGAAGGGCCAGACCTTAGAGCCTTTGGAACCTGCTGTTCACAGGCCTTAGAGGGCTATTTGAATATTCACAGGACTAACCTTGGCCCAGAAAGAAAGTTTAAAAATGTTTCTCTGAAAAGCCATTTAGTGTCCTTGATCAATTGCATGTCTGCTAAGAAGCAAGAGACATTGTTGCCTGAATGAATAGAAGGTGTATTTCACCCCTGAGATGTCTGAGTTGAATAGCTTGATTTTCATTGAGCATTTCTCTGACGATTTTGCCACTTGCCCCTGAAATTTCTATGTATTGTGTTTTTAGAGAAATGAGGTGTGCTCAGTTTTTAAATATAACTACTTTTAGGAACTTGCCTACATCTCTGGGATTTGAATGGGGGCTGTGTCCATTTTTTTTTTTTAAGTTTACATTTAACATGTTTTTTTTTTCTCTGCTCCCCTTGCCCAATGAGGCTTCCTCTTTGTCTCCTTAAAGTTTACTGCTTAGAGTGGAAGGTCAGCAGGCAGAGATCACACTGCATGTTCTTTCTGGAACTCTGGCAAAAGGAGTGATCAGCGAAAGCTATCACTACCTTGGGATCTGCGAGGCTGGGTGTTTCTGGGACCTGCTATCTACAGCCTTCCACTGTTATCAGAATAGTTTACCAGTACACTAATCTCTCTGGAGATAAAATTAAGTAGTGTATTACTAAATGTTAATTTTCTTTTGCAGAAAACATAGTGATATATCTGAATTAATTATTAATATTTAAAATATTTTATTCTGTTATGTATGCTAGGTAGCTAGGTAGCCATGAGTGACAGGAGCAAAGGCCCAGCTCTGTAACAATGGAAATGACAACACTGATGGCCCAATACAAAAGGCCACCCCTAAGACCTCCCAGCAAAAAAAAAGTAAAACTCATTTTTTAAATAACAATACCCCTACATCCTAGAGTACAAGGAACTAAATAACTATAGCATAGAAACCAGTTTAGGATAGCCACAAAAATTTGAAAAGTAAGGAGTACTCTGACCTTCTTTTCACCTTGGCCTCATTATACCATCATTATAATGTCATGAATATTCCCAGAAGTTCATGAATCTAATTATAATAGACTGAATTCTGGGAAGGTGCATGCACAGTGTATAGTGGATTGTTTAACAGCCAACTATCAATTAACTCACACATTAATCATCCTTATAACCAACCACCCACCACAACCCAGTTATAATACAGATCTCTCCCACTTCTACAAGGCTACAGCCCTCTCTGGTGTATTCCATTTCTTACTTTTCCTAATCATTGCTCATCTGTAATTATTTACTACATCAGAGGAAAGGACCAAGCCTCTAACCATCCCCCAGTACTACTGGGCAACTACAGACTTAGAGCACCCCCAATGGTGACAATTCCTTAACACTCCCTTATTTGTTTTGCCCACAGTCCAGTCAATTCCTTTGCTTGACAGAAGTTTGCAAAATGTGTGTCACCAACTACTGAGATTGTTAAGCCCCTGATGTATTTGTATTTTGTTTCCAGTGGTAGCTTGTCCTAAAATGTGTGTAGAAATCAGATATTTTATGATAAATTGTTTTGTAGTATATACTCTGTGTAGAATTTAGAGGTAAACCCAGATTCAGTGATTAACAATGCCAAAAATGCAAGTAATTGGCCATCATTCAAATAAGAGTGGTGCTATTTCTCTTTTGTGGCCTTTTAGACTTTCCTTGTCTAACATTCCATTTTATTGAGAACCGTCTTCCACCTGGTCTTTTTTGACAGAGTATTTTCTGCTTTAAGTAGTTTCTAAATAAAATTCTGTATTTCAAGAGTGTCATGTTTTCGAGGAGGTGGATGGAGAGTACATGCAGAAGGAAAAATAAAATGGAAATTTTTAAAATGCTAGTTATCTTACCTGTTTTTATAATATGCATAATTTTACTCTCTAAAAGTAATCTAAAATATAATTCCAAATGTTTGCCAGTTTGGCTCTCCAAAATGCTCATGTCACTCAGAAATTACCCTCATTCTCTGATTAGCTCTGAATGCTTCTTCATACACTATACACTCTGTGAAGCCGCACAATGCTCAGAAGGTTTAACAGGTTTCAACAATAATGTTGAGCTTTCATACAGCATTCATTGAGATGTTAAAATGCCTCCCAAATATTCCATGTAATCCTTTCTAAAAAGTTTTTAACAAAATAATGATAAATTTACTCAGATTGAGTTTTATGGTATATAGTTACAAATAATCTGCATTATTTTATCAAGGGAAAGAAAATTATTCAGGGGGAAAAGTAAAAGTAAAAATGTACAATACTTTAAAGTTCATCAAATTTCTTTATGGTTCATTTTGCACAAAGAAAAAGCCTGGAATTAGTAAATTTGCATTGTTCAATTCAGTGACCCTCTGCTGAACAGGATCATAATTCTGTAGCAGCTCAGCTATAGTTGAGGATAAGGCTGAGGTTGGGTTACAAAGGTTAGTGAAAGCACCCAAAGAATGATTTAGAAGACAATTAGAATTCATCACAAAGCATCAGCACTACCTTGGACTTTATAAGACATTTTTTACACCTGATCTTTGCTAAATGTAGAGTTCTTTTAATGTCACTATAAATTACATTTAATTGAAGTTGCTGTTACATAATTTACTGCATCCTTGTCTTAAAATTTCTAATGTAGCTATTTTTTAGATGATGTCTTCCTCTCTCCTACTTCCTTCCATTAGCACCATAGGCCTGTTTTTTGTTTTTTTTTTTCCTAGTGTTGTCCCATATTAAGTAGTATGGACTTTATTTTTATTTCTGGTATTCTATAGTCTTCACTAAGAATGAACTTTGACTTGTACCTGTCTCACTTCTTTTTTTAATTAAATTTATTGAGACACCATTGGTTATAAAATTATATAGGTTTCAAGTGCACCACTTTACAATACATCATTTGTGTATTGTATTGTATGTTCACCACCCAAAGTCACATCTCCTTCTGTCACTATATATTTGACCCTTTACCTTTATCTATCTGCTCCTCTTCTCCCCTTTCCCTCTGTGTCTATGAGTTTGATCTGTCTTATTTGTTGCTTTCAGTTTTATATTCATAAATGAGTGAAATCATATGGTTCTCAACTTTTTCTGACTTATTTTACTTAGCATAATCATGCAAGTAATGTGTCTGTCTCATTTCTAAACCTAAGTTTGTTTATGGAATAGTCAGTATATCCCATAGACTTTTAAAATAAGTGTTCATCTTTGAAAAACATATTACTATAGCTTAAAATTCTCTATGGTTTTACTTTAATAAAGCTTTCTTTTGTGTGAAATTGAGCATAAGTCAGGTTTATCCCGAACCCCATCTAAAAAGTTAATCATTAAAAGAGCTAGAAAAAACCCATGATAGCAGCTTCATCTTAAAAGCTTCATTGCATGAATCAAAGCTTCATTGACACAGTTAGCACCAGAAGACATTAAATTTTATCTGAATGCCATACAAGTAAAAATTAGTATCTGGTGTTAAATGTAAATGTAAAAAGTATGTTTTAATATTTTTTTAATTACCTGAATGAGATTAAATAATATAATATAATCCACGTAGAGAAATCAAAACACACAAAATATATTTTAGTTACTTCACCATATGATAAGTAAATCCATATTAGGCCATAGATCTCTTAGCCAGCCATGTTTATATTTCTCATCAAGGGTTGGTTACCAGGGCATCAAACTGCCAGTTTAATTTTTGCATGTCCTAATCTATAGAGAAAATGCCATTTGTATTAGAAATTTTAGTAAAATAATAAACTGAAATGTCTTCATTCCATTAAAGAATATTATGACACTGTTTATAAAGTAGAACATACATTAATCAGGATTTATAGAGTCAAAAGTAATTAACTTTTAAACTTTTTGTGTTGATATATGTCATAGAAAATTTACAAAAATAGTACAAAGAATTCTCTTACATCTTACTGAATTATCAATGTTAATATTTTAAGTTAATTTTTCTCTTCCTATTTTTCTACATTTTTCTGACTCTTTCTCTCTCTATAGATAACATATATGTAAATATGTATGTAAACATAATACATATTATTTACTTTTTCTGAACGATTGAAGAATAAGTTGAAGGCACAATGTGCTTTATTCTTAAATAATTCAATATGTATTTCCTAAAAATAAGGACAATCTGTTACATAATCACAGTTACAATTATCAGAAAATGAACTGCAATCTAATCTAGAAACTATATTCAAATGTTGTCAATATCCCACTTAGGTCTCCATAGAAAAATAAACATTTTTTTTAATCTAGGATCTAATTTAGGATCAAACATGGCCTTTAGTTGTCATGTTTCTTAGGTAAAGTCTAGAAGGTTCCTCATTCTTTATATGTCTTTTAGAACCTTGACATTCATTTTTCAAAAGTACAGGTGAGTATAATATCTCTTGGTTTAGGTTTGTGCAATGTTTCTTCATGATGAGATGCAATTTATGCCTTTGGGGAAAAGGTATCACCAAGCGCACGCGCGCGCGTGTGTGTGTGTGTGTGTGTGTGTGTGTGTGTGTGTGCGCGCGCGCGTTTCTCAGTGCATTATATCAGAAGATATATGAATAAGTATATTTGTCCTATTACTGGTGATGTTAACTTTATTTAGTTAAGATAGAGTCATCAGATTTTTCCACTTTAAAATTATTCATTTTCCCTTTGTAATTATAAGTTTCTGTGAGACTGTGTAAGCATCCTGTTTCTTATCACACTTTTACCTGCTAGTTTTAGCAACCATTAATGATTCTGCCTAAAATTCTCATTACTGACAATTGCCAAATGGTGTTTTTTCTTATTCTTTCATTCCTCCAAATCTTACTGTGTTAAAACAGAAAAATGTGCTTTAAAAATTGTGGCAAATATCAAGAGAACACAAGTGCCAGTGTAAAAGGGCTTTCATTGGCAATCCAGGACAATTTAATGACAACAAATGACTATAACCCATAGCAGGGGGAAAAACTCACTGAGACTCAACTTATAAGAGAGAGACAGACAGATAGATAGACAGACAGATAGAGACAGAGAGACAGAGACAGACAAAACTCTTCCTTAGAATAGGAAGCAATTTCTTAGCCATTTTACAAAATGAATATTAAGAATCTTGAATAAATATAATGAAAAAAAAAGTAATAACATGCTACCCTACCAACTTGTATCAATCAGCTCTAAGATTGGTATAGCAAGTGATGATAAGAGAGTAGGTAAAATGGGGATTCATATACAGTATTAATTTGCATTTATGTTAGTAAAAATCTTTCTGGACAGCAATCTTACTGTATGTATGAAAATTTAAATGAATGCAATTCTGAACAAGCAATTCCATTTAAAGTAATAATAAAATAGACAACTAAATAAATATAAATGTGTATTTTTATTACAACATCATTAATGACAGAAAAAAAAATTAGCAATCTAAATATCTGCAAATAGAATTAGAATGTTAGGCAGATGAAAGGGTGTTGCTTTATATCCACTGATTTGGAAAGATTTGTTTAACATACTGCTATGTGAATAATTCAGATTTTAAAATATGTAAGTGTAATTATTTCATGTGTATATGTATACACCCATATGCATAAATTCATAAACACACATATACATATGAACACACACACACACCACACTATAGTCTGATCATCTGCGAGTTGGGGATAATAATAGGAACTACTTCACAGTTCACAGAGCTGTTATGAGGATAAAGGAATATTTCAATCTGAGCAGAGAGTCTGACAAATATAAACTTTAACTATTATTTTAATAATATTAACTATTTTATATCAATTATTTATGTATATTATTTTAATTATTATATTTTTAAATATTGATCACTGTTCTTTGAACAATTTATTATTATGGCTATTAGTTTTCTAAACTAGAACATAGTTTGGGGCATTATATTGTAATTTGCCTCTTTCTATTAAGAACCCCCTATTAGCCATCTTAAACCAAATATAAAATTAACCTTTTTAAAAAAAATTTATAAACAAATTGAGCAATAGAAATTGAATTCTCATCTTTGCTTTGAAAAATATTCTCAGTATTGAGCATCTATCCTTTCTAAGAAATAAGCGGGCACAAAAATATAGAAATGAGTAATTAGAAAGGTTGTTTAATGAACACCTTGGTCATTTGGTCCAAAAACTATTAATATTTAATACTTACATACATCAAAGTTTTCTAAAAAACTACTTATGGATGTTTTTGATTAATAACACATACCCTTAAAGTTTATATTAAAATCTACTAATTGCACTATTATTATTTCAGTCTGACTTGTTTTAACATTCTGTGATTGCCACAAATCAACAGCAATCATATCAGCAAAATTCTTTAGACACAGTACAAATCAAAGAATGTATTTAATTCCTCCTAAAATTTAATTAGAAAAGTGTATCTTATAACCTTTGTGTTGGTGAGTGTTGAATGTTTTTCTTAACAAATGTGCTTAGGCAAGAAAAAATTATAAAATGTGAGAAAGATACACTAAGATACATAGCAATGAGGTTATTTATCAACTAACAGGGTGTCTCACTGTTTGATATTATGAAATTTTTATTATTATGAAAATTTAATTTGCACCTTTGATTTTGTTATGCTTTCCTTTAACTCGTTTTAGCTGTTGAGTTACCTTTCATCATAATATTGCAGCTCTGATTCCTTCCTTTATTCTAGGCAGACAAAATAGTCATGAAGCTATCTGCCATTAAATGATCTAGAGAGCACAGAGTAGTTCAAAGTTTCTTTAGTATTAAAAGGCAATTTAATTGTGCTTACAATTGCAGTCCAAATAATTTTCAGGCACTTGGCTTGGTACTCAGCGTATGAACATTCTAAGAAGAGGTAACTGCTCTAACATTCTAATTCTTTATTCTAATTATCTGATCATTCTTTAAGTTTAATGGCACATGTAAATTATCTTATTTTGGGGGCAAACCATAAAACCAAGAACTAATAGATCTGTCAATCTGATCTGAATTCAGGATCTGGGCCAGATATCTACTAGAGTGAGTTCCTGGATTGAACTATAATTTTAGTGACATATTTTCATTCATTTTGTAATATTGCTTTTACACCTTTCTCAACTTCCCTAGTGAAGTGCCTACATTCTTAAATTAAAATCTGCCTACAACTAAAGTGCCAAAACTTGACGACTTAGTAAAACAAAATTAAAAGTTTTGGATTGTATCTTATAATATGGAAAATACAGAGAATAAGATGAGCTTTGCAAATTCTTGTTGTTGGCAAGTCTCAAGGCCACAGGCTATGTTCACCTCTCAACTGAAACCCTGAATTGAAGAGCAGTGTTAGTTTGTTCTAGTTATCCCAGTGACCCTATGCCTTACCACATGTTCTACTGAAAATGCCATTCTGAATCTGGTTTGATCTCATAGTTCAGGTAATCTTATGAATGTCCAAAAGTCATCAATCTAATCTTTGTGGGACAGAAGCAGATGAGTTTAATTCAACAGCTATTTACTAAAGGTTTATATGCTAACTCAATTTTAAGACTGGATAATATAATTAAAAATATTTGTATTCCCAAGAAAACTTCAATCTCATAAGTGTTTGACACATACAAAAAAATATGCATGATACAAGGCAAAGGTGGTAAATTCTATAAAAGTGCGAAGTAAAGTGGGAAGTCAGAGAAGGAAGGTGATTGTTTGAAGAACAGCTGTTCTGGAGTCTTTGATACGATTCTCAGTTTAGTCCAATGTAAAAGAATATCAGCCTCTTCAAAGCATGGTCTAGATGGTTCTATATAAGTCACACTTACAAAATATATACATGGTTAAGATAAAAAGACAGAAATCTCATTCTTTATCCTATACACATTGTATCTCATGCCTCACAGAATTTATGAAAAAGTAATAATCAAAATCCTGAGCCAATAGCTTATTAGAAGATTTACAGAAGTTTAGTTTAACTGGTTTCGCTTTGTAAAGGTAAATATTTAAGTTATGTACTCAATTCATTACTTTCTACTTTATTAACAGAAATATACACCATTCAAAAGAATGCAGGTATCTGATAATTTCTGAGTGAAAGATGTTTGACGCTATTTTTTTAAGTCTCCTAACTTACAAAGAGGGAAAGAGTTACTCAGAGTTTAACTGACTTTCTGAATGTAGCTAAAATATGTAATGTTAAACAATTGACTTTTTTCTCTATATGTGAAGACTTTTATCTTTTGCTGATTATTGTTTCTGATCATTCAATACCAATTTTGCTTCAAATCAAGTCCACCTAGTAACTATTTAAGAATGCATCTTGATATACTTGAATGTTTTAGGCTGAGAACATTTTAACTATTTTAGTTTAGTGCTCTTTTTAAGATTTGTGATTATTTCTTAAAGGACTTTATTGCATAGGAGCATTCTGTATATTTTAACTTCTAAAGATATAAGGACATAAGCAGTGAATGTTCTTTCTTTCAATTCTAAAGTAGAACATTACAGGAACATTCTGAGGCTGAAGCTCTTCGGAATGGTCTGACTGACCAATATATAACTGACCAACAGGTCTAAATTTTATCATCTTCAGCAACCCAGCAACACAAGTAGAAAATGAAATCTTTAAATTGCCCCACTCCACAGGCATTCTTCATTAGAATAATTCTGGGACTTGGGAATTTACAAAAGCTTTCAAGATAAAATAAGTTGTCAAAAGAGAATTATTAGACTTCTCCAAATTCAAAATAATCAGTGATAAGCACACAGTTAATAAAAAACAGAGAACCATCTGTGTTGCTTTTATCATAGTTCATTGAGAAAAAAGTGTGACAGGTTTTTCCCAATATTCTTCTCAGCGATATATTTTTAACAATAATAAAAAAAATACAGTATAATGTATGCTGAGTGCTGGAAGAGTGAAAAAAGACTTTTATAGGATAGTTGTCTGATTCTTTAGAAAATATGAAGAATCTGAATGGTTAAAAAGCACAAATTGAAGAATATTCAGGCAGAAAAAAATAGCACAAGCAAAGGCCTGCAGTCTTCCCTGAATTAAAGTGTTTTGTTTTGTCATTCTTATGAATTTAATCATATATTTCTTCTTAAATCGCTACCCATTTATAGCCTATTTATCCAGTAAATTGATTAATTTTTATACTTTTTATCACACATAATAATACCCTATTGCCAGATGTACAATAAATATTCATTTCAAGACAACTTTACCTCATACTTGCACATAAACCTTCTGACCATCTCCTGGGCTTAAGACCCAATAAAAACCCCTATATTACATTATAGAAGTGACTAAACTTATTAGTAATATGAAGGAAAATAATGTTAGAAGACAGCCTACTCCACTGGACAAAATCGTAATGATGTTTGAGATAATCCCTGACCCAGTAATTTTCAATTACACAACATGGGACGATAAGCTGAGAGATTGGAAATTCTAGGAAACTTAATATCTAAAGCATCTATTAAAGTACAAAGTTGCAAAGTTATATTTTCAATCTGCTGCTAAAGTATGGTGTGAGGATCAACCTCTTTTTAAAAAAATTGAGATAGCATTTAACATAGTTATGTAGTATTAGACTGAACTGGACATTGTTCAATTCCATAATTTAGCAAGAGATTTTGACAACATCAACAATCTGGGCTGGGGGCGAGAATTTTATTCTTTTCAAAAATCTTCAAGAGGTATAAAAACTTCTGAACAAATAAATTGAAAAAAAGACACAGTTATTTATAATTCTCTGCAACACCACAACAAATACTAATTTGTATTTCCAAGAACAATCACCATGGATTATATGCAACCTAGAATAAGCAGAATTAAAAAAAAACATAAATTTCATAGTGTTTCTCATCCCCAAGTTTACACAAAATTTACTTAGAAATACCTTAACCTAAGTACAACATCATTTAACATGTAAAGACCCCCAAAATAGAAAAGTAAATTCTAATAGTCATTTTATTTTTCTTCCAAGAGTATATTTTCACAGGTCAAGCCTCAATAATAACCCCCACTAGGTTTAGAAAACTAGATATATGATAGAGAATTCTTTTTGAAATGCTGAGTAAACCAAAAATACATAGAAAATCTTATTTATTATTTATCTGGTAGAGGATAACAAACGTAGATCAATTTCAACTAATTCTTATACAGTCATTAAGAGATTTGACTATTTTATAGTTGGTTTACATTTAATGAAGATTATTTCTATAAATTATATAATGTGCTCTTTATTTATGGGGAAAAAATATTGACATTGTCAATCACTACCCAAAAAAAGCCCTTATGTTCTATATAACATTTAATAAACACATGAAAACCTAGCTTTATAAAGTAATATTAACTGTATAGGCATTTTTCAAGCTTTAGAAGAGAAGTGGAATAATGCAAGGAAATAAGATGAGGCATTAAAAAATGTTTTTATATCTGCAAAATCATTTTAAATCAGCATTCTGAACTTTTGTTTTAATTCAGAAAACCACAGACATTGAAGCATAATTCATAGTTCAATAAAAATAAACTAAAGCATTCTGAAAATATAGAAGGATTTTGTAGCAATATGTCTTACTTTATGTGATAAATAAGGAAAGTAATTACTCTTTTTTGCCACAGTTATTATAATTCACTATCTTATAAAACTGAATAAAAATGTCTAAAAAGACATGCTGTTAGATGATGCCAATTACATTAACTATTTTTAGACTTAACTGTTTTTGGCATCACTTATACAGAGCCCACACTGATTCTCTGATAAAATTAGTTATCTTTAATTTTCTCTGCAATTAATTAATTAATTATGTAAGCTCTTTAAAAGGGCAGTAATTGTGTCTTTTTTATTTAATATCATCTCCCCTGCTTCTCACATAGTGTCTGGTATGTAGAGACACTCAGTAAATATTTGCTAGATTAATGAATTCATTTAAAAGTTGGAGCACGGTAAGAAAGTACATAATAAGCAATGAAAGTAACTATGTACAGCAGGAAAAAGAACCAGAATCTAGGTAATATAAAACAAACCTCACTATGCTAGCTGTGAAGTTAAAGTCACATATTTAATTAAGGAAATTAAACTTTTCTTTACTATTTAGCATACTAAACCTATGGCATGCTAAATATTAAGAAAATTCAAAAGGAGCCTTCATAATAATGAACTTATATGCTCCATATCTGAATATTTATGATGCAACATGGGTTTCTGTAGCAAAGCGAAAGTTTTTTGAATTATAATTATATTTAAAATTATATTGTATAAACATTAAGTTATAGTACAGATTGTGGCTGATGTAGAACTTTTTGTGATAACATACTAAGATGCAATGATCAACACATTATAGAACACATACCTAGGAGAACATCACAACCTGTTGCTCCAAAGGAAGAGTTCAATGCCATTTTCTATAGAGTACATCACAATGATTCCAGAGTGTAAATTTTTTCAAAACCACACCTTAACAAAGAGTTTTATTTACACTTCTGACCAAAGAAAGACATGAAAACTAATACACATATCCGCCATTAGCCATCCTGGAGCTGCTGCACAGATGACCTAACCATATTGACAAATCAGCTTCAGTGTTGCTACAGTGCCCTAATGAGGCATAAAATGTTCCTCTTTATAATACAGATCTGTATACATCTTAATAATAAAAGAGAATGATATTTGAAACATGGGATCTGCCAGTCTTCTACTTAATTTCTTGGTCTAATTCTTATTTTATGAAAAAATATCTTCATGTGTTCATTCAACACAAGATTTAATTTGACTATGTGGACTGCATTGTACCAAAGGCTATGAAGAGTTCAAAAGAAGTTTAAAGCTTGGTTCTTGCCTCTAAAAATTTTAAATTCTAACCAGAGAAATAAGATTTATATACATAAAATGGCCATCTTGTCAAATGCACAAAAATAATAACATGAATAAAAATACGATGTACTGATTTTTTACTATAAAGTGCTTCACTAAACATTTTTCTTGCCTTTTCTCGTTTAATTCTCCTAAAAATATAGTAAGCTAAATTCTATTATTATCTCTACTTTATGGATGAGGAAACTCGTTCTGGGAAACTAAAAATATTATCTAAGGTTATATACCTGAAAGTGACAAAATTCAATCAATCACAGTTCTGTCTTTGAAAGATGGTGCTGGGAAATACTATCCCTTCTAAGAATTTGTGGATTAAAGCAGGCAGTGGGATGGGCACACTGAGGTGAGTCAATACAAGATTTAGGTAAGGAGGGAGTATTAATAAGAGACTTTGAATACTAGCCTGAGAAATTAGATTGACTAACGTAGGAAATGGAAGACTACCAAATAAGTCCTAGAAAAGAAATGTGACATAAAAATGTGTTTAAAATACTATCCCAGCAACTAATATTAAGCTAGATGATAAATGTTAAAGGTTGAAAGAGATTTACGAAAATCAAAGGACAAAAAGAATAGTGAGTATATCAGACCAGAGTAATATTTGTGAAAATAGACATCCCCCAACCCCCACAAAAATTCAAGGACTATTAATCAAAGTTCAGAAGACTTTACTGCCTGTGGGTATTAAATGTGGGCATTTTATAGACTGCAAGTTCCTGGAAGGCAAGTAACAACAACAACAATAATAACTCATAAGGTTTTCACAAAGAAAAGGCATTATGCCAATAAGTCAGCTCTGAAGGAAAGAATTATAATGAGCTCAGGTCAGTAGCTAAAAAGACAATTCTATCTCCTAGAATCAATAGGGACAAAACTTTCTAGCGAAGCTTTCAATTAGGAAATGGGGAGTTTAATAGGTATAGAGTTGCAGTTTTGCAAAATAAAAAAAAAGTTTTTGCAAACTTTTTTTGAAATTGGTTTCACAACAATGTGAATATTTAATGCTTGGTTCTTGCCTCTAAAAATTTTAAATTCTAACCAGAGAAATAAGATTTATATACATAATATTTAATATTTAATATTTAATATTTAATGCTACTTAACTACACTTAAAATGGTTAAAATAGTAAATTTAATGTTATATGCATTAATCATAATTTTAAAATAGAAATTTAAAAAATTTTAAGTGGAAAGTACCGCCCAGTAAAGTAGGGGCCACTAATTTTTTTAGTACTCTGTTAGGGAACACATTATAAGTTTTTAGTTATGGCAGAAAACATTGCATTAAAAGGAAAGTTCAACCAGAAGATCCTTTTCAAATTCAAGAGTTTAGAATTTCATCATTGAATTTTTATTCAGGAGAGTTTACATGGACTTAAGAGACCAAATTCTCATAGTAGTAAGTGACCAAATGAAATTGACAACTTCAGGGAAACAATTTCTCCCAAGAGGCAATAACACATGAATAAAAACAAAGAAACCCTGTTGTATCAGTTTCCTATGGGTGCCATAACAAAGTAACACAAACTGGGTTGCTTAATAGAAATTTATCGTCTTACAGTTCTGGAGGCTACAAGTTTGAAATCAAGGTGTGGGGTTCATGAAAGTGGGGTCATGGTCTCTTTGAAACCTGTAGGCCATCCTTCCTTACCTTTTTATAACTTCTGGTGCTTTGCTGGTAATCTTTGATGGTCCTGGGCTTGCAGCTGCCTAACTCTAATCTCTGCCTTTGTCATCACAGATGTCTTCCCTATGTCTCTCTGTGTTCACATGGTCTTTTTAATAAGAACAACAATCATATTGAATTAAAGGCCCACCCTAATCCAATATGATCTTGTTACATTTGCAATGATTCTGTTTCCAAATAAGGTTGCATTCTGAGGTTCTGGGGATTAACACTCCAATATATATCTTTGAAGAAATATAATTCAATTCATAACTCATATGTATGAGATGCTGTCTAGGCTAAAATTACTAGATGATAGCTTGATGATGAATGATATTTTTGTCTTTTTCTGCACTGAAGCCCTAGAACTTGACCCCAAAAAAGTAACTAAGAAATATTTGTTGAATAAATAATTAAATATGGTGTGCAGGCTCAGTTGGAAATCATAAAGCTAGCATGTCCTTTGGAAGTCTAATGCCATAGCCCCAACAATAAGCTTCAGAACTAATCTAGTTGTGAATAACCAGCATCCCTCACCTTCTTATCCAGCTGTGAGCCCTAAACATACCACAGACAATATTTTAAGCATCTTGAGCATTCTCTATCTTTCTATAGAAAGACAAGATAAGTTGTAATGAGTTTCTGGAAAATAGCCCATTCCGGCAGTGAAGGCTGCAGATTATACCATACAGCTACCTTAAGATGTGATTGAGAATTTAGAAGAAAAGCAACAGCCAGATTGTCTAAGACCTATTGTGTAAGTGAATCAAAGTGAGGTCATCACAAACAAGAGAGTTTGAAGAAACGGTTTCTATAAGCCATTGATTGCATTTTCAAGCAACTTGGCACAATTGTGGGAAACAGTGATAGACAAATCAAGATGACATCTACCTCTAAAGGAAATTCCTTAGCCACAGCTCAGAATAAACTGTAACAGGATACTGAAATTGCAGCTACTAGAACAAAGCAAATGAAAAATGTCAGGTGTACACACTGTAGAGGTGACAGGTAGTGCTATACTATCTTTTCAGCCTCATCCTCATACAGAAATACTATTGTCACCATTAGTAGCTTGTCTGGACAAGAATAATAACATGCTCAGAAAAGTATTCCTCAGACATTTCTACAATGTATAAATTTTTAAAGATTTTTATTTCCACAAATGCCTAACAAATCACGGACATTCACTAAATCTCACAGAAGCTGATTAACCCAGTTTCTGAAAAGAAGATTCACACTCTATGTAAATGTATGTCAGCATGTGACTCAAAGAAAATTAGTATGACAAAAAAAATTAATATTTTACTCAACCATCAGAGTAGAATGGAATAGAAGAAACTAAGCTGAAGTCTCAAAATAAGTCAAGAGATGTACATCATCAACCTAGCTGTGTGACCTGGCACAGAGGACTTAGACTTTTGATCCTATTCATGTCAGAAATGAGGGACAACAACAGGCTGGTCAGTGCGTCATCCTGGTTTTGTGCAGAAATGAAGGGATCGTCCTAGATTTGTCAGTGTGTAAATCACCTCTCATGAGAAATACTGTCTCTGGATATTGTGAACAGACAACAAATGTTCTTCCTATTTGCCAAGCAGAGACCTTGGGACATTTTGCCCTCTCCACATAGTACACAAGACTACTCCAGGAATAACTGTATAATACAAGTAATCTTAATGATTTGCAAACACTTGTCTAGGATATGTTCATATGTAAAACAATTTTGAACTCCAAAAGAAAGAAATGTCAATTTAAAGTACAAATAGCAATGTGACACAGTCATGTCTTCAAATCATTTTATTCATTATGTCAGATTGCCAGCTGTCTTCAATTTTGTTTGTTTTAGAAGTATTTTGGTTTAGTGTTAGAAAAGGATTTAAGCTAAAATAATATAGATAGTACCTTCTATAGTTGACTCAGCACAAGATCACATACAACTGACAACTACTGATTAGTAATTAAAATAAATCCTCAGAGGAAATACTCAAATAAAAGTTAAGGAACATGATTCTCTGTTAGCATTTTGTATTAAAGTATAATTTACCTGTTGATGAAAATTGGCATGTACTTCAAGCATACCATCTGAAGGGTTTTGACTTATTTATATACCCATAAAACCATTACCATAATCAAGATAATGAACATATCCTTCATGCCCCTGCAAAGTTTCTTCGTACTCTTTTGTAACTCTTTCCTCATTCCTGCCCCCTCCCTTCACCCGGCAAACAATGATTTGCTTTTCACCACAATAAATTAGTTTGCATTTTTTAGAATTTTATATAAATAAAATTACACAGTATGTACTTTTTCATTTTGGTGGATATTTGAATTGTTTCTAGTTTGGGGTTATTATGAAAAAAGCTGCTATGAATATTCATGTAAAAACATTTGTATGGATGTATGGTTTCTGTTCTAGAGTAGAATGATTGCATCATATTTAGGTATATTTTTAATCTCTTAGGATTAACTGCCAAACTTTTCCAAATTGTTACATCTTTTTACATTCCCATAAACTGTGTATGAACATTCCTCCACATCCTCATCAACACTTTGTATGATCAGTCTTTTTAATTTTAGCCATTTAATAAGTGTTAATGGTATCACAATGTGGTTCAATTTTCATTTATCTAGTACTAATGATGTTGAGCATTTTTTCACTGTATTACTTATTATGTAAAATGTATGTTCATCTTAGCCCATTTAAATTGAGTTTTTGTTTTATTACTGAATTCTGAGTTTTCTATATACTCTGCTTACAAATTCTTTATCCAATATATAAAATTTTACAAATATTTTCTCCCAGTCTTGCTTTTTAAAAGATTTCTTTAATTCAGTTTAAAGAGCAGAAGTTGCAAATTTTATGAAGCATAACATGGGAACTTGTTCTTTTATGGATCATGATTTCTGTGTCTTATATGTAAAATGTTTGCCTAATCCAAGGTGACAAAAGTTTATTCTTGTGATTTCTTTTAATAGTTTTATAGTTTTAGGTTTATGTTTAACTTTGATTTTTTTTATTCAGAATTACAATTTTCCAGCATTATTTGTTGAAAATACTAATCTTTATCCACTGAATTACCTTTGCTTTTTGTTAAAAATCAATTTTATCTTCATTATTTCACTTCTCTTAGTTTTCTGGAAGAGTTCAAATAGAATTGGTATTATTTATTTTTTAAATGTTTGGTAGAATTCACCAATGAAACCATCTGGTCCTTGAGTTTCCTTTGTGAGCTGTTTTTTCTTTTTCTTTTTTTTTTTAACTATAATAAGGCTACTCAGATTATCTATTTCTTTTTGAGTGAGCTTTGGCAGTTTCTATCTTTTGTGGACAATATAAGATAGTTAAATAGATATATTGGAAAGTTGAACAAGGAGTAGGCAGGTGAATCTAATATTATAATTTGATAGTATATGTTATTTTCAACATTGCCTGTACAGATATATTTAAAATTTGGAGTATTTATCGGTTATAGGAAGTTATCACTGCTTGTAGTAGTGTAAAGTAGTATCTTTTTCCCTGGAAATGCATATATTTAATACAAAAAATATATTACTAGTTTTAGTTAAGGTAATGGCAATGGATATACATGATTTTTTTCAGGGATAATATTCTTTAAAACTATATTTTCAACAACAAATATATTAGAAATAGATTAAGCTTCCAGGATAGATTATTGATGAAAGAAACGATTACATCTATAAATTAGACTACCACTACATAGTTTATAAACTAATAAATACTTAATCTTATGGAAAAGTATTTACAACACACTCTTAATTGTATTCTAAAACTGCCTATATAATGATTTAATTTTTAAAATATATTTAGTAATGAGAATTCTGAAATACATATAACAAAATAAGTAAAATATGTGTAATAACATGTTAAACATGGTTATTTTGATATGGAAATTGTGAATGCTTTTTATTCCTTTATGTATATATACTATATCATTACTCTCAAAATTTTGAACAATGAATATATATTTCTTTTATAAAAAGATAAAAATATATATTATTTACAATTCATAAAAGAAATATAAGACTTTCATTTTTGTTAATGAAAAATTTATTGGGAAATGACTGGATGTGCATCAAGATATATATATATATAGGGGCCATATATATATATATGGCCCCTATCTTCAAGCTACTTAATAAAAATCAATCCTGGTACACTGTGATTCTGGAAAAACAAACACATGTTTTAAACAAAGCTAAAATAGTAAAAACTGAAATCAAACTCCCTTTGTGGTTAATTCATATAATATTGCACCCAGCTGCTTCGGAAATATCAAAGATATCCACCCTTTAGCTGCTAATTCAAAAAGCAAACCTGTAACTTGAATTATGCCTTTTAGAATTTTGTAATCTCTTTCTAGTTTTCGCCAAGTGTTGCATTACATATGATTACTGCAATAGTCATTATCTATTCAAATTTTCCCATATGCAGAGCATTGAAAAGAAAACATTTAAACATGTGTTTATGTATATATATATATTTATATACAGTGTGTGTATGTATATTTGCATATATATATATATATATACACATATAAATATGCATATATTTGCAGAGAGAGAGAATGAGAGTTTTGATACTTGCTTTGACTAAGGAATTATGTGAACTGCTGCTGGTTGAACTCGAATAACAAATATGAGTGAAACAATGTCTAAACAATAACTTTGGATCTTGGGAGGATGATAAAGTTTTACATAATACAAATTAGAAGTCGCATACTGAAAGCTATAGTACAAAACAATAACTTATAAGTTTCCAAACTTTAGATTCACAGATAGGGTACTGCAGGTATTCCTGGAAGCAATAAATATTTTTGACTTTGTTGATATAGAAAGATTTCCTGGTTGAAGTATCATCTGAGCTGCAAATGTGATGAACATTTACATAAAGTCAGTAGAAACTGTACATAACAAAGTAATTTTAAATAATATAGATATACTTTCCTATAGAAGAACCATACAGTGCCCACTGCCCTATACCTGCCTCCCACTCATACAAATAACAGTTTTCCTCATGACCTTTGACTTCTAACAAAGATTTTTCTTGGCCAAACTTTAGTTAGGCTCCTCTAAACTCTCTTTTCAACTAGGCCTCAACCTTGGCCCCAGTCCTGTCTTTGACCTGCCTACCTCAGTCTTAGTAAGAATTCTGCTATGTTACTTTAGTGAAAATTCCCCCAACTTTGATATTTCATTATCCTCGATATCTGACCAAATTTCTCATCTCTTACTCTTGGTCTGCCTCCAGCAAGAATTCTGATAAGGCAGTTTAGCAAGTATTCCCCTATCTCTGATGTCTCATCTTAGTAATTTTTTATCTACTGACCCCTTACTCTGCTCAATGACTATAAATGACCAGCTGTCTTTAATGTATTTGAAGTTGAGCTCAATCTTTTTTCCCTATTGCAGTATCACTATTAAAAGAGTCTTAAATAAAATCTTTCTTACTATTTTAACAAGAGTCAGAATGATTTCTCTGAGGGACAATTCTGAGGGGCAATTCTGAATTCAATTAGTATAGATACACCTTGTTCTATTCAGTATATACTTTTTTAAAATTGCAATTCAACCTAATATAAGTCAAGTTCTATTTTTATTTTACCGAGAAAACTGTTCAGTTACTCAACAGGTGTTTACTGAAAACCAATCTATAATAACTGTGAAAGGTCTGAATTCACCGTACTAGCAAACTAACAAGTTAGCCTGCCACTTTTATGGATGCTGCCAGAAGACGTAAGACCCATGGGTCAGAAACAAACGACTTTTATTAATGGCACGGCAAGCAGTATAGCCATCATTATATTTGCACAGTTCCTTTTCCCCCCAAGTCCCAATGAAGGTGATACACATAGGTTCAGATGAATGCGTACACACACAGTGAGTTGCATTACAAAAAAGAAAGCTGAGCTTAGGAAACTGAATCTCTTACGCTGTGCAGTAAGCATGCCTGATCTTTCTCTGGAGGGAGACTATCTGTTTTTTAAAGACATTCACTATTCAGAGATCTTTGAAGAGACAGCCTAGAATAAAGATCCCCTAGTGCTTCACTCACAAAATGTTTAGTAATGTGACAGACACTCAGAGAACTGACTCCCAGTACCATCATGAGCCTACCATTATATGAATCCTGTTAAGAATGTGAGAATCAGATAATTTATAAAAATGTGCCTTTTCATATATGATTTTTGCAAAGCCTGAGAGACACTTATGCATAGGGATAAGTTTCTTACTTAACCAAAGAATGTCAAATATCAGTGCCTTTTCGATATAAATTGTTAATGGTTGGTTTGTGAAATGAAGAGAGACAAGACAAAGCATATTTCATTTCTTTTGTCAGCTTTAATTCTGCTCTTTATCCTAACTTCTCCAGAACTTTCTCCCTCTTCTCCTACTGCTTAAGAGAGAAAAAGAAAGCATGTACTTGGTGCCAACTTTTGTGCCAGGCATTATGAGTGATCTTTCTTCTTTTTTTTCTTAATGGTCTAACCACACTCTCTCCAGCTCCAAATCCCATATTTAACATATAAACCTGGATATTATGCAGGACCTTAGATATAGCAAGACAAATATCACTCCTCTATCTCATAAAACAAAACCTCTGACTCAAGCAGTTTTGAATTTTATTGATTAGACAATGAGAACAATGAAAGTTTAGCCAATCATTATCTTTCTGGCTGGCAAACATTCTCACAAACAAGATTCAAAAAGAAAAGGAAAGATGGAAGTAATTTATATTCATTTTCTCTCTCCCTTTTCTCCTTCTCTCCCTCTTTATATTGTGATAAATACATCAATGGGAACCTTTAAAATCCATTTGTATTTATTTTCTTGAAATACAGATACAAACAACCCCACTAAATACATCTTAAATCTTATATTTTAAATCAAATAAATTTTATAAAAGCAGCCTAATGGATTAACAAGAACATAAACTTTATAAATAAGGGTCGCTTCTAATTGTTTAAGACTTTAGCATTCTATTCCTTTTAGCCTATTTTCCAAGTCTAGGATAACCGAACTTAGATAAATCTAACAATACTAAAATAAATATTTGTAAGGAAAACTAGTTATCTAAACTCCCTACCTTTTTAAAATCAAATTGAACAACTTCGAGGTTTTAGAATTTAGAGATGAGACATCCATCTCTCATAGTATTTATTAAATATTCAAAATATTATGTAAATCTTTTTCTTCAAATATATATATTTTTAATTTGTCTGCCTCTAGTCAATGTAAAGGGATTATTTCTGTAAAACATGTCTGATATTTTGAATATTTCTTTTTGACATTGCTCCCTGGGAATTATACCAAGGTTGGATGTCAAATTTACAAGGATTTTAACAACCACATATACTCTTCATACTAGACCAAAAATAAAAACCTATATGCTTCAACTCAGGAAAATGATGTTTTAAAATAAATTTTAACTACATACTTTCTAAATAAGTCCTAAAGTTAAAGAGCGGAAGAATGCAGCCCATAGCGTCTTTGCCAGGAAGCATCAGGAACGTGATGAACAGGCACACTCTACCCTGCTCTAATGTTTAGACTTGCCAATGCTCTGAAACATATTATCAGGGCTCAGGTATTTAGCAGCAAGCCAGATCCATCTTGAAAATCAAAACACAATTTTGAGGGGGGGGAAAACATGAAAGAAGGTGTAAGAGGTGCCTAATTAAGAGAGATTACAGCTGAACCAAGCTGTAAGTTTGAGACTCCTGGGAACCCCTGAAAGCTTGGTGAGGTCTCAGGGCATAATGGATAAGAGCCTTGCTCTAAAGTCTGACAGCCCTGGGCTTGACTTTCAATTTGTTCTGCCACTTACTATGAGATGTTAGAAACTTAATATTTTTTAGACTGCTTTTTCCTATCCAAAATGGACATGGTAATAACTTCTACATAGTGCTACTAAAAGGACTTACTAAAATAATACGAAAAGCACCGATTGCAGTCTTTCACAAATGTTAGCTATTATAATAATGATGATTACAATAATGAGAAAAATGGTGCTTTCTGCCCAGGTTGGGGTCAAGGCAACCAAAGGCCTTGTCTATGAAACACTAAAACAAGAAGCCTGATAATTGGCTTTCATATATCATAAATTTATTGGCTATTTAATCACAACTTCATTTTTCACTGGACTTAGTCAAAAGAGTTTCTATGGGAAAATGCATCCCAAGTCAGATTTCTTGGATTTTATTTTTTATATATTAGTCACCCAAAATTAAGTTACATGTGGTCTATAAAAATCTCAAACTTCCATAAATTTATGAAAATAATCAAACTCACAAAGAATAATATTCAAGAATATTCATACCGTGCTTTTTATTGCTTTAACAAAGTAAATATATAAAAATATAAGATTGGTTATATTATGGAAATACAAATAGGTAGACACATATTTGAAGTTATTCAGTCTCATATTCTTGATAAATAATGATTATACTCATATTCAGAATATAAAGAATATACAAGTTTTTCAAGAAAAACTATTTTAAAAATTTGGACAGACTGAGCCATATTTATGTATTCATTTTTATTTGTACACATATATGTACATATGTTATATATACTGTATTTAACACACATATACATGTAAGAATACACATCAAGAAGTTAGAGATGTTTTTAACCTATCGCTATTGTGATAGTAATTTTTATTTTCCTTTTTATATTTTCTAAATTTCTAAAATAAGAAAGCATGACTTTCACTATCGAAAAAATGATATGCTTAGGTTAACTGTTATCTCACTGTAATAGTTTACATATATGAAGTAAAATGACCTGGGACATGAAGAAAAAAATTTTATGAGTAGAACATTATAGACTGGAAATGTTTGATTTGGTGAACCAGCTTTCTGGCATGAGTCAGTGCTACACTGAATTGTAGATAAACTAAAATATTTAAAGGTTAAATCATTTTATTTACAAAGCTACAAAGTCTATCTACCAATATATTGCATGATGAAGCACCGAATGATACATCTATTATTCTCTTCTAGCCATCAAACCAAGTAGTTTTGCAAGATTCTCATGTCTAGTAAAAGGAAAAAAAAACAGGAATAATAAAACTAGTTTTCCTTTCTGTAGGGGAATTAGGTTTAATACTAATTGAGGCATAAAAATTATAATAGATATAAATGAGAGTTTTAATTTGTTAAATACTTCCATAGTACATAGCACAGTCTAAAGTGTTTTGTTTTCAGATATTTTCTCTTTTCATCTCCTGAACTATTTGAGGTAGATATTTGCTCTCAGTATTACTCAACAAATGAGAACACCAAGAGTCAGGGGGGTTAATGTGTTGTAGATGACACAGCAGAGCTGGATTTTGGACCCAAATCTTTCTAATGCTAAAGCCCATTTTTCATAAACAATATTGTTTTTCTAATCATTAACTTACTTCCCAATTATTCCTCCACTTCCAGAATATTTCTGAGCAACCAAACGTTATTATATCTGTTAATTCTGTGTGATAATAATATAGAAGCCTAATCAAGAAATTTGGAAAAGATTATTATCTTCCCTCCCCACTTATTACTTATTAGTTTGCTAAGCATGCCATAACAAGGTACCATAAACTGAGTGGCTTAAACAACAGAAATATATTGTCTCACAGTTTTTGAAATTAGAAGTCTGTGATCAAGGTGTCAGCAGAGCCATATTGTCTCTAAAAATACTAAGGAAGAATCTGTTCCAGGCCTTTCTAGGTAGTTCCTTAGTTTGTGGCAACATAACTTCAGTCTTCACATAGTGTTCTCCCCATGCCTGTGTCCCTTTTTAGAGGGACTCCAGTAATGCTGGGTAGAAATCTACTCTACTTCAGGATGTCCTCATCTAAACTAATGACATCTAAAGCATCCCTATTTCCAAATAAGTTCATGTTCTGGGGTCCTGGAAGTCAGGACCTCAAAATATGAATTTTGGGGGAACAGCATTAAACTTATAACATTCACCATACTATGTCTCATCTCTGCTGAGTATTTGTTTTTGGAACATATATCTACAGATAGGCCTCAGTAGACTGCCAAAGGGAGGAATGCCCCCATACAAAAGTATTAAGAACACTACTGTATAATGTGACACATAACAAAAATAATTCAAGATTGATGTCTTCATAGTTCTCAAAATTAAGTGAGCCTAAAAATCACCTAGAAAGCTGTACTTAACTCTAATAAGTACTTCATGAGAGGCATGACCAACTCTGTGCTGTACCTTTGGGAACTATTAAGACTTGTTGTCTATGTTAGCAATACCATTATCCCAATCATAAGGCAAAATTCCAGGAATACTCTAAAGCATTTATGTTTGTTCAAACTTAAAATGCCATTTTTAATAGGGAAACAGGTCATATTTCATATTTTGTATATTTCACCATGTTTAGTGTTGGAACTTATAGATATTCTATGATAAAGTGTTTAAGGAATATTTATAAAATTAATAAGATAATGGAAAAATGGACATGTGTTTGGAGAAGCCCCATTTGATTCCAACTATAATGCCTACCAGCCTCACTTGTAGCTTTCCCCCTTGAAAGTGTAAACCTGTTCGCCATCCTATGGAATCTCTGATCATTTATGCTAAGTTTGCCATGTTCAGATGATTCATTTCACTTCAAAGTGAAAAATTCCTCTTATTAGCCTATTAATAGGAATTATATTTAATCTCATAATAATAAGTGGTTAAGTGCTCAGACTCTGAAGCCAGTTTTCCTGGGCACAAATTCCAGATCTATAACTTACTATAACTATGTTAACTTATTATAAGTTCTCTGAGCCCCCTGAGATTTATTTTCCTTGGTTGTAAAATAGCATAACAATATAATTCATAGGGGTTTTGTGAGAATTGTATGAATTAATTCATAAAACATTCAAGTTAGCATCTTACAGCACATAGTAAGGCTTTATAAGATTTGCAATTCTTTATAATTAAAGAAAATACCTGTAGTGAGAATAAACCTGCTGTATGAAAGTAATCCTCAATACCCGAATTACCTCTCTTTATCCAAATAACTTAGAAAATACTAACTCAATTCATAAGAGTACAATTAATAAATGTTCAAAAAAGAAAACATAATTAAGACTTTAAAAGTTTAAAGTCCAATTCTTTTTTAAAATGTCTATATAAGAAACTTAGTAATGCTTTTTAGTTAGTTCCTCATAGAATAATACATTGTTGGGTGTGTATGCCAATTCATATGCTTCAGTAATGTGACATCCATTTTCCATACAAGAGTAGGTCTTTTCTAATAATAAAAAAAATGCATTGTTGTGCTGAAAACTACCTGCCTTTCTTGAGGGGAAAAAAAAGTTACCTGGAATACATGAAAAATTAACTAAGACCTTACCTTTTTAAGTACTTAATTTCTTACAAATGCCTTACTATCACGTATTCTTATAACAATGCGATAACATTGCTAAAGGAGTGTGATGTAGCCATCTCCGGAGGTTTAAAGACAAGCAAGACAAATGTTGTCCGATGCAGTTAAAGTTCAGACTGGAAACACACAGATAGCCTCGACAAGTCCTAGAAATGTCTATGATTGATCAACCCAGAATTATATATTATAGCTCAAATTTATTTTATTCCTGACCTGATCAGTGGTTTTTGTACACACAGAAAATCATCATTCTAGAGACTGTTTATAATTCAACAAACCAATTCATCATATAGTCACTAAAGCTTATTATACACTATACAGAGTATATAGAGTAGCCCCTGTACTTATGGAATGTTCAGTCAAATTAGGCATACAGTAAAGTAAACAGAGAAGTAAAACATGATGAGTGCCATAACTGCAGTAAGCACAAAGTGCTATAGAAGTAGCTGGAATGCATGACGGACAACCCAGGTGTCAATGGTTCAGGAGCTGCTTTCTGCCACTAGGGTAACTAGCACTTAATTAAGTGAAAGGTGGGGTGGGATACACAGGATAAGAGAATATTCCAGCAGGACATGTTTGTTGACCCAAGCCTGTAGAAGAGAGTGTGGTTTAAGAAAATTTTAAGTTTACTATGACAAGAGGAGTTAAGATTGAGGGAGAAGTATAACAAGATGAGCCTGAAGAGATAAATAGAGGAAGGATCATGAATGTCCTGAATTGTCTTGTAATCCATATTACACATTTGAACTTTCTTCTAAGGGTAAATATAAAGCCTTTGAGGGGTTTACTAAAATAAAACTGTACAGTAAAACTAAAAGTAGGAAAGAACATTTTGTCCCTTTCTCAGCTTCTGTAAGATACTAGAGTAGATGAAAAAAAGCTACCGAATATCTTCTGGAAAATGATCATAAAGTACGGAGACCATATAATTATTCACAAATAGTTATACTGGAACAAGTATAAACTGGGATGTATGGTTACCCTAATTTTAAATCTCTTCACAAATTTAATAAGTTCTTCTCTTCTACCCTTTTGTCCAATTTTTTAAAAATCCTATTTAAAATGCAGATATCAAATCCAGACTAATTAATAGTCAGCAAGACTATGTTCATTCGTAAGGCTAAAGGATTACCCTTTTCTTCATAATTAATCAAATCCTCTTTGGTTTTCTAGATACAACCTCCTGTTGCTGACTCATTTGTAATTTGTGTCTCATTATAATTTCTAAGTGTTTTTATATTATACTTGGAGTTAGAAACTCTTTACTTACTTTGTAGTTGTTCTGTCTCAGAATTTTTCTGCTATAATGTATCTTGGTTTCAATGGATCATTTCTCTAATGTATAGAGATCATTTTCAATTATTCCTATCTTTGAGCTGTTAGTCACAGAATTATCAGCCATTAGGTCATAAAACACAAGAACGATGCCTCCCTAGATGGAATAAGGTACATTTCTGAGTACTTTCTAGACAGAGGAACCAAATTATGTTATTTTTATTGTTTCTCTCGATTCTATAACATATATAAGTGCTGTTAACACCACATTAACCAAGAGGAAAATGAAGAATTGGATGCTGGTAGAAGAACTGGAATTTTATTTATTCCAAAAATGTTATTATTAGCTACCAAATGAAGTTGCTGTTTAGAAACAATTATTTTTTCTAAATAAAAATAGTATCATAATAAAAAAATAAAATTCATTGCAAAAACTGATTTAAAATGTTAAGTTTTCTTTAAGTTATCAAAAATTTCTAAGGACAAATAGTAATTTTCTTATTAATTAAAATGTTACATGGACCTTGAAGTGGAAGTTAGATCAGCAGAAAGGAGCTTTGTTGTTGCAAAAAAGTAAATAGGGTTTAAATTGTATGAATCACATCTGGAATATCCTAATGTTATATTTATTTCTAAATAGAATAATTATTTTAATTATTAATTAAAGTATAACTGACATATCTGCATCTATTGGCCCTCAAATAAAACTTTTAAGGTGTTTTTTTTTTTCCTACTGAATTTTAGTATTCTGGCTATTAGTGGCATTTCCCTTAAATTTTAAGATTGATATGTGGGAAACATCTTTCATCTGAGTTTAAGAACAAACTGTATATAAATATCTAGTTACATATAATTAATTTTTATTTCTATTTTAAATGTTTTTTCTTACACATAAAGCCTCTACTGTGAGTCTTTCCACTTCCTTAGAAACCAATGATTTCTACTCCACTCTGCTTCAGCCATCGTGTCCATGTCCACAGTCTAAACTTTGGTGGCCCTGGACACTGAAATAATAAATGCAAACATTTTTCTAAGTTCAATGTCTTCTTTCAGCACTCTCACTCAGTTACTTATATTTCACTCAATATTCAACCTCGTAGAAACCCCTGAGTCTTGCTCTGCTAATGGCTTTATCACTTAACAATGGTTTGGGTTGCTTTTTTTCATTTCCCTGTGTATATGTTTATGCATGTACCATGTATACATATGGAGTGTGGCTCTGTCTCAAAATTTTTTATTAAGTGGTGTGCACAGAGTAAAAAGAACAGTTTCATTGGCACAAGAAATGTCCATCATTCATCCAGCCCAGTTTAAGAGTCATAGTGCTGTAGACTGAAGTCTGCACTGTGGTTTCAACATAGATGACAACTCCTATGCAGGAGTCAGTGATACACTGTAACTAGTCCTGAGTCTTAGGTCCATTTTTGTCCAATGTGATATTGAGTCACCCAAAGTCAACCTTAATCTGACTGTCCAATCTCATATGATCCTTTAATTAAAAAAAAAAAAAAAAAAAAGCACAGGCCAGCAGGAGTAAATTGTTCATCAAGCTGTCCCTTTACAAACAGGGTCCAGCCACAAAACTTCTAGACAGCCACACTTCCTCCACAGGCACAACTCCAGTTTTCTGGTCAACCTCATGTGTAGCATAGAAGGTTGGAGAAACAAGTATGGGGTCCACACAGGATTCAGTCCAGCCCAAAGGATCCTGTCCAGGTAATGTTACCAGTTCCAACCAGTCCCAGGTACCAGAGGGAGTCCTAAAAAATTCTAAGAAAAGCATTCAAAAGTACAGCAACACTCTGAGATACAGGGCTCTGAACAGCCTCACTTGCCCAGGACACAGGGTGCTGAATTCAAAGAGGGAACATTATAAGAAGGTGCAGCCAGAAGACAAGGGTTTCATGAATCCAAGGCAGAAGCTGTCACACTTCTTCTGCCCTGGCCTCAGAAATCCTGCAGTATTACTTCTGTCTCATTTTATTGGATACAAGAGTGTCACTGTTGTCAGACCATACTCAGAGGAAAGAGAATTAGACTCCACCTCTTAATGGGGAAGGGGTCAGTGCCACTGCAGAAAAGAAAAGTATGTAGGATGAAATATATTGCTACTGCCATCTTTGGAAAATATGGTCTGCCACGACCACCATAACTAATTATTCTCCGTAGTACTTACAGTGTTTTACTGTAATTACCTATTCATTTTTCTATATCCTCCACAAGACTATTAAATAATTGAATGACTAAACACTAACACTTGCCTCCTTTACTCCCCTGATCCCATTGATAGAGGCAGTTAATATCAGAAAATAAAAACTATTGTCTGAAAACTAAGAAGAAACAATAAACAAATTCTGCTGATTGAGAGACAGTTAATCGTGTATTTATTAAATTATTAAAAAGTACATAGCAAAATTGTTTTTTACTCTCTTATGAGAAAAGCCAACTTCTGTGGAGTATTTATCAAATGTATCAAATAACTATTCAGCCCTTTGCCATAAAGCTTTTGCATAATATGTAAAACTCTTCTATGCTTAGTTCAACATAGCACAATGAGGAGAACACAGCAGACAAAACTTTGAGCAGAGCAGTAATGTATGCCAAAGCTGCTAATGCTTCCCAGCGCCCATGGAAGGAACATGAAGGCATCCTGAGTAAGAACTGAGCTGCTTTTAAAACAAAGGTGCAATTAAGAGTTTCAGCCTGTTTATCTATTCTCATTCTAGTCAGCTCCAGCTTTTCATGCCGGGGAGTGTTCACCCTCACAAATAGTGCAGTACTTTATGAGTCTGCCATTTTTTGCTAATCTTCAGATGCTGAAAATCATTTTAAATCCATTCTTGCCATTTTGGATTTGCATAAGTGTCTTGAAAGAAAAGTGTAAAAGGCAAAGGCTGATTTAGTGCGAATGAACATGCCATAACACATATCAAACCTTACATTATTCATGTAAATCCTTCATGATTTAAAAGTTTTCAACTTGCCAATAACAAGTATTCCAGTGTTGGGCTGGATGCAATTGCTAATTCTGAGAAGGTGCTTTTGTTAAAATTCTCCCTCTTGAGACTCTTCTAACTTTCAGGAAAGGTGATGGCAGAGGGGGCAGAACACTTCAGCCTAGAGTTTGCAATCTTAGTCTAGACACATGATATGGTAGATGAGGGAGGAGGAAAGTTCTACAGGTCTTCATTAAGATACCCCAGGGTAAATCTATTATTCAACAGTGAGATGGGGATGTCTTTGATATTCAAATTCTGTCTATATCCAAACCGGTTTGCTAAAAAAAAAAAAAATTAATTTAGTCAGCAAATTGAAAAATCACTTATATATTAGGAATTTGATTTAAATAAATTGGTCTTATTTTTCAAACTGAGCATTTTTATAGATCATCACTCAGTTTTCAATCATGAAATAGAGATTTGACAAATCTCTAACTGGTTTGTCAACATATGGCACAAAAATAGCTTCTGTGCTCTTAACTACCAATTTTTATTAAACACTAGTTATCTAGTCATAAGTTAATCTAATTCAGACCATACCAAAATCGTCACTTGAATTTGTGCCATGAAAACAACCATTCGAATTTCAACTTTATTTTTCCAAATCCCAAATTTTTAGTGGTTTAAGGGCATCACTCTGTGACTTTCCCACTAGATTGGCTTGGCCTATTTGTTGTTCCAACTTTTAAAATGAGAAATTCCATGAAAGGAAATAACTAAAAATCCACAGAAATTTGGCAGAAACTAAGAAGCAACTAATTCCTCAAATACATATGAAAACAATACTCTTTAAGTTCTACTAAAAATATATAAACTAGTATCATTGAGAGCTGAAGGGTGAGAGTTTCATTTTTAATGCCTGTGACTTAAAGCAGCATTATGCTGTGCTTTCAGAGCTCTTATCGATGAAAGTTGTTCAGTTCCATTAAGTGAAGAGGCTATTAGCTAATGTCTTACACCTGTCTACAGAGAACGTGGTCAGCACTTGAGAGACTGAGCTTAATAAGGTCCATTTTTACTTTTGATGATATAGAAAGCAGTCTTCTACACAGCTTATATTAGGGATTGCAAGAAAGAAAGTATCCAAAGCAATTCTTTTACCTGAGAGCCACAGGAACTGCCTATTTTTTAATGTAAACGCCAGGTGCATGCACAACAAAGATACTACATTGAGTGAGGACTCACCTTGTAAATTAGGAACAATTCAAATCTTCTGCTTCCGCTCCCACTCCCAGACCCACCCCCACCATATATTTCCTTTAGAAAGACTGTAAATGTTAACTATTGAAAATTATGAAACATACAATATCTGTAACATTTAGCAATCAGTCTAATCATTGTAATTTATCTTTTGTTGACTCTCCCACATAACTAAATTCTCCATAGGACTTGCCTCAAACCTTGTAAATATACTAAAAACCACTGACTTATACCCACTTTAAAACTGAATTTTATGATATACAAATTCTATCTTAATTTTTAAAAAGAGAAAGAGGTAGAACCCCAAGATACAGATCAACAAATAGGCCTGTAACTTTTTAGGAAATCTAAAAATATTTCAGTGCATGTTCCACACTATTGCCCCCTAGAGACTCTGATACGACAGGCCTGGCAGGGGCTCTAGTAGTTTGCACTTTAGCAAGCACCAGAAGTGATCCTGATGTATGTGATCTGCAGGGCACCTTAGAAAGTACTAATATTTTGCAGGAGTGAAAAGAATGCTTAAGCATAAGAAATAGTTTAGAAAGAGGGAAGGACCAAGGTTGGAATTCTAGCATACAGGCTCACAATGCTGATGTTAGGAATTTTTAAAAATAAACTAATCTGTGCTTATAAGTTAATTGATGCTTGTTGATTAATAGGATTTGACTCTCAGGGGTTGAATATTTGTATTAAAACTGAGTCTATTAGAAGGGTTATTTTAATTCAAAATAAGTGATAATGAGAAATTTTAGACATCCACTTAGGTTAATGGGGAAGACATGTGTTGGCATATAGACCTTTATTTTCTTTTCTCAAATCATTCCCCATAGGTGACTTCCTACTCTCTTATGCCTAAACCCAGTTTAATTCTCATACATTAGCATTTTGAGATATCAAAGACGCAGATCTGATGTTCAGAGTTCTACAAGTACTCTTGGACTATAAAGTCTAAATCAAGTAACTAACAAAGAGCATGCATACTAGACTTTTGTGTTGTCTTCATTCCCTAAAAAATAAAACCATTTATACAGATTATGAGCACCAGACCTGGAAGATTTTAAGCCAATAACAAGACTTTCATTAAAGAATTGGTATGACTAAGTGGGGTTATTTGAATTATATGTTATGTAAATTTGTCTTAAGAGATGCTCATATAAGTAATAGAACTGCTTTCTTCTATTCTTCTGCAATGTAGGGGAATTTTAATTTACTACTTTAATATCATTACAAAAGCAAAAAGAACAATACATATTTCTGCTAATATTAGACCTATGAAGTTATTAATTACATATCTGGAGTATATTTAAATTGTTGCTAGCTTGCTTATCTATGGTAAAGATATAATTCTATATAAAATATGTAACAGTACTTAATATAAAACTGGAGCATAATTTGTGATCACCTGTAACATATTACCCTTATAAAACGCAGTCAGTCATGGTTGTTTTCCCCTTGAAGTTTCCACTGTAAAAAAAAAAAAAAAAAAAAGGGTAGGAACCAATTTCAGGAAGAAGGCAAAGCTTACATCTTTCTGAACAGCACTGGAACAGGAAAACCCATATTTTAGCGCAAAATTTTGCTAATAATAAGTTAGTTTTGTTCACTATTTTAAAAGAACTGTATGTAGTTATTTATGAAAATTCACTTGGGTTGAAAAACTTTAATATTGCCTACTCAAACTCTTTATTGTATTGTTTCTCTCCTCTTTTCTTTTGCTGTTAACTGTCCCACTGTACATTAGTCCCACAGTCTGAAACCAGAAAGTTAACATGGCCTATTTTCTTTGTTAAGCTATTTTCTTTCTTAGCTATACTGTAGCACTGAGTCATATTGGTTATCACCTTCTCATAATAAGTGCTAATTCACTAAAATTCCTAACATCAGGATTGTGAGCCTGAATTTGAGGTTTTGGTAATCGTGATAAAAATAAAAACATCTGGAATGCATGTGGTACTTGATACCTTTCATTCGACCATTAAATAAGCAGCCTCTAAGAGTCAGCATTGTATTTGGTATTATAAATGCCAAGTCAAGACACAAGTCCTCTCCTCAAGGACATAGTCAACTAAAAATTATTGATACTTTAGCACCAAGATGAAATAAAGAATTATAAGAGCTGTGATGGATATATTTAAGAAACATGGAAACAACAATGGAAAGAGTAGTTAAGCCTGCTTGGATGAGGAAAGAGGGGTTCCTAAAAAGTTATACCAGAAAAAAACAACGCTGAATGTTATAAATAATAAGCAATCTTTTGTCTGATGAACAAAGAGGATATGTAATTCAGGATTCCAAAAAGAAACAGATGGCATGTTCCAAGTAAGTTAATGTGTGGAGAGTTTATTTACAAAGATCATTTATTTCTAAATAAGTTAGTTAATTTCTGCACTGGAATACACTTGACAACTTACAAGAGCAAATACTGTAATAAGAATAAATACCATCATCTAAACATCTACCCTGCATCAAGTGCTTCACTTACAACATACCAATTAAACTGAGCATTTATTCATTCATTCATTTACCCACTGAATAACTATGCAATGAACCCCTTCCATTGGTCAGGCATAGTTTGAGTGCTGGAGATACAGTTGTGAAGAAAGCAGTCAAGGTCCTTTTCTTCAAGCAATTTCATGGGAGAAGGCAAACAATAAACAAATAAACAGATAATTCTAGCTAGTAATAGGTATTGTAAAGAAAAATAACGGGCTTATAGTAATCAAAGTGGCTGGATAAAAGTGTGGTGGGAGAGCTATTTTGGAAAAGACATTAGTGATCAGAAAGAGCCAGTTTACAAAACCAGGAGAGAGCATTTCAGGCAGAAGGAAAGTCAAAAGCACAGACTAAGGCTGTAAAACAAGTTTGGCATGATCAAGAAATAGGCAGTAAATTTCAGTAACGGCTCATGGGAGTCCCAGGGAATGGGGGTGGCATCAGATGAGGTCTGAGAAGTCAGCAAAAGCCAGGACATAAAAGTCAGCCTTTGTGGCCATGTTTAGTTTTATCTCCTTTAGAGTAGTCACTTGCTCTATTCACACAGGTGGTAAGTGGCAGGGTCTATATACAAACCCTGCCAGTCTAACTCAACCTGTTTTACTAGATTAAGAAAAAAAAAAATGTTATTTTACTGAGTTTCATTCCACAAAGCAGATTAGGAAGAGTAGGCTGAAATTCTTTAAAGAAGACAGTAAAAGTGAAAGGCCACATAGGCTAGTGATTTTTGTATTGACATACATAACTGTTGTACCATGTTCTTAACACTCAAATTCTGCAAATGGAAGAGCTATTTCAATATTTTTATGAAATAGTGAGAGATCATGCCTAAGGAAGTTCAAATCATATTCCAAAATAAATAAAGAAGTTTTCAAATGAAACATACGATCATCTAGCTCACAGCAGAACTCAATTAAATTTTTTTTAGTTCAAGTTTAAAAAGATAAGTTAAAACCCTAAGGTATCTTTCATGTTATGAAAATTTCTTCTGCTTAACCTGTTGGAATCTGGAGTCTCTAAAATGCACTTATCTGTTTGGTGAATTTTAATGCTATATCTGAATTAGGTGATTACACTGAGAAAAAGTGTGATTGCTATATTTTCAAACTAAGAAACGAGTTGGGGGATGGTTAGAATAGGGTGGATGCGGAATGAAAAGATGTAAAAGGTAGGAAATTAGAGGGTATTAAGCACTTGGATTCGTCTGTGTAAAAGCAAAAGCAGTTTTAGTGAAGCATTAAGTCAGCAATGAACATCACTGGTTACTGTAGGAACTTGTGTAATGGAAAATGAAAACAGCTGGATTTATGACTTCCATACATGTGTTAAACAGCTGCCTACTTACTGCCAATGAAGACTATTAAGAATAGTAAATGGTGACTTTTACATACAAATATGTGAGAAGAAAAATGAATAAATTGATAAACCTTTAAGTTTAGGATACAGAGTAAATACTTTTTAGTTTTTTTTGAGGTCATTCCTTAATAAATCACTGGTTTATCCTGAGAATTAAACATCACAAAGCTCCTAGATATGTTAAAATAAATTGTATTGTTTTGAAATTGATCTTCCACAAAAGAAACCTACAAGTTTATTGTCAGCTAGCCACACTCCAATAATTGTCTCAAATAACTACAAGAATTCATAGTAATTGTATGTAATATTAAAATATTAGAAAAACTAAAGTATTCATTTTAAAACCACAATAAACAAATATTAATGTAATCTTACAACTAACAAGGAAGTGTTTATCTCAAATTTGTTATTTTCTTGATTTCCTTTTTCTAGTCCCAGGATCACTACTGAATTCAAGATCTCATTTGCTGACACATGGACAATTGTAATAAGCACCTAAACTATTTTCTTCAAGTGTTCTCCTCCAGTCCACTCTCCACACTGCCATTTGAGCCATCTTTCTAAAATCCAGGATTCACAAACCTCATAGGATATAAATCAAACTGCTTACAAATGTACATATGTTTTGGCAACCTGGTTTCAAACATTTTTAGTTTTATCCTTTAAGAGTAGGATGACCTAAAGAAAGTGTTGTACATTCCAGGATACTTTTTTTGGTGTAAAAGACAGCGCTTAATAATTACCCTGAGACAACAAGCATCAAGAGACCATCATGGCAAATTAGAAAATACAATTACCTTATTTAAGAGCCAACACAGAAGATTCTTTAATAATTCTTGTACTTTTCTAAGATAAATCAGTTGCTCTCTCCTCTGTGCTCCCATAGCACTTGGAATGTCCTTTTATTTAGAAATTTCTCAAGAATTTTGGGTATCCTTATCATATATGTTTCCGCCTCTAGGTTCATATGCC
Source organism: Macroglossus sobrinus (assembly GCA_004027375.1). Lineage (NCBI taxonomy): Eukaryota > Metazoa > Chordata > Mammalia > Chiroptera > Pteropodidae > Macroglossus > Macroglossus sobrinus. The sequence continues at coordinate 455,968 of PVKZ01000966.1, forward strand.
CAAGAAGTCAAAGATGTATCTTCACATCCTGAGTACTAAGTACAAACTATATCCTTAAAAAGTGTTTAGTAAATGTTTCTTGATCGTAAATTAATATTGAAGCAGAGGACCGACAAACCTAAGTGAAAGAAGTAAATATCCAAGAAATGGGACAGATAGCAATCTGACCATCCAGGTGACTCTATAAAACCATGTTGCATAGGAATTCTATATGAGTATTTACCAAAAATACTACATAGGATTTGATCTTTGTACTGATTTTTGGAGATGAAAGAATAACTTTTCATTCTTCCTTAAATGACAATGTACAAAAGCAAAAGACAAAAGATAAACTTTAAAAAACCCAGTTTAAAAATGCTTAGTAACACTTTAAGTAGTATTTGTGACCAGTCACACCAGGATTCTAGCATTCCTTCTCAAATTCTTACTGAGGCATGGTCCCACAGTTATTCTGCTCAATTGATTAAGACAGTTCTCACCTTACTTCTTACAAACATTTCTTTCCTGTGCAATTTTTCTCATTGAATGTCACAGTTAATTCTGTGTAATCATCACAGCAGAAGTAAGTGAACAAACAGGTGTAACCCAAATGGAAACATCTATGCCCTCAAATGGCTAATTTGAGGATATCCTGATGAAAAATACTCAAATCTATTATTTTGTAAAAGCATATATATAATTTTAAAAACTTTTGATTTAGAATGATATAAAGCACAATGTTTTAAAATAAGAATGAATATATGGACATGCCTTTGTATTATGAGTTTCAGAACTTTAGCAATCTTCATGAAACAATCTTTACTAGTAAAATATGAGCAGGCCCTCCTTCAAAGTCCTGCAGACTCTCACTCTATGTAGGGCCCTGGTCACTTTCTTAAGACAGTTTTATCAGTCTCCTGAGATTCAGTCAGTCATCATCTGGGATCCTCAGCCTTAGTCACAAATTTTATCAAATGTACTTGAAGTCAATTATATCTGTTCTATCTACACCCCCAACATTCTTGGTCACATTTCCTTACTGTTCTATACTTTTTCCTACACTCTTACACTTTTTCTCGTTTTATAAAATTTTATTATAAAAAATTATATTTAATATAGACAACTTAGAAAATATTTTAAAATCAGAAAGAATAAAATAAAAGTCATCCATAGGAATACTAACATCCAAGTATTTACAGATGACATATATGAGGCATTCACTGTCTGCCTTATCCAGAATTATGTCCTCTAGAAACTTCCCCTACCTACAGAATCAGAGGCATTGCTTTAAAACATGAACTCATATTCCTTGTCACAGCTGACTATATCAGAAAGCCAACTCTTGACTGGCTAAAGATCAGTTTCATTCTCTCCATATACTGTCTCAAAAAAAGACTCAGGGAAACTGATGATAATGACACTTATCACTGATATTTATGTGTTATATAAGCAGACTGAGAGGTAGAGAGGACAGGAACATAGAAGCCAGCAAAAAGAAAAGTCATAGAGTCCTTGAGAGGCAGAGAGATTAGGACATGAATTCCTAGCAGCTACTCGATGCTGATCCCCAGTAGGTATGACAATAATTTAGTCCCTGAATGGGCAGTCTTTACAATAATTCCCCACCCCACCTTTATCAAGTGAGTTTTTATTTTTTTTGTCATTGTTATAATGTTATACATATAACCAAAGTTATGCTTAGAACTTCTTTGTTATTTAATATAGACAACTTAGAATTATGCTGTAGAATTTTGCTTTGTGATCAACTTTTTTAGTGAATACATTCTGAGTATTTCTATATCATTAAATATTCTATATTTTCTTGACTGCAGAATTTTCTACTGTGGGATTATACCATAGGTCATACACCCAATGTCTTGCTGAAAGACATTTAAATTATAACCAAAGTTTCACTGTTGAAATTCCACCCCTTCTTCCCCAGCCTTTCCAAAGTTCTTTCTCTGTTATAAATAACCCCCCTTATGCTGTTAGCCTTTACAAAGAAGATTCTCCATGGCTGTGTTTAAGTATCCAGGGAACTATATAAATTCCAGAGTGCTGATGGTAGAGTCTCCCATTGCCACTTCCATACCATAAGTCTTCCATTCTGTAAAGGCGAAGTGGCAAAATAATAAGAGACCAGGTTTTGCAGCAAGATTGCATACCTGGATTTAAATCTCAGCTCCACCGTATTGTACCTGTCTACTCTTATACAAGTTGTATACCCTAAGACTCAGTTCCCTTATCTGAATAAATGGAAATAACAATAAACCTGCTTCACAGAGCTATAAATGATTAAAAAGTCAACAGATTACAAACAATTAGAGTACTTTCTGGCACATTCTAATGTTAGCTATTAATATTATGAGAAAGTTTATTCAACTCTGAGACTTATTCATCTGTTATATACAGGCTTTTCCTCCTCATTCATTGACTTCTTTAGCTTTCATGGTTTCCTTTCCCACTCTATATTCACTATAATCCCAGGGAAACTTAACTTCTATGAAACTCATTATTAAGATTAAACCAAATTTAACTTTCAACAATTTTCCACCCTATATTTATTATAATCCTAGAAAAATTTAACTTCTATGAAACCTCCAACAACCTCAAAATTTTCTGAGCTGCCTTATTCCATTGATTCTCAGTTTGGTTCACATCAGTCACTTCTTCTCAAGGTTACACCAAAGATCTTATGATCACCAAAAAAATATGCTACCTAAGAAACCATCAGCTTCTAAGACCACATCTCTCACAGCTGTCAACCTTATTTAGTCAAGAAAATTAAGGGCACCACACAAGATAATTTTCAATTGAAACCCTTTTTATTTATACCCATAGCCATTATTGCTTCTTTTATTCTTTTTTCAGATTAACTAGTCCCCTTCCTGCTCAAAGCCAAATTTCCTACCAAAAACTTGTTGTTTTATCCTCCTTCTTCAGTATTTTGCCCCATTTATTATTATTCAGAATCTTTTATTTAAAACTTTTTTTCTCTCTTTCTCCTCATCTGAAAATACACTCATGTTTTTTGTCAGAGGAAAAAAAAAAAGAACCTCTTTCTGGGACCTTTTATGTATCTCTAGATACTATTCAGATCATTTTTCCATGTCTTATCTAACCTTCTCAAAAAACAAAATCTGCAAATTATGTTTCAACTTCCTCACCTCCTAGTGTCTAATGTTGTATTCACTCAACAAAATGTATCCCATGCTCCCTAAATACCTGGCAGTTAATCTATTCCTAATTACACAGAAACTCTTAACTATCAAATTCATTAACATTTTGCAGCCTGTCTCTTTCTGGATCTTCTCTGCTGTTTTGACAGGGTTGAACATTTTATCAATCTCCACTCCACTATGTCTCTGTGAACATCCTGTTTGGGTTGTTGCTGTTCTCTTCTGAAATAAAAATTGCCCTGGATGGAGTTAAACAGGTAAGGAAGATTTTATTCAAGTTTACTGCAATAGGGGAGAGAGACTAAACTCAACTCCATTGAAACAAAGGCAGAAGGAGTTTTATATGCTTATATGCACTAATAGAAAAGTACTGGAGGACTTAGTAGGAGAGGTTGGTCAATGGGATTAGGTTATCTGTTTGCTAATTGGTGCTGAGGGAAACTAGCCTCCTATTCTCCTACAAAGATTGAGAGAGAGAAGCATTACCTTTTTTGATAATTACATTTCAAAGGGATGGCTCCCAGGTCCTTAAGAAAGAGTTCCTGAGTTATAAAACTGGCAAGAGGCTAGGAGAAGACTCACATCTCAAAGGGACAAAGAAAAAATGTACAATTGCAAGTATTTTAAGTGGAAAAAAAGAAAGGTCATGAGCCTTTGATAAAGAAACTTATATCAACTTTAGCCACACTAGGGGAAACGTTAAGGCCTTATTAGTCACTCTCTAGTGTGCATTTCCCTCTTCCCTTGCTCTTCTGTCACATCTTCAATGTAAAGTTCCTTAATAATTATCCAACTGCTCATTTTACTCAACACTTCCATCTGGGAAATCTTAACCATCTCATGGTTTCCGTTACTACCTGCTAAACATTCTTAACAACTTTTTCATTTCATCACTACCCCAAATCACAAATTTTATCTTTTAAATATTTCTCAAACTCATCCCTTTCTATTAATCCCTACTGTAATTTCTTACCTTAGTCATTTTAACTTCTTAAATCAGTGCCCCTCTTTGAATCTTCCTTCACACAGCTGTCAAATAATTAAGGCACAAATCTAACAACATATGATTTCAGCTTAAAACTCTTCAGATGCTCCATAGAATTCAAAGATAAAGTGCAGGCTCCCTAACAAGGACAGTGCACAGGCCTCCCTGACCAGGCCCCAGCCCATTTCTACAGCCTCATCTCTCGAAATTTTGCCATGTGCATACCATGCTGTCTCTAATATGGCTCATGGTTTGTTGTTTTTTTTTCCTACCAATTTTATTTCTATTCCCTCAACAAACCAAATTCGACCTGTCCGGCATGATTGGCTTAATTGTCACTTTCCCCAGAAATCTCTGAGTATTTTTAACTGGGTAAAGTGGCCTCTATAATGCTCCACACTCTGCACCTGTCCATAAGTAGCCATGTTTGTGTATTTCCTACTAAACAAGAAATCCTTATGAGGGCTTCATCTTTTCCATTTTTATATCCCCAGGAAAGTACAATGCTTGGTACATAATAGCTGTTTAATAATTGTTTCTTTAAGTATTCATTAAATAAATAAATGTGCTCATAGTATATTTTGTAAATAGTAAATTTGTAAATGGAAGAATGAGTAACTTTGATATATTTTTTATACCTACAACCAAATAAAGAAAGCAATACTTCCGTACATAGATGTATACACATTAGTAAGCAGGCATAAAAATGATCTTAAAATCTGTACCATACATAGTACAAAAACTTCACTTGGATGGGGATGGGCATATGTGAACATATTCTAGAAGCAGAATTCAGTTAACCTAGTAGTGAACTTCAGGTGATCAGAATCCTCCAAAATCACAACAGCACACCAGACCATTTCATCAGTAAGCCTCAGGAGCCATTCCTAAAGATGAAGGCGAAATGCTCACTATAATTTTGTATCCTGTTTAGGGAAGGTAAGGGGTGATTCTAAAATATTCTAGCCAATCTAATATTTTTAAACCACTACTTTCACCCCTATAGCTCATTTATATCATCCATTATGCTAATTAACAAGCCATTACTTCTGCCAATGAAAATCTATTGCCAATATGCTGATTAGCTACTTTTTGGTGCTAGGGATATGGAAAGCTAAATCACTTGTAATAATGCCTCTGGAGGGTGCCTTGCTAATTAAAGACTAGTTGACCACCCCTAGAGTGTGAATACTGACTGCCCCTCCAGTGGTGATTAAAGCTAACTAATGCACATTTACATCAAACTACTTACTGAAGTACTATAAATAGATTATAGTCATCATAATGGCCACCATCTAACATGAATATAAACTCTGACGATGAATAAAAGAACTTCCAAACTCTGGTTTAGCTCTTCATGAAATGAGAAAATTGCAGCCCTAAATATATTTAAAAACTGATTCTGTATGCACCTTAGAAATGTGGTCTCTACAATCAATATTTAAGAAGAGAGAAAAGAAAATGTATTTGATGTACCTGTCCAAATGTTTGGCACTACACCTCAGAGAAAAATGTTTCTTCATGTTTTTATTATGTCATCAGCTTATGACCTAAGGTATAAAGATAAATTTCTCCAAAATGCTCCTCTTTATTAACAAGAGAAAATAAATAGGAACTTTCAGCACTCCAAGATACAATGCTAATCTTCTTTAATATCATCATATTAATCTTTACCTCTGCAATGGTGATGAAAAACATGTGGCATTATTATTGTTTAGTCTTGAATAAGACATATTTGCAAATTTAATCCAGGAGAGATGTACTGTATCATGCCTCTGAAACATGCAGTATTAATACAGTTCTCAAACCTGTAGGCTAAAGATATAATTTTCTTTGGACAGTCAAAACATCATAGATCAACACATGGTACAGTTTATTGAAATCCATTTTGATATATTTTCCTTCCATTTATCTGAGATATGAATGGTATTCAATTTCATACTTCAAATATGGTTTTCTGAAATACAAGCTTGAAATACTATAGGTGACAAGGAGAGACTCCTGAATGTTAAATACTAAATCTTTGCTCAATTCTTATAAAGGTAAAAGTGACAAAGAAAATGGACTCAAAACAAGGGAAAATATTGATATATTGAAGTACATTTAATTCTTCATGGCACTGTAACAGGGAACAGTACACAGACACACACATAAACATAATAGATAGGTGTTTATCATGTTTCTTCTTTTATAAAATAGGAATATTACAAATTAAATACTTCATCTCAACTTTGTGTAATTTAAATAGTTTGCTCAAAAACACTGAGTTCTACTTTCATGTTACCTAAGACCTCTTTTACTATGTGGAGTCCATTTACTTTAGAATAAAATTTTTATAGTGCTCTAAGTTTATCAAGCTGGTAAATAGGGTTTTTTAATTGTGTGCTGTCATCAGTGTGCTCTTTAACATACCAGTACCAAAAATGCAGCTAATCTATTTAGAGGCAAATTATGACAGCAAGTATTTTAGGTACCTTAAATACCCTAAGCAAACTTGTGAAAAAAAAAGCCTAGATTTGTTTTATAAATGTTAGAACTCTTGTTCTTAGCATTACCTCTTCCACTTTCCCTTTGCTATACTTTATGCCACTTATGGATCCTCACAAGTGAAATGTTAGAATAGAGCAAAAAGGCGGCATCTAGGAAATGAGCCCTCACCGAACATCTGCCAGAGCCATGATCTTAAACTTCTCAGCCTCCTGAACTGTGAGAAATAAATTTCTGTTGTTTATAAGCCATTCAGTTTATGGCATTTGCTATAGCAGCCCAAGTGTACTAAGATGCTATTAATATAAGAGAATGGCTTAATAAGGAATTCCCTAAGAAACGTATTCGAATATTAGTATATTTATTATTCAAAAAATATTAATTGAATGTCTTCAATGCCCTAAACAGTGTTGTCTTCTATACTATTAGGGATACATCAGCAAAACATTTCAGTGAAGAAAACAGGCAATGTTCACAGCTCTCATAAAAGTTTACACTCTAGCAGTGAGATAATAAACCACAGAAAGAGGTATATCCAAATATTAAAAGGCAACTAGTGTTATGGAAAAAAGAAAGAAAATAAAACAGGATAAGGGATCAGTAGTGCAGGAAGAGAGAAATGATCGCAATCATTGGGAAGGTGATATATGGCCAAAGACTGGAAGAAGGTGAGGAATAAGTCATTAAAATATATGGGGAAAGTGCATTCCTGGCAGAGAGAACAGCCACTGCCAAGTCCCTAAGGCAGGAGCATGTCTGGTATGCTAGAAGAACAGACAAGAAGACAGTGTAGCTGAGCGGAGTGAGCCAAAAGGTGAGTCATAAGAGAGGAGATCAGAAAGAAAAGGAAGAAGAAGAAGGAGGGAAGAAACACCAAGATTATCTAGGGCCTTGTTAATAAAAACCTTATTAACTTAGCCTGTCATAGTTGAACACACTGTAGGAATTCCAGTTATGACTATATATTTTATTCCCTTTTTTGTTCAATAATTTTTGAGTGTTCAATAAGCATCAAACATTATGTGAACAGATGGAGATTCAAAAATAAAAAATATCTGTCTGTGGAGAGTTTATAATTTAGCAGGAATTACAGTAAAAAATGGAAAGTTCTATAATGAGAATATTTATAAGACACATCCAGACTGTAGGAGAAATGGCTCAAAAGGGATTATGGCAGATAAGATGGGAAGTGGTGAGTCTGGAAAGAGTAAGCAGTACTTGAGCTGAGATGAGCTGAGCAGAAATTTTATTGTCTTATTAATGAAAGGGGCATTCCAGACAAAAAAAAAAATAGATGAGCAAAGTCAGAAAGTAATAAAAAAGTATAATGTTTTCTGGGTATTATAAATAGTCTGTAACTTCATAGCAAGAGAAGGTATTCTCTTATAAGCATCAAAGTAGAACGAACTGTGTGTCCTGTTGCAGTATCCTATCTAGATGGGTAAATTGGTTGGGGGTCCTTAATAAGAGAAATGGTACCACTAGCCACCAACAAATTCTTTCACTCCAATTGAAGATAACAAATCTGCATGGTCACTTATGGAATTCTTGCAATTACAAAAACAACTCTACTCAATGAAGAGAACTGTGCAAGACACCTCTGAGCCCAGCTCCATCTACAATCACAGGATGTGGTGATTTATTAGTATGGCAAAGCAGCAGAACTACTTTCATTTCCATCCTCCTCCTCAAGCTATTGTTACTAACATAACCTTTAATCCTAACAATTCTGCTAGATAGGTATTATCTGCTCCCAACTGATATAACATTAGTGGGGAAATGCTTTTAAATTACTGCAACAGCTGTTTCTGTGGTATAGGTAATCCCTGACATTCATCTCTGGGATAGATAAATATTTAGTTTAAGAAAGTTCAGTAATAGGTCATTTTAGTATTCATCAGAGGTAGCCATCAGAGTCTAGGCTGGGATGGGAGCTGTTAAGACAAAGAGCCCCTGGGAATGTCAGCAGAGTGAAGCCTCAGAGAGAGGGCACCAGCAAAGGAGTATTGTGACCGAATAACCAATGGCCTTTAAGAACTGTGATGTCTAATATTCACTTATAGGTAGTTTTCTTAAAATTACAGTAATCCTTACCTTCCAATCTCTATTATGTCCTAGAAAAAAAAAAAAGAAAGTATCTATTTATAGAGCAAAACTGTGGGGAAAGAGCAAAGTTAACAAGAAGATAAAACAATAATTAGGGTTTCAAGAATAGAGCAAAATAAAGAATTTTCTGAATGTGTCTGCTATGCCTCTTCCCCACTGTCATCATCTTGGTCCAAGCAATTGTCATCCTTGGGCTAAACTACTGATAAAGCCTCCCAAATAATTTGACACTGATGCCTCCTTGGCTCCAACCCTCAGTCCACCCACTCATCTTCTTAAAATGTTAACCATCTCCTCTCTTTATTCATCTGCACAAAACCTTCCCATTGCACTCAGATTGAAATCCAAAATCCTTTACCCAACCTCCACTGCTTGCACTAATTTAATACCTGTTTACCTCTCCAATCACATCTCACACCTTTCTTAAGACATGTCAGCTCTCCTAGTCTTGAACAGAAAGCTACAGGTCTTGGCACATGCTGTGAAAATCCCTGGCATGAAAATCTCATTATTCTGCCTGAAACCTACTCACATTTCAGGCATCAGCTAGTCTTACCTTTCAGAATAGTTCTTTCCAACTCCATCTCTCGTCCACATCATTATCTCTATATCAAATTCATCATGATTTGCAATCACATAATTATTTTGTTTGTCGTCCTCCTAACTCACTAGCTTGTAAATTCCATGAGGGCAATTATTATGCCTCTTGCCTATGGTAGTCTGAGTTTAGTAGAAGGCCTGTACACAGTAACAATGACACCGTCACAAAATTGTCATACTTTTCTTCAATATAGGAAAAAAATTCAGATCCTTAATTTCACTCTAATTTTTGTCCTCACTATTCCTCACAGCAGTGTATACCAAGAATAAAACAAACAAAATAGAAAATCTAAGAAACAAAATACACCAAATGTCCACTTTGATAAGCTCAAGCTGATGTGATGCTCAGATATCCCCCTTTAGGTAATGCTCTGACTTTTTAGGCAAAATTGCTTATTTTCACATTTCTGTCCTACCTCTTAGTAATCTTAAATATAACTTCAGGGTATAGGCATGGCATATGTGATCCAGGAGCAAAAGAGATATGGGGCATTACTCTGGCTCCTCAGGTACCTGGGGTGATGGTTCCTACCTCATGGTTTGCTGCTTAGCATGCTGGTCCTAAAGTCAGAAGCCGGTAGATCTCATAACAGGATCTCTCTGGTGTTGATCAGAATCCTGTAGTGCTGTCTTTTTTTCATCTCTGGGTACCCAGCTGGTCCCTCTGAACCTCTGCTACACTGAGCTAACTACTAGTATGTATTTTCTCCCTATGTGCCTCTTATTTCCCATGACAGAACAGACCCCATGGCAGACATCTCAGGATCCAAACCGTATATGACCATAAAAGCTAAAAATAAAATAAAATAAAAAATTAGAAAACCCTCCATCTCAAAAATGTTTGAATTTCAGCCAATTTCCATGCTGCAAAATCCTTTTTGACTGTCAGATGTTGGTAATTAACACTTTTTTTATTCTCTTTACATTCTTGCTGTCATCATGTTAATCTTTTAGGGGCAGATGAATGTTATGGAGTTAATGTACACACAAAAAATAAAAAAAAATTGTTAAATATTTTTGTACACTATTTCTCTTGCTTAATGAGATCTCACTCGATAAATATTTGCTGTATAAAATAAAACATGTTATTTTTAATTATCACAGGCAAAGTATAGAAAACAGCAACAGACCTACCAGACCTAACTATTCATAGAGTTGGTAATAAAACTCTGTAAAAAATAAGTGTCTGGTATAGTCTTTCTTTGCCTTAATACAATTTTTTCTTACAGAAATAAAAAACAGGATCTACAAACATAATTTTAACAAAAAAAAATTACTGCAATAGGAGTTTATGTCTGAAGTTTATAGTAGGAGTTGAAGTTTGTAAGTCTAGACTGTAGGCTTAAAACAAACAAAAGGACCATTATTTTGCTCCTCTCTTCTCCAAGGAAAATAATCTTCAATAGATAAAATAAAAAACATGAAAGACACTGGAAACCTACATGATGTAAATAAAAATAATTTCCAAACTTATAAAAATTCTATACCAAGATATAGAAAAACACCACAGTTGTAATTTGAATTTGCTACCATATTTTGAGAAATTTCAACTAATAAGAGAGATAATAGGGAGGCTTTCAGAATAAGACTATTTTGGAGCTGCTCCTTAAAAAATAAAAGTAAGTAAAAATGATCTTCAAAGGAAAAGGAATAAAAGATGGGAAAACACAAAGTAAACTTTATAGTATTGATAAAGGAGGCAGTTAAAGAGAAGCATGGAAAGTGCTGACATCAAATTCTAGGGAAACTTGAAGTCAGGTTAAGTGATTTAATGATTTATATTTATTCTCCAATCCTAGGAACGCAACTCAAAATTTACATTTTCATTGTTATTTATTTAAAAAAAAATAAATATTTCCTACCATAAGCACACTTTTTGAGATTCCATGCCTATGTGTATAGTCAACTTGTTTACTTCAGTCCTTTCAACTACATGCACAATCATTTTTATCAATTATTCTTTCCCAGAGACCTTAAGTCAAGGAAAGCAGATCCAAGTGGACATGTCCTAGAAAGGCTTTCATAAGAGATATGGTCTTAATGCTGTTTGAAGTAAAAAAGACAAATTTTGTCGAAGAAGCAGAAAAAAAAATTTCCAAAAGATGAAAAATAGTGAGATGGCTAAAAACCAAAAATGCCCAGAGACAGAAGATCTGTTAGGCTAATAAAGAGAAGTGTGAAGGTATATTATATAAGAAAAAGTTATATTTTACTTCACCTAGTTCCACTTACTGCATAATGCCCAAGGACAGAGAGTGTTACTTACTACCTACAAAAATATTATTTTCAAAGATTTGATAGATTTTCCTGCCATGCACAGTCACACTGGTGCTCTTTCCCTCCTTTGTATGACTCAGGATGCTTTTTCCAAGGTAAGATATCAGAATGTGTCTGTTTGACAATATATCTTTTCCATTGCCTTATAAATTTTATAATCATAAGTGGAAATAGATTTCTCTGGTTTATATTTCCTATTCCAAAAATAGTAGAAATTCACACTCAATGATAACTTCTGCTTTTTCCCCCTTCAAAGGTCAGAAGTTATGGTTATATGTATGAAATAAGAATGAGTAAGATGGCAATATGAAAGTTTAGAATTTTTACAGAAAAATAAATCTCATAATCAGGTTTGCTCTATAAAAAATTTTCATAATATCTCTTAGAAAACATATTATGAATAAATACTATGCTACTCAAACACACTGGAAACTACACTGGGCATACTCCAGTATGTAAGTGTTTATTAAATGATTAATGGATGAAGGTAGGCCCTGAAGAACAAGTAGATAGGAACTAAACACTATATTAGTTAGTGTGTTCAACAGGGACCAACAATTAAGAGACTGTTTACAGTCTACAATTAAGGATAAACACAAATAAAAATCATTTACTTCATAGTATTTATACCTAAATTAAAAACTATCTTTAGCTTCTGATTCTATTTGTGATGGCATAAAAGGGGTAGGACTTACAACTACAAAACTGGACTACAACACAGGCAGTACAAGGCTCCAATACCTGGAAAAAAAAAAAAAGGAGAAAATTAAGAGGAGCCCTGTGACTACCAGTCTTATGCCTGGAGTCAGTTTCTAGGCCACAATGCAAGGAAAGAGAACCCAATTAGGGTCTAGAATTCCACTAAGTTTAAGAAGGAGAAACTGGAGTGTGAGGAGGTCAAGGCAGCTAGAATTTACCAACTATGATACTGGAAAGGAGGAAACTGCACAGAGAGAACTCTGGAAAATGTTTGGATAACTATTGATATGCTCACATATGAGAGGAAACTATACAAGACCAGGAAAATAATCACTGAAAAGTGGTAGGCAGAGTTGAAACAGGGCCAGAAATTATTCATATTTTTATCAGAGTGAAATACTTCACAATACAAATGGTATTAGATAAAGTTCTGAGAAGGATATCTCCTTAGTAGTAAGACTAAATTAGCCCTAGATTAATGAATGTTCTAGATTCACCCTAACAAAGTTTAAAATAAAGCTTCAACTTATCCAATTGCTTTCAAATAACATAACTTTATGCTAGAATAAAGTCTAATACAAATTTTAAAAATACAATGAAATATAACAACCAAGAAAATATAATTTACAATGACCATTATCCAACAAAAGCATTACTAGGTATGTGAAGAAAAGGGAACATACGACTTACGACTAAAAGAAATATTAATCAATAGAACTGGCCACAGAAATAACAGAGACAATGTAATTAGCATTACAGTACATTTAAATGGTTATAAATACTTTCCATGGTTCAATAAGGGAGAGAAAAATCTGAACATGAGGAGAGAAATGAGTGATATTTAAATACATACTGAATTTCTAAAGACAAAATAATCTCATCTAGTGTTCTATTCAGGAAATGGCATCAGAATAATTACTTCAAAAAAAAAAAAGGATGTGTGAACTTGAAGACACCAGAAACTATTCTAAATGAAGCAAAGAGAGAAAAAATACTAAGGAAAAAAATGAACAGCATCAACAATTTGGGGGATGATGTCAAATAATCTCACATAATTGTAATTCGAGTCCTAAAAGGAGAGGAAGAAACAAAAAAAAATTAAATAGTCTGAAAAAAAATCTTTAAATCTGATGAAAATATAAAACCTCAGATATAAGAATATCAGCAAACCTGAAGAAATAAAAAGGCCACATTATAATAAAATTGCTGAATATCAGCAGTAAGAGAAAAATCTTAAAAGCAGCCTAATAAAGAGATAGATTATGAATGATAATGAAAAGTTGCCAAATGTTTAAAAACACACTTTCTTAGAAAAACACAAGTTGTAGTATTTGCTCATTCCTGTGATATAATACTCCCACTTGGCCTATTTCAATCTGTTGATCTGATGTCCTTGAATGCCGAGTTTGGAATCAAGGCACATAATCAGCTCTCACAAGGTGATACAAACTGGACCCAGCATACCACTGCATGCAGAAAGACAAATATAAGAAGAATAGCAGATTTTTTTAGAAGCAATCCAAGCAAGAGGACAAAAACACAGTCTAAAGTAGTCATAGAAAAAAAGTCAACTTGGAATTTTTTACTGAGCAAAATATCTTTCAGAAATAAACACAAACTAGACTTTTTTTTTTTTACTTAAACAGGTTAACTTAAATTAAAAAAATGAATTGCCGTCAGACTTGTAAAATAAATACTGAAATCAGTTCTTAAGGAAGAAGGAAAATGACATCAGATGGAAATTTGAAGCGACAGAAATGATGAATATGTCGATAAGCATAAAAGGTATATATTTCTCATTTTAAAACTCTTTAAATGATAATTTATTATTCAAAGCAGAAATGATAAAAATATACATGGGCATTTATTTCATATGTAGAAGTAAAAAGCATGCCAACAACAACACAAAGGACAAGAGAAGAAATGGAGCTATATAGTTTTAAGGTTCTTATTTTCCAGATGAAGTTGCATAGTATTATCTGAAGATAAGCTATAATAACTTAAAGATATATATTATAAAATTTTTTTAAACTAAGATAAAATGACATAGATTTTAAGCCAATAGTTGAAATTAAAAGAGAATAAAAAATTCATCTAAAAGTCAGCGAAAAGAAAAAAAGAATTTAAAAATTTCAGGCAAGTGAAAATATCAAGTAAATATTGTAAACTAAATTTACAATATGAATATTGTATTAAATGTAAACAATTTATAAATTCCTATTAAAAGACTGAAAGATTGTATAAAAAGCAAGACCCTAATATATGTTCTCATCAAGAAACCCACTTTAAATATAAACATAAAGACAGATAATTTAAAATAAAAGGATGGAAAACAACATTCCCTGTAAACAATAATTGTAAAAAAGCCCAAGTAGCTATATTTATATCAGACAAACTAAATTTCAGAACACTAAAAGCATGATAGGTCAAAGAAAAAATCAATATACTGGACTTCATCAAAATTTAAAACTTTTGCTCTTCAAAAGATATTCTTCAGAATCTTTTTTAAAAAAGCAAGCCTGTAAGAATATATTATAAAATAAATATTAGATAAAGGATTTGTAACCAGAAAATAAAAAAAACAACACGGTTTTTTTAGAAAAAGATTCTGATAGACACTTTACGAAAGATAGACAAATGATCAATAAATATAGAAAAAGAAACTCTATATCTACAGTCATTAGGAAAATGCAAATTAATGCTTCAGTGAGATAACATTAAACATCCAGTAAACACCCCTACAAAATTAGAAAGATCAGCAATAATCAAGTGCCGGTAAAGTCATGAAGCTATTATAATGCTCACATATTTCTAGTGGAAATGCAAAATGGCATAGCAACTTCGTAAAGCAGTTTAGCAGTGTCTTATAATGTTTAGCATATATATATAGCCCAGACACCTGACTTCTAGGTATTTACCCAAGAGAATGAAAACATTTGTCCACACAAACTTGTTTTTGAATATATGAAGTTTTATTCATATTGGAAAAATACTGGAAACTATACAAATGCCTTTTGCTTGATGACTAGATGAACAAATTGTGTTACATCCTTATGATGGAATACCTTTCAGTAATAAAAAGGAATAAATGACTGATATATGCAACGATATAGATGGATTTTTAAAACATTATGCTAAAAGAAGCCAGAAACAAATGGTTATCTTATTTTTTATTCCCTTTAAATTAAGTTTTAGAAAAGACAAAACTATAGTACTGAAAGCAGATCAGAGATTGCACGAGCCAGGGATAAGTTTGAAGACTGACCACAAAGGAGCACAGAGAAATCTATGGAGTGGCAGACATTCTCAATCATTCATAGTTAGATAACTTTATACTTCTGTTCAAGCTAAGTGAAAATTGCTTAATTTTATCATATTTAAATTAACCTTTAAAAAGATGATTATTACAACAACGGCAACAACAAAACCTACTTTAGTTCAATTCTCATCAAGAACCAAACTCAGTTAAAACTTTGGCTCACTGAAACTTAATGTTTAAGATATAAGCCTTAATTGAAGTCTACAATTAACAATAAAATGAGAGCCTTATTTTATAAGTGAGAAAACTAAGGCCCAGGGAGGTCAATTAACTTATATCAAGAGTGGCCACACAGCCTAGTTTGCCTAGATAGTTCTGGTTTATTCCTGTTGACCTGGAGGCAAAATTATTAATAGTAATCTCTTTCATTTTCAAAAATGTCCCAGTGTATGTGATGAATTTTATGGTCACTCTGCCTATATCATTTATCAAATTAGTAGCACAGAAAAGTCTCAAACTCATGGTTCCTTACTCCCAACCACTGTTTCCCATTGAATCACATTGTCATACTCATACATTCTCACTCACACTGACATACACACGTGGATACTTACACATGAAAACTTACACACAGGAGTTTACAGTTAATCTCTCATTTCCCAGAACTCAATGGATATCAACACACACCGTGTGCCAAGGAAAACACAACTATGTCTGAGCATCTTAATCTCCCTCTAAGGAGTTATCTGTCCTTGGCTATATGCTTTAGTTCTCTGTCTCAATTCATCCTTCACAAAAATTAGATTACCTCTACTAAACTGAGATGACTAAAAACCTGTAACCCTATATTTGAGAACCAACTTAGTATGTTTTATGAATTAAATTTTACCCCCCTAAAAGATGTGAAATCCTAACCCCCAATACCTCAGAATGTAACCAAATATAATTAGTTAAGATGAAGTCATACTGAATAGGGTAAACCCTTAACTCAAGAATATCATATGACTGATATTCTTATTTTAAAAGATATTCAGAGACAAAAACACACAAGGAGAAAACAGTCATGCGATAGAGATGGAGATTGGAGTGGTGAACCAAAGGTAAGAAAACACTAAGGACTGTCAGCAAACACCAGAAGTTAAAATAGGAGGAGAATTCTATCCTACAGTTTTCAGAGGGAGTCTGGCCCTGCTGACATCTTGGTTTTGGACTTCTAGTATCCAGAACTATGAGACAATAAATGTCTGCATTTCTAAGCCACCTACTTTACACTAATTTGTTACTGTAGTCCTAAGAAACAAATACAATCGATGACTCACTTAGTAAATTCTCAAACACCAGGATTGCCGAATTTTACTACAATTTATACCTTTACTCCCTAATTCTGGCTGGCTGAATCTTAGGATGTTTTCTTAACCTATCTCTCACCAGCGTTACCAATTTAGGTAAAGTCATGTCTCACATCTAGCTTTCATAAAAACCTATGTAGCTCAAAACCTTGACTAAATTACCAATCCTTTTCATTATCCATCCTATCACCATGACAGCCTATGACTCTTAAATCTGCATTTTCAACAATCAGGGAGACTCAGCGACTTAGAGCCTCGGTATGTGGATGTCTCAGTCCATTCAGGCTGATGACTTATAAACAAAAATTTCTTTCTCACATCTCTGTAGTCCAAGATCATGGTGAGAGCCCACTTCCTAGATCACAGTTCAGTGTCTGGTGAGAGCCCACTTTCTGGATTGCAGTTGGTGATTCATCTTTTTCCTACATCTTCACATTGTGAAAGGAGCTAGGAAGCTCTGTCTGGCCTATTTATAAGGGTACTAATTCCATTCATGAGTTCCACCCTCATGATCTATTTACCTCCTGAAGGCTCCACCTCCTAGTATCATCACCCTGGGAGTTAGGATTTCAACATATAAACTTTGGAGGGACACAAAGAATTTATAGCAGTGGATGCGATGAAATAAGAGTCAGGAGGATGTCATAAGAATAGATAGAATGAGAATCCTGAGTTTTTTCTCCTTGACTTTTGTAAATATTTCAATGAGAAAGCCTTTCAAAGTCTATCTGATGATTACTCCTGCATTTCCTGGCATTTCATAGTATGCAGCATCAGCCAAATAGCATTAAATATATTTTATATGGGACAGTGAATCATAAGCTCAATTGCCTCTTAAAATCTTATGTTTTCCACAAAGTCCAAGAAAAGTCCAAAATTGGAACATGGCAATCATCAAAATAATGTATGTTCTATATCATGTAATGCCATAGATAAGTGATTTTCAGTTAAGAAGGTCTTCTCTCTTAGTATATCAGAATGATTGATGTGGCTCTAACAATACCACACACCTTCTCCTGACCATTTATTTGAAAATGACTACCTAAAGGAACCTCCTTATAAAAGTGCCTCAAAACCCTCAACTATACTAGAGTAAATAAAAATGAGAATGATTGCTATAGATGCTTACCTATCACATTCATTTATTGAACTTGGAATAGTTTTAAAACAAGTAAGTTTTTTTAGAATAGATGTTTCCAAATATTTTGTATAGTGTGTTCATAAATGTAAACTGTGAACCCATCAACCAACAACTGCCTGTTCCTCCCTCTTCCAGAATAATATTATTTTTTGTAACAAAAGCTTGGAAGCATATATATCAACTGTCTTAAAATGTTGATTTTATTTGATCAACATTTACTAAATATTTGTTCAACTCTAATTTTGTGCCTCTCCCAAAATGAATAACTAGATTAAAGGTCTTTAAAAACTATTTTGAACCTCCTAGAATAAATGATTATGTACCATTTTATGTATCGCCTTAGAAATAGCACCTGGCATCACTAACATATTGATGTTACTTAGTACTATCACTTATTTTGTTAATCTTCTATTTTTCCTACAGTGGATTATTATTTTTATGCTCAAAATAGTGGTTACTATGAAGTTTTTAATAACAGGAGGCCCATAAAGTCACTACAAAATATGTAAAGAATTCCTATACAAAATATAAAATATTTGTAAATGAAAAATAAAAATATATGAAGATACATAAGCAAATCTATTAATAGAACTGTTCCAAAATACAATACAAAAAAAAGGAACTACCCAGGGAAGTAGAGCACAGGCCAAACCAGGAGCAAGAGCTTTGATGTTCTGGGCATGGGTTTCACAACTCTTAAGAATATTTCTCAACAGTCAGGTTCCAGTGGTTTCTCTAGGGTCTACCCATTATGCTCCTGCCTCAACCATGACCTGATTTCTTTTAGCCATGACTCATTTCATTTCAATCCTGGGGCCTAAACTAATCTCTTCAGCTACATAAAGGAGTATAATAGTACAAATCCTGATTAGAAACTTCCAAAAATGCAGGATTTCCTATGTGCACAGCCAAGCAGAGTTCAGTTCTGCCAGGAAGGTATGGCTATATTTTCTCTTTCTTTTGTTCTTCAAACATTTTCTGTCTCAATACTGTATAGTACTATGTACAATACCCTCATTTACTGCTGCTCTGAATGTGAGGGTTTGATAGTCAGTAGAGCAAAGCTTATATTCTCAATAGATCCCTCTTCAATACGTGTAAATGACTCCAACTCTAAAATGTAGCTCTTTATGTGGAAAGGTGTTGAATACAGCCATTTGTGTCTTCTATGCTTAGTTATACAGTCTCAGCTTTATCACTAAATTTTAAGACTGCTCAGAAAGTCACTAAATTATGTGTTCTGCTTACTAGAGGAGAAGGATATGTCATCGGGGTCTTAAACTTTAACACTTTGGGGTCTTAATGTCTATTCAGTCCTTTTTAGTGACTAATCCAGACCACATTTGCATTAATGGCCTTAACCTCAGTCACAAATTTAATTTGTTTAAAACTGTATTTAGGCCTTTGGGAGCTTCTATAATGAAATTCATTAAACAGAAAGATTATATAATGTACTCCTTTATGATTAATTAACTCTGTATAAAGATGGTAATTATAATTAAACTCATAATTTGACTCATGTGTCATTATCATAATAATTGATCAAGTCATTTTACCCAACAAGCATTCAAAAACTGCAATGTATGTGAAAAAGAAACAATTCTAAATCATCAAAAAAGTGCAATTTTCACATATATTTCAGAAACTCTATAATCTTTTTTCAGTCCTTTCAGCTAATGGCCACTTCTCTGACTCCCCACCAAATACTTTTATTATTCAAAACATGACAATACTTTTATCTGTGATATTCTCATTTCAGATCAAAATGACTGTCCAGCATAGGCATATATGATGCTTTTGCTTTTAAAATACAGATTTGCTACTTCCTTTGGGTTACTCAGCTTTATATGTGTGGTCTTTGGCCACAATATTAAATAAATGGGTAGCACTATTTTGAAACATCATAAAGCACACTTTCAGAAGTATGACCTGGGTAACCTGGTAAAAGCATTGGTACTAGACTGTATAGAACAGTTCCATTTCAAGATGAAAAGGAAGACACAGGATTTTGGCTTCTCACAGACACTCAGAAGACCCATACGAATGCTTACCAGGAATTTAATTCACCTCAATGACTGCCACATTCTGGGCTTTGAATGGACTTATTCTAAAACATCACTGATTTTCATAGTGTACCCCTGAATTTGGAGAAGTATACAATAACAGCTGTAAGAAAATGCTGCAAGCAAAACAAACAACATCAACATTTTGACTATTTTCAGCTTGAAGGATAGAGTCTGCCCAGGGCTGCTGGCTGGTCTCACAGCTGATGTACTCAGGTGAGGGCATTCTACAGTGCAAAGGAGCAAGATCATTTATGTAACAAGTCAGAATCCTTCAGAAAAATCCTGACTGAGCATAGAATTTTCTCTGAAAATACTATACTCAGGTAAATGTCTTAAGGAAACAGTACAAGACACAGTGTGACTTGTGTCATGCCATAGGCTCCTCCCATCTAACATGATACTCCTTAGGGGTAGCAGATTAAAGTGAATACACATAACAACATTTAGGCTCTTTTTTTAAAAAAAAAAATTAATCCTACCTATATTTCAAAATTTAGTTCAGGCATTGTTTTCTATAAGCAGCCTTTCATACTCACCTATACTAAGCATATATCATGCTGAGGTGCAATGCATGATTGTAAATGCTTTTCAAGCAAGAAACTATCCTTCATTCATCTCTGTAGTCCCAACACCTAGCACAAAACCTGGCAATAGGACCTAAAAACAATTGTTTATGAATGAATAAAATAGTGCCCTTTCAAGCTCTTGACATCCAATAAGATTGAAATAGGCTAGTCAGATAACAAAACAACCTTCACAAATGAGGCAAAGACAGCTAATTCTGGTGGATGTAGGAAGCCTGTGGAAAATGCAAAAATATCCACTTAGCTCCATAGGACAGGTCTGGGATGGGTACCAGCTAATAAAAGAAAAGGACAAAAGAACACTTTACTTATCAGTTTTGCCTAGTAATAACCTGGGGTTTTGTACAATAAGTTAAATGAACCCAAGCTTGCATTTGGTAGAACAAGCAGAATGACCCAACATCAATCAAGATTTCTATAGTGTTTCGTACTTATTCTAAGAAACAGCAAAAGGGGCATAAATTCTTCAAGACATGTTTAAATAAATACCTACATTTACAGTTCCCCTTGGTCACGTGGTGCTTTGGTGTCTGCATTACTGCCCCCCCCCTTAGGAATATTTTGGAAGTCCGTGGGTTGTTTTTCATTTAATCTTTTTAAATTTTTTGGTGTATTATATACTAAAATGCATATTTTATTATAACTTACTTTCTTTTTATATTTCCTAGAATTTATTAGTTTCTGCTTGAAAATTAAGTGTACATAGGTTTTACTGTCTCTAATTTTATATAAGAAAAGTAAAGAGGGCATTACATAATATGTGCTATTTAAAAGCTTCATCTCACATCCAGGCATCCTAAAGAGTAGACCAAGAAATGAGAAACAATTTTATCAACTAGAGTACAGAGCTTACGTACATTTTGATATGCCATTAGTCTTATAGTCTCCATTCATTTTCAAAGTTACTTAAGTCAGAAGCTCTTTCTCCCACCTCCATCACTGAGGTTATTTCATACACTTTTAATAGTTATATTTTTTTCATCACACTCTGAATTCTGTCATGGGATCCCCCAACCTCTTAAGTAATTTTTTAATTTGCATACAATAAAGTTCACTCTTTGCGATTTAAAATTCTATGGGTCTTGAGAAATGCATATATCAATATATCCACCATTACCAAATTATATAGAATATAGTTTTATCAGCCTAAAAAAATTCCCTGTACTTCACACACTTAATCCCCCTTCCTTTCTCAAATTCTTGGCAACCATTGATCTGTCTACTCACTCCAAAATTTTACCTTTCCAGAATGTCACAGAAATGGAATCATATAATATAAAGCTTTTTCAGACTGGCATCTTTCACCTGGCAATATACAGTTAAGATTCACTCATGTTTTTGCACAGCCTGACAGTTCTTTCCTTTTTATTGCTGAATACTATTCCGTAGTATGAATGTATCACAGTTTGTTTATCCATTCATCTATTGGAAAACATACTGGTTGGTTCTGGTTTGCATGATTGTGAATAATGCTGCTAGAAACACTTACATGCAAGTTTTTACGTGTACATAAATTTTCAAATCAATTGGATAAATACCTAGGAGCACAATTGCTGGATTGCATGGCAAAACTATGTTTGGCTTGTAAGAGATTTAAAAAAAAACAATAATCCAAAAGTCCAGAAATGAATGAGAGTTCCTGTTGCTCTGCATCTTTGCCAGCAGTTGATATTGTCAGTTTTTTAGACTTTAACCATTCTAATTTATGTTTAATCATATCTTCTTGTTCTTTTAACCCACAAATAATGTTGAACACTTTTCATAATGTCATTTGCCATCTTTATATCTTCTTTGGTGAGGTGTCCAGATATTTTACCAATTTTTTAATTGCATTTTTTTTCTTCTTATTGAATTTTAGGAGTTTTGTATATTTTGCATTTAAGTCTTTTATGACATGTGATTTTTAAATGTTTTCTCCTAATCGGTGATTTATCTTTTTATTCTCTTAATAATGTGTTTCACAGAACAGAGATTTAATTTTACTAATGTCTAATTTATCAATTTTTTCTTTCATGGAGCAAGCTTTTAGTGTTATATCTAAAAACTCATTTGCAAACCCAAAGTCATATAGACATTTCTCCTGTATTTTCTTCTAGAAGTTTTATAGTTTTATATTTTATGTTCAGATCTATTCATTTTGCTTACATTTTCTGTGGCTAGGTTTTGGGGTTTGGGTTTTTTGTTTGGTTTGGTTTTTGCACATGGATGACCAAGTGTTCCATATTTCATGCTGTTTTAAGTGTGTATGTTGGGGTGAAAGTGTGAGGTGGTGGGGAGAGTTGTGGTAGAAGAGTCAGAAACTAAAGCCAGTATCTGAATTGAGTAAATAAATGATGTGACTCTACTGTGTTCATAATGAGGACATTTTGTCTCTCTCTTTTTATAGCTCCTCCAGGGAAAGCAGTGTAGTAAACAAGCTTCAGAAGACCTACTTTGGTATTTTAGAGTTCTCATTTGCCTCTGAGAAAAATGCCTTCCTGAACTACTTCACAGAGTTGTTTTGGAGGACAAAAGAGATTATAAAAAATTAAGGCGCTTTGAAAAATCCAAAGGCCAGTACAAATGTAATTTAACAAGCACCACTTATAATGAATAATCTTCCTGTAAGCTTTCTTTCTACACTGTGCCTGAGAGGAAGAATCATTCCTTTACTTACTGGATAAATTTTCATCGTATAAACATTCAATCTAGAGAGCATTTCTATGTCATGCTGAGGCTTCATGTGCTCTGATTGGCATTCTCTGCAAAGCAATTGGATAAGGTCAAGCATTCTTCAATCTCACATCTTTCTCCCTTCTCCCAACATTTTGTCAAAGGATAAACTGAGGCATATTTATTTTTTTAAATTTATAAGAACCAAAATTAATTCAAGTAGGGAAGCACCAAACCAGAATTCATTGGGAGTGTTCCGTCAGGAGCTAAGTGAAAAGGCAGAAGCAAAGCAGTAGCTTAATTCTTGTCCTTAGATTTTAATTTCTTAACTTTGAGGCATTCACAGGCTTACTTTTTGGTTTGTTTACATAGACTAATAAGATGTTAAAATTTTCTAATGGCCTCTTTGTCTAATTAACAATTTGCACACCTACTTAGCAAACAGCCTGGCTGCCTGCACTTGATAGTGAACAAGTTCCCATTTTGAACCCTCCTCAACACACTCTGCTCTACCTGGAGGAAGCTGAAATCATCCTTTGCTTCCAATGTAGTAAATTGAATGTCAGCCACAATCCCAGCCACAGAGCTACCTACCTAAGTAGACACCAGCTCTACATCATCTAAATTATCTGCCAAGACATGCATTGGTGTCTCATAGCATGAAGCAGCATTAGACCCCAAAAGTCTGGCAGTGGTAAACTAACCACTAAGTGAAAACTGGCTAATTTTCAGCTTTTGTCTTCTGAGTGTCTCTCAGCACCAAATTCTCTTTCAATAAAAAGAGAAAAGTTGAGGTCCTGATCCACCTGTGTCGTCAGTAGATTGTTAAATCATTCTAGCTTTGAAATGAATTACTTAATGCTTCCAAGATGTAAAAACTTTTCGTGCCTTCTCAGATTGAAATGGAAAGGAAAAGACTTCAAATTGAAAATTTCAAATGTAAAATCTGAATAATGACGGTTCTCGCCTTTCTTCAACAAAATGAAAGTTTTAATGTATAAAATATTTCCTAACGTGCAAAAGGAATGACGTTTCTGGGGGAAAAAAAAATGTAGGTGAATAGTGATACAGTCAATATTGGTATTTCCATTAGCCTGAGATTCCATTACAGACATTTGTAATTAATTGCAAATATTTTTTGAACCCAGAAGATTTAACAAGAATACCATGCTCATGTTACATTCTAATTCTGTTTATCTAGGTTTTTCTATCTCTGGAAACAACTTATGTAATGACTACCTAACCTTTGATATGAGAAATGAAGGAGTAAATGAAGCTAACATTTAAATGTAACTGGAAATGTGTCAAATTAGTTGTAAGTGAATAAAGCATGTCAGAATGATTATTTTCTAAAGGTGACAGACACTTTAGCTGTATTTCCAGATATGTGGAGAAGCTATTAAAATTCTTGCAAGGTCTATCAGGTTCAGAGAATGACATTGGAAATTTATTATAGGTGCCAAATTCAATCGTATTCTCAAGTGTGTTAATGTTTCCAGCTGCAGACTCCTATAAAATTCATTTCAAGATCTTTTGGGGGAGGTGAGGAAATATGCTTATGAAAATCACAGAGCCTCAAAAGGGGGAGTTTGTGTTTGTGTAAGTTTGTGAGTGTGTGTGTGTGTGTGTGTGTGTGTGTGTGTAAACTGCTATATCATCAAACAAGATAAACTGAAAAATCCAAAATAGCTCTATGTTTCTTGCTTTTCAGAGGGCCATATATGCAATGCATCCAACAAACCTTCCACAAACAAATATGGCATTAGCCTTTCTTACTTTTATATGCACTATCACCATGCTCTTATCTGCTCCCCAAATAACCATACTTCCGAACAAGCCTTTTCTTAACTATATTCCAAATACTCCTTGAACATACAAACCCTCCACCATAAAACCAATGCTGAACAGAAAAGAATAATGGAAGAAATTAATTTCTTTTCTACTTCTTTCTCTAACTTCTCTCTTTTTTCCATGTTCTTTTTCTGGTTGGTTGGTTTATTTGGTTGGTCAGGTATCTGGATAGTTGTTTGTTTATGGCAAGTCAGGTCATTTATCTTTATAACTTGTGTTGTATTATAAATTGTGTTTAAAGTCATTAACCCTATCCACAGTTAGCATAATTTAAAAAATATTTCTCACAGTAGCACACGTCACTTTACATATAGGTAACTGATTCTGGACTAACTTGGCAGAAATATGCTGGGACAAAAGCACTAAAATTCTATGTATTTTCTTAGAGATTTTTATCACAATAAGGAGGGTGAACTCTGATGGGAAAGAGTCATAGGATAGGTATGGTTATGAAGTACAATTAGTAAATCATGTAAAATAAACCTGGGGTCACAGTGTGCTATAGCAAAATGTATAAACTCTTCTGTGGACTGGCCGATTTGTCTAAACTTATTGCCACACTTATTGATTGCAATAGCTCACTGATTTGACCACTTATTTGACAGTACATAATTGACGTAAAGAAGGATGTATCACTCTGTGAGTAGATGCCAAAACATTAAAAGTCCATCTGAAATCTGAGAGAGAGAGAGGAAATTATAGTTCAGGTCTTCACTCAATCTCAATCTTGCAAGATATTCAAGCCATTTTCTACATTCCACTTATGCAGATAAATTGTCAGGCAAACCAGACAGATTAAAAAAAAAAAAAAACAGCTAGCAAACTGCTTAGTATCCATCTCAGGAATATAGGCTAAAGAGCCAATTCTGAACTCCATCATTATACTCCTGGCATGTTATATCTCTAGTTAGGAGAAACTTTGGATAAATGTTCTTCTCATGGATATCAGAGATTTTTTTATTCCTGCTAGTGGCTAAGGTTACTAATTGCTCTAAAGCAAGATAGGAAAGTAAATAAAAAGGCTTTAATATATGATTACCTTTTTCAAGTCAACATTTCTTCACCATGTCTCACTGACCATGAGCTCACACTTTTGGTTTATATCCCTCTCATTGCTCACCTTCCCCTTATTAAAATCTTCCATTCTCATCCCAGGGCTACTTTCTCTTCTAAAGCCTTGAAGAAAAAGTAAAGAACAAATAAGAACAATGAAAACCAGACAATTAAATGCATAGACTTGTCCACTGATGCAAAATTATGTCACAGAAAACATTTATGTCACCTAAAAAGTACAGAATATACCACCCCCAAAAAAGTGAAAGAAGCTGGAAAGGAAAAAGTGAACAATTCTCTCAAACCTTTAGAGGTTTTATTCCTAATTTCCTGGGTAATTTATCATCTGAAAGGTAGTGATAATTGATGATTTGCTGATAAAAACTATGTGAATGTGCTTGTATCTGAATGGCAGAAGGCCCCTCACACTAACATATTGTATTTCTTTGTCCCAGGTCTGTGACTTATATCAAGAACACATCAACATGTTCCTCAATCTTTTACAGGGTGTCTTTCATGTATGCCCCAACAATATTGCTTCTGTTGTCCTCTCACTTTTAATCTTACTCATATACTTCCTGGTGTGCTACCTACAAATAAAAGTTTCCCCAAAGAAAGAAACACATCAAGAAGAGTACACCTGCTGTTTGAAGTTGCTGGTGTATTGTTGATAGATGACAGAAAGAAAACTGAACTCCTCAACTCTTATTTTGCTTTTGTACTCACTGTCAAGAGCAAAGATATTTAGACTAAAATGAGTAGAACAAACATTGGTTACCTGGAAATTGAAGCTCAAAATGAGAGAAGAGTTTGTAAGGGAATATCTACAGGCTACAAATAAGTTCAAATCTCTTGACCTGAGAATTTTAGGTTATTGAACAGACTTTCACTTGATGTTGACAGACTTTTATAGGTAATCCTTAGAGAACAGTGGGAAAAGTGAAAGTTGTAAGAACACTGAAGATCTGTAAATGTGATTCTAATTTTTAAAAGGGAAAAGGTATATTTAGTACAAACTTAAATTCAAGTAAGACCCAATTATGAAAGGAAAGTGTGTGGTCACCATTAGCCTAGAGGTTGTAATCTTTCATGAATGATAAAAGACCCTTAAAACTGCCCTTAATTTCATTCATAACTCGACTAATGAGCTCATGAAGAAAATTATGTCCAACTAAAATCATTTTTTCCTTAGCAAAATTCCTAACTAATAGATCTATAAAAGGGTCAATAATACATATATTGATTTAAACAAGACATTTTGATAAACTCATCATATTCCTATGGACAAGATGATAAAAAAAATAAGTTAGCTGTTAATAAAATTAATTTATTATTTTTTAAAAAATATTTATTAAGCACCAATTATATATCATTTATTATAGGCACTGGGAATAAATTGAAGCAGAAAAAAGATACAGTCTCAATATTTGAGGACCTGTAGCCTAATGGAGAATTCAGACAATAACAACACACTCAGAAAAATAATTTTAGAATAAGTGATATGATGAAATTATGCAAAGTGATGAGATAAACAGTGAGGTATGTGGGGAGAGGGCATACTTTAGGTAGTCTAAGAAAGTCTCCCTGATGAGGTAATACTTAATCTGCAACTAAAAACTTGAGAATAGACAGCTATGTGAAGAACAAAAAAAGAACATCCAGACAGAAAGAAAAGAAGGCATAAAGAGTGAAATGGAACAACCTTGGTTTAGTCAAAGAGAAAGAAGATCAAGGGAAATGGGAGATGTAAGGTGAAAGATACAGGCAAAAGCTAAATCATATAGAGCCTTAAGACATAGTAAGGACTTTGGATTTCATTCTGAGAAGAGAAGGTATCTGTGGATATCAAGCAGGGCAGTGACATCATCTGATACACTAGATGTGGCACAGCACATAGATGCCTCTGGGAAGGAGGAGCAGAGCAAGAGTGAAAAAAGTGATGACAACCTAGACTAGGTCAATAGTTATGGAGAACAAGAGAAGTGAATCTATTTGAATTATGTTTTAGAGGTTTTATTGAAAGATTGGATATGGAAAAGAAAATAGAAAATTAAAGATGACTTGAGCAGCTAAGTTGGATGACAAATCTATTTCTAGAGACAAAAAAAGACTGGGGCAGAAATAAGTTGGATAGTGTATGGGTAAGATAGGACAAATCTAGAGTTAAATGAGCTTGTTCTTAAATAATTCTCATTAGGGATTAGTATCACCCTATAAGCAAGTTTCTTGATGTGGTAAATGACCTTTGACCTCGTCTTACTCAAAGTTTTCCAATAGAATGATTTAAAATAGAGAAGAAATACTTATTAAATGTATAAACAAAAAAATTTAAGTTGAAATTTAGATTGAAAATATGTGTTAAATATAATAAAATTAAATTTAAAAGGGAAAGGGTAAAGTCCTTCTTTTAGTTCAAAACCTACACATTTAAGTATATATTGGGGAATGAGGTAACATGTTAAAAGACACTGGGTTTAGTCAGCTATAAATTTAAATTTCTAAATAAAGTACTTAGCATATTGACTGGCATATAACCAACATTGAATTGATGGTATTTTTGTTGTCATTATTATTATTTTTATTATTGTTTTAAAAGTTTAAGTAAAAAAAACACATACACAATGTGTCTGTAAAATAAACTAATGCAGTTTTTGCATGAATAGAATTAGAATATCTACAATATAGGAAGTAATAAATACAATTTATTCTATATGATAAACCACACATAGATTATGTTTAATTATGTAATGGTTATAGACATGATGCCCTTGGAGTTCAGCCAAAAAGGCAAAAGAACTAACAACAAATCTTGTGAAGAATATTGGGTAAATAAGGGTATTTGGCCAAGAATAAAGAAGAACCAGAGGGGACATAAGCACTTTTACATAATGAGAAAATAAACGTTTGCTCCACATCCCCAGAAGAAAGATAAAGGATGGTTGTATAAGAGGAATAAGAAGACAAATTTTGACTAACTTAAAGAAATTTTTAGTAGTTTGAACTTTCCAATAAAAGAATGAACTCTTTGTAGATAAAGAATTCCATAATACCAGGGCTATTTGAGAATTGTCTGGTTGCCCCTTGGCAAGAGTGTTCCAGAGAGGATCAAGAAATTAAAAGACAGTTATGCTAGACGATTGGGCAGGTCCTTTTCAGCTCAGTGGTTCACATTTGCTTTATACATGCACAAGTTTAATATTATACAGTCCCAGTCTTTCTTTTAATAGAAAACAACAAAACATAAGTACCATTTGATGGGGTTTTTTTGGTTGTTGTTTGTTTGTTTGTTTGTTTGTTTGTTTGGTTGGTTGGTTGGTTTGAGTGTCAGATACTTGCATGCAGGCTCAGTATATAGTATTTACTTGCCAAAATGATATGTGGAAAATGTTTCCCCATTAACACATAAAACTTGGCAGTAGAGTTAGTCATTCTCTCAAACTCCTGCTAAAAAGTGGTCTTGCTTATATACATGGCAGTAACCCTACTCTCACATTTCTGGTTAGTAAGTCATCACTGCTAAGATGTTATTACATAATCTTACTTAATTCATAAAAAAAATTAAGAAATCAATATCCTTCCTGAACTCATTATTGACACAAAGAATGTACTTTACTAAATGGCTTCAGAACCACAAACCAGATCTTATTAAATTTGGTTTATGATTTTAAAACCATTTATTAACCACTTCCCAGCATAACACAGAATTCAGCAGTTGTACAAATTACCTCTAAGTTCTAGACTTATGTATCCAATGACATAACATCTCCACTTGGATATTTCACAAAGTTCCCAAATTTAACATATCCAAAATAAGCTCCTGATTTATATCTCTAAAGCTTCCCATACCACAATTCTTCTCATATTAGAAACGTGCATCTCTATCCACTCAACTGCTCAAACCAAAACCCTAGAATTTATTCTTGAGATCTCTTTTTCCTCTTCCTCTATAAAACTAGTTAATTTCTCCTTCGCAATATGTATGGAACCTCATCACTTCTTGCAGTCTCCTTGCCCATTTCCTTAGTCAAGATCATCACCATAGTTCTGATGTGTTACAGCAGCCACCTACCAGTATCCCAGTACCACCTTAACTCATTCCTACTCGTTTTTTTCAGATATCAGCAAGAGGTATTGAATTGAAATAAAAAGCAGATATTATCATTTCCCTGCTTAAATTTCTCCAATGATTTCTCACAGTTGCTTAGAATATTAACTTCTTACCATGTCCCTCAAGGCCTCAATTGATTATTTTTCCATCTTCACCTCATGCTTCTCACTACTGTCATTATGCTCCAGTCTTCTTTCAAGTCTTAAAAAACAAGCAGCTTTTCCTTATCCTTCAAGTATTTCTTCTTAGGCCTAGAATGTTCTGTCCTCAGCTTTTTCCTTGTCTGTCTCCTCTCAACCCTCAGGATTCACCTTATAGAACCCCTCCATGGAGAAGCCTCCCTGACAACTTTCCCTAAAGCAGATTCCCTGTCCCCATTTCTCTCCCACCCTTCCCCATTATCTCTAACTAGTTAACCACCACTCAACCACTATACTCAATTACCATAATTTGTAATCATTTTACTTATGTACATGTTTTGGGTTTTTCCCTTATACTATAAGCAGGGGTCATATCGGTTTTGTTCACTCTGCATTGGGAAGGAACATATACCATAAATTTAAGGGTGTGGGCTCTGAATTTGGACTGCCTAGTCAAATTTACTAATTCATAATTTACTGAACTTGACTTCTCTGACATGTGAAATATGAAAAGAAAATAGTACTTGCCTCAAAGATTTTTACGATTAAATAACAGATACAAAGTGCTTAGCATATAGTAAACACGTAAAAAATGTCAGCTATTATTATTTTAATGCCTAGAATATAGTAAGTGCTGAATAAGTATTTGTTAAAAGAATGACTGCCTCAAACAGTGGTCTTTGTGAGAGATGTCAAAAATAACTGAAGTCTATCAGTTTAAGAAATATCCCTACCTAGAAGAGATTTAAAATCTCAAGTAAATTGTCATTGCTGTACTCTTTTCCTCATTCTGAGTTGACTTCTTAAATGGCTTTTCTAAATATTTATTATTTTCTTCAAGCTATCAAAGGACCACCTCACAACTTTCATCTTACAGGATATCAAACAATAAGAAATATTTTGCATGACTGCAAATATGCATTTTCCCTCTCCCTTCACCTCTGAATTTAACTCTTAATTTAATTCTCTTTTTCTAGCAACACAGAGACAGACCCCTTACTTTTTTTTCAGGGCCAACCCTTTTCCCATACATTTTAATTTTATACACTCCTAACTCCTCTGGATGTAATTTCATTTTTTCTGTCTTGCTACTCGACCTCTACCACTATGTTGAGTTGTTGCTCTCAGCCTACAAGTAGCCAAAGTCTTTACCCACTGTTATATATTATATTGTCTCTCTTTATACACAATGGCATTTCTCATCACTATATTTCTCTACCAAAAAGTTGAATTATCTTTCAAGGTCTGGTGCAAATGTCACTTCCCTTGCTTAGCCTGCTCTATCCTTTTCTTCCCTAGGCAAAACTAATCATTTTTTCCTCTGTTTCTCAGAGCACTTCATTTATATTTCTAAAAGATTTTAAATTATTTTTGAAACAATGTAAGTGGACAGATATAAAGGTCTTTTTTGAGCTCCTTAAGGGCAATACATTGTCATTCATTTTTTATATTTCTTTAATAATTTAGCACTTACAATGTTTCTTTTAGCATATACAATGCTTTGGTCACAGTGCATCTAGATAAAGAAATTGAACCTAAAGCGGCCAGTTTACTTGCCTAATACACCAGCTATCATTCTTAACCATCATACTGTATTTCCTCCATGAAGTTTTGGAAGGGGAGGGTTGAAATGGGATAAAATAAGTAAAATAAAGCTAGTTGCGTAAACGTCTCCAAAAACCCTTCAACAACAGTTATGTTTCTTTTATTATCTATTTCCAGCCTTCAATACATTTTTTAAACAATAGCTAAAAGCTAACAGTTATTAGGATGAGAGAAACAGGTAAGATTATATTCTGTTGCTTTTTCAAGATTTTTTTTTTTTTTTTTGGTTTACTTTATTCTGTAACTTCTCCAGACTTGTTACTTCATATTGTTACTTCAGGAGGAAACAGCTGAGAAAACTCAAGTCACATTCTCAGTTTTAGAAATGTCCCCTTTATGAAGGGGACTGTAAACATTAATAAATATAAACAAACCTGTGTTATACTAAATAACACAACTTTCTTTTATTCTATTAAGTCTTTCAGGATTTAGGGATGCCTGACCATTGCTCTATCTAAATGAATAGTAGCAGGTGAGATTAGAAAGTCAGTGAGAAAAAGAGAGAGCCAGAATACATAAATTTAAAAGAGCACGAAGATAGAATTAGGAAGAGAAATAAAAGCAGTTAATTGGGTAGAGAGAGAGATAGACTGTGGGAAATAATTTATTCAATCTCTCTAACCTAATTCTCTGTCCTCAGCAGCATTGACACTAAAACTACCAGGTTCATACAATCTATTTGAAAATTATAAAGCATATGGCTTATAACAGGTGAAAAACTGAAAGCAACCCGAATGTGCATCCACAGAAAAATGCTCAAATAAACTGTATAATAATCATACAATGGAATATAACACAAATGATAAAACAGTATTGTCATGAAAAAACATATATATATTATTTATGGAAAAAAGCAAGCTACAAGAAAAATATATAGTACAGAATTCAGCTTTTTAAAATCAAATTGGACCACATATTATGTATCGCATATATGCATATATTGCTAGATAAATAATATAAAATTACTCAATATTTTTATCTTTGTCTATTTCTAGAAAGTGCATAATAGGATGGAATAAGACAATGAAGAAGTGAAGAATTAAACTTTCAACATAAAATATTTGACTTGAATTTTTATAATAAGTGTATATTACCTTGATATATATACACA
Source organism: Macroglossus sobrinus (assembly GCA_004027375.1). Taxonomy (NCBI): domain Eukaryota; kingdom Metazoa; phylum Chordata; class Mammalia; order Chiroptera; family Pteropodidae; genus Macroglossus; species Macroglossus sobrinus. Next base: position 489,199 of record PVKZ01000966.1, read on the forward strand.
TATATGTATATATACAAATTTAGTCTAAAATATAATAATTATTCAATAAAGACAATTTCTGATTAATGATGAACATTTTTAGAATTTACCTTTGTTTTTAGAAGTTACAGTTAACAAGTTAAGCACCAAATTATAAAACATAAAATTAAGATTATCTGGTCAAGTTTCACTTTTTAGATAAGAAAATAATCCTAAAGTGGTAAAGTGACTTACCTAAAGTCTCATAGGTATTTAACAACAGAGGTAGAAAAAATTAATGAATCAGTGAAAAAAGAGAAAATTCCTGAAAAAAGTTAACAAATGAATAGTTAGAAATTTGTTATAATAAGGTGTTTTTATGCACAGGAACCAAGGCAGGAGCTCTTTTCGTTTGTTACTTCAAAGAAATCATTTCCATGTCTAGGCCTCACAGTACTTAAGCTCAGGAGCCAGAGAAACCTCAGTGGATGCAGCAAACTTAAAGAAAAATGAAGCATGTGGTTCCAACAGAGAAGTCAAAAGAGCAATTCATTTCCAACAATATTTATTCCTTTTCTACAGTATATAGGCTGAAACCATCTGGTGATGTTAATAGAAACAAAACAAAGGATATATGACATTGCATGAACACAATAATTTCAAACCAAATTATAAATAGATAACGTTGTACCATTTGGCAAAAATAAGTTTAACATATCTTTAAAAAGTGAAAATATTTAACTGGATGACTAACACTGTAGTATATTAACCATTCCATGAAAGCTCTTGAAGATTGCTTGTCCTTTATCCTTCTTAACTGAAGTAAACCTAGTCTAGTGAATAAAAGGATACTATTAGAATTTTGGCTGCTGCTCGGGATCAAATCAGGGAAGCCTTGTTGGCAATGCAATCATAACTGGCAGCGGACTTTTTGAGGTTACTTCACACTACATGTGCAACTTTATTTAGGACAACAAATATCAATTTGTGTTTTTGCCATTTTAGATAAAATTTGAATTTTAGGCTTAAAAGCTATAGACCTAGACCATCTAAAGAATTACAATTAAACAATTAAAATTTCCAAGAAAATCTTCATACATGTATAATGAATGAGACCTGAATAAGCTCTATAGATTGTACCAATGCCAGTTTCTCAGCTTTGATATTGCCCTATAGCTGTGCAAGATAATATATGGGGAAGCTGGGGAAAGAATGCATGGGACTTTCCTGTATACTCATTTCAAAACTCCAGTGAATCATAATTATTTCAAAATAAAAGTTAAGAAAATCTCCAAGGCACACCTTTCCTAATTAAAATGAAAAATAGGAGTTAACTTATAAATCAAGTGACAAATCCTTTGGTTTAAAGGCTATAAACTACGTTACCTCTGTAGTTAATTTCCATATCCATATATTGCCAATTGTATTAACTTCATTTTCGAAGGTTTTCAGTTTAATAAACATTCAAACAGCATTCCAAGAGCTAAGAAAAATTGCACAGTTGGCAGCTGTAAGACACCTGACCACACTTCATCTTAATGGTTTCAGTGCAGATTTGTCTGTGTTCTTATTTCACTGAAGCACTCATTTTCTTTCATCTGTTCTTCATAAAGTATTTTCATCATCAGAAAAGTGATTTTATGACAGATACTAAATATTTCCTCAAATCATATTTTATTGATCACATTTCCTTATCTTTCTGGTAAAATATTGATTTTTTTTTTTTTTTAGTATCACAACAGCCCTAATAATGCAATCTTTTTGTCTTTACATGATATCTTCAAATTTCCAGGTAGTTTTTTTTATGAAATCATTATTTATTCTTCTTATTGAATAGGTGCATTTTAGAATAACATCTTTGAATATGCTGGAGCACAATTACCAATCTATATAATTAAAATATGCTCTGCACTATCCACCACCCTGCAGATAGTGGGAACATAAGAACAACCATATCTTTAGTTTGTCAACCAACATTGAAAAAATGAAAGCAGCCAGATGACAAGTCCTACAGACAGAATATTCGAGTCACCATAAATGCATATGCTAAATCCTAGACTCCCAGAATTATAAAACTTAGAGCTAGGTCCTTTGGGAGTTGATTAAGCCATGAGGGTAAAACCCTTATAAAAAAGACTCCAGAGAGCTCCCTAGCACCTTCTACCATATGAAGATGCAGTGAAAAGCCAACTGTCTATAAAACAGGAAGTTGTCATTCATCAGACACCAGATCTATGGAGCCTTGATCTTGAACTTCTCAATCCCCAAAACTAGGAGAAATAAATTTCTCTTGTTTACAAGCCACTCACCCTATGGTAACTCAGTATAGCAGCTCAAACAAACTAAGTCAATAAGAGAAATAAAAGGAAGAGTATAGAGGCAATAGGATATTCATGAACCAGAATGAGCATGTCTTAGATGTGCCAGGGTAGAGCCCAATTAAAGATATCCTTTCTGATAGTATAGGGCCAATATTTTCAGTGGTTGACTTTTAAAAAATGAAGTCCATGGTTGTAATATACACTTGACTGGGGCAATGTCATTGCTTTAGTTAACATCTCCAAGCCTCAATCAAGCCCCCTTATTGATGCTTGGGTATGATCTGCTTATATAGACTCAACTTGCTATGTACTTGACACACAGCATGATAAGTGACCAAGCTGTTGGATATGCCTTGATCATGTGCAATGTTAATTAGAGAAATTTATTTTATCCTCAGAACTTTTAATGATTTTTATAGGAAAATGGTGACTGATAGGAGACAATAATCCTTGTTTTTCACACCTATCAACTGGTGAGTTGAAGAGACACCACTGAAAATAGGGAACCACAAGTATTGCTGGGTGTGATTTTTCCTTGAGGCAAATGGCAGCACCAGCTGTTTCCCTCTCTTTGAGATTAGAGAGAAAAATAGATAGCTGTTTTTGTAATTGTAATGCACCTAAATCTGTTTGCAAAGGATTTATTTATATCCTGCAGTCAATACATTTAGTAAACTGAGCAAAACCCTGCCTGCAATGACAACTTCTTAAATGGCATTAAGCAGCTTTGTTTCCAGCTCTAGTCAATAGAGGGACAACATGTCAGTCCTCTGTGATTTCTGAACTATTTGCCATTCGTAATTAATTGACTTTAGAGGAAGTGCTTGCCTTTATTGAATTGTGTTACTATATATAGAAAGTAGCAAGAAGGTGTTAAAGCTGAAAGAAACATTATCTATAGTCTTCTGACCTAATTTTTACCCTTCAGTGATACCCTCAGCAGAAAGTTTGTCCCATTTTGACAAATGAACAGAAAAATAACATTTCACAGACCTTGCAGAATAATTCACTCCTGATAAACTCTCATTAAGGAAAATTAAGTACACAATGCCAGAATAGTGAGAAAATATCAGGCTTCACGTGCCTGGGAAGTTCAACATTAGTGTCTGTCTTTCTTGATCAATGTCCAAACATCTCCTTAGAGTCAGTAACATCACTTTCACACCTTATAAGAAGGAAGAAAGCCACAGGCAACAAAAGCAAAAATAGATAAATGGGACTACATCAAACTTTAAAACTTCTTCTCAGCAAAGGAAACATCAATAGAGTGAAAAGCAATCTAAGGAATGGAAAAAAATATTTGCAGACCATGTATCTCATAAGCAGTTAATATACAGAATATTCAAAGAACTCCTACAACTCAACAGCAACAGAATAAACCAAATAACTCAACTTGAAAATGAGCAAAGGACTTGAATAGAAATTTCTCCAAAGAGGATATACAAAAGATGAATAAGCATATGAAAAAATGTTTACCATTCTGAAACATCAAGGAAATGCAAGTCAAAACCACAATGAGATTGCACTTCAGGACCCATCAGGATACAACTATCAAAAAACAGAAAGTAACAAGTGCTAATGAAGATGTAGAGAAATTGGCAGCCACATGCAATGTTCATGGTGAAAATGTAAAATGGTGTTAACTACTATGGAAAAACAATATGAAGTGTCTTCAAAAAATTAAAAATAGAATTATAATATGATCAATCTCACTTTTAGGTATATGTGCAAAAGAATTGAAAGCAGACGCCCAGAAAGGTATTTGCTCATCCATGTTTGCTGAAGTATTATTCACAACAGCCTAAGTATCAAAGGATGGATATATGTATACATAAACAAAATGTGGTATATACTTACAAAGGGTTATTATTGTTACAAAGGATTATTATTGTTGGGAGCCATTCTTAATGAATGCCCTGCAGACAGGGTTGGAGCTGCCTACAAACTAGAAGTTTGCAGAGCAGGTGGGCTCCTTTACTGAAGGAGGAAGTTTGGCTCATGTTGAATGTTTCTTGCCCCAGGGAATAAGAGCCTGAAAACAGGAACAAAGATGTTTTGGGAGAATTTACCTAAAGGTGGGGGGGGGATCATTTGCATATGTGTGGGTGTTGCTTCTCCTGCTCTTCCAAGGGTATATGTATGCTGTGCTAAATAAACTCAGGTCGCAGTATTCACTGTTAGCCCTCCCGACTCTATCTTCTGTATCTCTCTCTCTTTTTTCTCAATCCTCACTCCCCATCTCGGGAACTGTTCGATCTTAGCCGGCTGGCTCCGGCATATTATTCAGCCCTAAAAAAAGAAATTAATTCTATCATATGCCTACATTTTGAACAACATAGATAAACTTTGAGGACTTTATGCTAAATGAAATAAGCCAGTCAGTCACAAAAGGACTAATACTAAATGACTCTGCTCATACAAGGTATCTAAAGCAGTCAAATTCTAAGAAACAGAAACTGGTGGTCTCCAAGTACTACAGGGAGGCAGAGTTCAGTGCTTTACCCCAATGATATAATCAGCATAGTAAGCAAAATACATTTATATTCTGAAATTTGACATTATCACTTTCTTCTTGAAATTAACCCATATCGCCTGAACAAAACTCTCTTTCTAATAGCTTGCATCCAAATGTTTGCTCAGAATTCTCTAGGAATTTTCTGTTTCATTTTGTCCCCCTCCTCCCACACCCCATCCCCTTCCCTGAGAAGATCATAAACCACCAGCTTCAGCTACAACTTCAATGCAGACAACACTCAAAAGCTACAGTTGTGGCACTACAGATGCTATTCTCCCAAGCTACAAAATCTACCTGCTTGATATCTACTATATGCTGTCCCCCAAAATTTAATTCCTTATATACGAAATAAATTTATTTTCCACTCTTTAATAACTAATTTTTTCTCCTGATTTTCTTTATCTGTTAATGACAACAACATCCATGCAAGCATTATTGCTTAAAATCTTGGAAACTTATCTTCTCTTGTCCTCACATTTAGTAAGTTCTCAGGCCTTGTAGATTCTTCCTCTGCAGTTTGTTTTACTCCTCTCACCTTTTTCTCTCTCATCAGCCTACTTCTAGACCATATAATTCTTGTCTGCCTTTACCCAACCTCCCCACAAGAATTCTGAACAATTTGCAAGATCAACCATTTCAATCCCTTTCTGTATATTTGTAGAATCGTATAACATGTTGTTAAATTCTCTTATATGTTTCATTTTATCTTAAAATTATTTTGTCACTGAATTTTGCCATTTAAAGGAAGAGAATCCATATCTTTCCTGTAAAGAAGCACCTAGCACACATTTACCTATAAAAGTTATTCAAAAAGTTTTACTGAAGTAGAATTGAATTTAAAATGCTGTCTTTCAAAAGATAAGGTATGCTATTATACTAATTTGAATAAGTTTTCTTCAAAGCATCTATAAACACTATAGACATAATTTAAAAATACTGGCAAGATTATTAAATATTTCATGAAAGATTAATTTGTAGAAACAAATGAAGTCTTTTCAAACTTCGTTCAACTCTTTAGTTCCCTTGTTCTCTTAAGATAATGGTTAGTTTGCTCCATATGTGCCATGGTTTTTACTATTCTCCCAAAGTGTACATCAATTTATACCCAAACACATATACACACTCAATAATTAAGTGGCAAGAATCTCATTAAGTCTAGTTTCGAGAAGGGGAACAGATTCATTGTACCTGAAGAGGAAAGACACCAAGTCAATTTGTATACTTAAGTTATTCAAGTTGAAGTCCAATGGCCAATGAGTGATTGATGGATGAAATACACATCATGATATTTTCTCTTTTGAAATGATATTTCTATAGTTGTTGTTATATAAGATATCAGATAAAGATAAACATTATTGCTAGATATAAATTTTACTGAGTTGGGTAAATATATTTATCATTTGTTAATATAAATAATATGTACTTATAGAATTATAGAAATATTGGTGTATCTCCCATATTTCATTTACCTTTTCTGCCCTAGTACTTTTGGAGTTTGGTGTAAAGAAGGCAGTCAATAAGTGCTTGATTAAACAAATGTGCTCACTCATCACTGTTATACTCTTGTGGAGTTAAAAGTTTTGCTTGTAATTCTGTATTAATCTAGGTAAAAATTTTAGTAGCCTGAATGTCAATATGCAGATCTGTTGAAGGAACAACATTTGGAGCAAAGAGATCCCAAGGCAGAAGGATTTTGCCTAAGCAAAAATTTCTGTACAGATCTAAAGTGTTTATGTGGACTCTGCTAAACTATTACAGCATTAATAAGATCTGAAACTAGGGCCATCTCCATCACATACTATAAATATGAACCATGCACTAGAGATTATAGCAACTTTATAGGAAGAGTTTGGGAGGAATAGAGACTACACTCAACCACAAATAAGGCAAGAATACTGCAAATAAACACATGGAACATTTACAATTTCCTCAATCCTTCTCCCAGTGCGATGCCTACTGTAGCATTGCTACAACAGTATAGTCTGTAGATTATCAGCAGCATCATCACATAGAAAATACTAGACCTAATATCTAAACACTAAGGAATCTGAGTCTGTTTTAACAAGATTCATAGGTGATTTATATAATAACTCTGAAAAACACCTTATTCCACTTAAGATATCACAATGCACCAGTAATAGGTAATGGATAAGAGCTAGGATTGGGCCATCCTTAATGAAATATTAAACAGGACAATACTCCCTAACCATATCAATACTAATAACATAACAGAGTACTCAGTTCCTAATTTGATTCATATTTAACTCCATTACAAACATAGCAAGGAACTGGAAAATTCAGTGATATATTACGTGTTTGCTCATCCACAAAACAATTTTTCAGTGAAGACTTCAACTCTCGACACTCAGTAATGCATGAAGGTCTCCATATTCGTGTTCAAAATGCATGAAAGAGCACATGAGTCAGCAAAGGCAATACTATCATCACTCACTTATAAGCTTTAAGTTCTACATCAGGAAAATATCATCGGCAAGAGTGAAAGTACAAGCAGGTCAAAGTCCATGAGGCACCATATATTGATGCATGAATAGGAAAAAACAAACTATTTCAAGAAGCTAATGTTAGTCTATTAGAAAAAAAAATAAAGATGTGTGTATTCAGGATTAGATTTACATTGCTGATTAATATTCCAACCCCTGGGAAACACAGCAGCATTGCAAGGCTTTTGAGCTTATTTACTTAGACCACCCCCCACCCCACCCCTAGAACCTTGGTCCCAAACCTTGCTACCTCCATTGCTCTGCTGGAACTTGTGGAGTACAAAAAGTCTCAAAGATACCTGAGCAGTTTCTATATGCCAAATGAGAGACAGTGGGGAAAAGGAACCCCCTGAGGACACCTTTCAGTACAATCTGATTCTATGCCCCATGAGAATGAGATATTAAAAACAGGTATGGCTGAGTCCTCCTGGTATAGAGTCAGAGGCCTGTGTTGGGCCAGACAGAGAACTTTGCTTGTGTTTTAAATTGCATGCTTAGTCAAATAGTGAAATATTGCTCTCATTCACCAAGTGCCTTCATCAACCTGGTCCTCCCTTTGCTTGCGATGCCCCGTCATGGTCACCGAAGAGCTGCAGTTATTCATTATGGATTATGTGTACACATTTCAGCAAGGCGGTATCCATCTCTGTCCTCCCTATCAGACATCACAAGGTTAATGTGGAAAATGCTATCTGGGTGTTAATCGTGTATGAAAACTGCTGCTGAACGGAAGAGGATTGAGAGGACGGCCAGTAACTAAGAAAATGCATTCCCTTGCTATAATATGCACGCATGGGGGAACAGACAGACTGAGATGCATATCCCTGTAACTGCAGATGAAAATGGGTGACAACTTGCCTCTTTTGTAGGACACAACCAGTATTTTTACTACTCATATTACATACATTATTGTGCTTTCAGGCACATTTAACCACTAGCCCTGTGGAAGCTTTTCTCTTCTTTAAAAACAATGTCTGCTAGGGCAATGTACTTTGAGCTTTGCCACAGAAAAGGAAGAATGGGCTGCTTTAAAATGTTGTTATTGTATTACATGTGAAGAAGTTGGGTTTTTTTGTGTTTGATTTTAGTGGCATTGTGAGGAGATAGGATGTTCTATAAAAGTGAATTCTTATAAAAGAAGTTTAGTTTCTTTTAAACACCTATACTTTTTTATTTTAACCATTTTAAATGAAAAACTTTTAAAATTTTTTATACTGCATACCCAGATTAAAACACCTGTTCTTTATTCTCAATAATGAAACATACCTTACTTCATGATCCACTATTTCTTCATTTTTGCCAGTTAAATTAACTCAGTCTCTCCATTTCAAAATTCAGTCTCCTCTGAGAAACAGCACAGTCTAAAGATTCTCTCCCTTCACATTCTGTCATTATGTCTCACTGGGTGTCCCTTGGGCTCAGGACAAAGAGGAAGATGCAGGGGAGAAGCGTGTGCTACCACCTTGCTTACTGCCCTCTCTTGAGTTATCCTCATTGCTCTGGATTCAACCTGTGTCAGCCAGATTCTCACACATGACCTCCAGACACCAGGAGGTGCTTCGGGTGTGCGGGCTCAGCTCAGCCACTTTGGGGGTCGGCAAGAGGGGGTAGAATAGAAACATTTTTAATGAATTCTGCACTACATTAGAGAACTCTGAAAGACTATGTCCTGAGAAGTCTGCTGACATATTGCTATTTTATCAGCCTGGTGTTGGTAGGAGACATGGCTTACCTAAGAGTCTCACCAAGTTCGCATTTTATACCCTCAGGCAAAAGACCCTACTCTCAGACCCCCTAAGTCTACATGAGATTTAATGACTACCCCTTCTCCCAAGGCTTTCAAAGCAGCAGCAATAAGCTACAGTCACATCTACCTCCAATTTTTTTTATCCTTTCTGGCCATGAAAATGGTGTTTACCTCATCAGACATGCTTCTCACTCTAGGGGTTATGGTCCAAATTCTGTGTGCTGGATCTTCCAGGCTTTAAGCTTTACTATTTAAAGGCAATTTTTTTTGGAATTCATAAAATTTATTTTTTTGACCTGAGTCCCTGGCTCCTTCAATTGAAAGCTGTAGCTTTTAAGACTTTTATCTCTGTTATAGATATATAAAAGTATGCACAAGACCTGAGAAGCAAAGAATTTGTCTCTCTTCACTCTGTATCATCTCTACCCTGCACAGCATAGCAATGTAGATAACTTTCATGCTGCTGTTTCAATGATAAGGAGAAGTGGAGAGGTAGAAGGAATTGAAAAAGACACAGTTTAATATCAAAGTATTACACTGCTACCCATGACTTCTTTACTTTCTAAACAGGGAATGCTGAACATAATTTGTGCATTTTCTGAATAATGTAGGATCCTACTGGCCAGGGCAGCAATTCTCTTCTTTATCTGCCTTTTAATTTCACTCTTTGCCTCTCTTGTGAGACTGAGTTTTCAGTGCTATTTTGATGGCAGTCTCCAACAGTTTTTTCTTACCTCTTTCCCAGTTTATAGTTTCTTGTCTGTTATGAGCTAAAAGACCAGATAACCAAGCTTGTTAAAAATTCCGTGTTAAAGGAAAGTCAGTAAAGCCCTGACCCTAGGAGTTAAGTTCAAGCCTTTATAACCACTACACCAGCCTTCAAGGCTATTTGTTCTTACTTCTAAGTTTGGGCTGAGTTCCTAAGGGTAGAGTTTGTTGGAAATTCTACCTCTGAGTAAGTGGATCATTACTATATTTAAAGTATAGTATATATCATTCTCTTTCATTAAAATGACACAATAAAAGCCTTATAATTTATACCATGAGCATCATGTTTGAACTTAAAATGGAAGTCAAAGCCCAGTAGGTTATTTTAAGATATCTCTACATAAGGCAAGCACACCATTAGGAAGCAATGAGTTTTTCTTTCTGTTTTTATTGACTAAAGTGTATGTTCATTGCTCTTCCCCGCGAGAACACTGCCTTAAGTTATTCAGAGTTCAGATTTTTGACACAGCAGCCACATAAGGTTTCAACCTGACATCTTAAATTTTGAAAGATTAGTATACAAGTTGGGCTATAAAATCAGAACTTTTTAATAATTGCTTGAAAATATCTCATATTAGAGATGCAGTCAAAGTTAAAAACATAAGGCACTCAGGTTAATCCTTAAGAAAATCTTAATCATCTGAATAAATATAAGATACAGCAATCATCTTCATCCAGAATTCTGACCTTTTGAGGGAAATAACTTCCTAACTTGAGAGCTGAGGTCTTTCGGCTTTGAACTTGCTTAATTTTTCTCAAGTATCAATAGAAAACATGGTCCTAGGCAAAAGGGACCAAGGATCAACTATAAAAAAGCAAGTCCATAAACCTCACCAAACCCCAGGAATATATACAGAGGTTTCCTACTTTCTACAACTGAAGACTCTCAGTCCCAAAAGTGGAGCTTCTGTCTCATTAAGTTTTATTTTGCTTCCCTCTTTCTCAGAAAAGATGTGTGTGTTACACTAGCTGGTGAAACATCCCAACTTACTCCTGTTTTACAATAATAGTTAATTAACTTCGACCTTTCTACCCCCCTGAATAATATAACATCTACAGTTTGCTACATAGTTTCTGCAGGAGCTTTACAGTTAAAATGCTGTACTTCTTGGTTTAATAGAATTTTTGTCTCTTGCCTTTGCTTGTATTGTGAATCTTTATACTTAGTGGGTACATAATAAACATTAAGGAAATTCATTTATTTATTTAGGAAATATTTATTTGCACACTAAGTGCTAGATGAACAAATTAACACAGTCTCCTTCTGTATAAGTTACTCATCGCTGCATAAAAATATTACTGTAATCTTAAGCAGTTTAAAGTAACATTTATTATCTCATGGTTTCTGTGGGTCATGGGGCTAAGGACTGGCATCACAGGCTTTATAAGCTAGTGAAGAATACAGTCAAATAAATTCTTTTACATTATATTGAGATGAGCAGCACCTGTAACTGTAGACCCAGGCAAAAGGGAAGATGATATAAACAGACTTAGATGTGTAGACTGCAGTCTAGGAGGCCCCTTGAGGTGAGAGATGGGAATGACAAGGGAAATGGGGCAGGATAAAAGACAGCTAGCTCTCTACCTGTGCCATCATGTTGGAAACTCAGAGAAGTTTGAGAATTCTAAATTTGAACCTGGCTTATCAGATTATTATAAATAATAATGCATTTGTCACTTCCCAATATAATATGTGAGCTACCATCTGTATTCTTTAGGGGTGAACCTGGTGACAATGTTATGATAAACAGTTTGGGAGAAGGAGTTGAGAGTAGAGCTACCTAAGCCAGACTAGGAATATGGCAGTGGCAAGGTGGGAGATGTTAAGGGGATAAGGCAGACAGGACAGTGAGCCTCTTACATTCTGAGTACTTGGTGTGTAAATGAGCAAAACCCCAGCTACTGGGTTTTGAAATTCATCATCTCCTCACCAGGGCTACTCTTCCCCCAGGTTTCCCCCAGGTAGTGACCCAGCATGGCAGGGATGTTAAGAAAGCCTATTCCTGGCAGATAGGGCTTGATGACTCCCTGATGACCCAGCTAAGTCCTTCTTAGGATGGTTCTGTATTCTGATACCTTTACACCAGTCTCCACTTCTTCCTTCCCTTATTCTTTTATTTAGGATCAGACCAGCATTGCTGTCCAGCAGCTCTCTTATTCTCAACCAACGTCCTCCCCATTTTCTCTCACAGTTGTTTTCTCTAATAACTATGTTACATGTTTAATCCTGTCTTGTCATTACTTTATCAGAGGACCTGGACTAATACAGGGTGGAAAGAAAGTCTTCCTTGAGTAATCTCACTGGAAGCAATTTATTGAAAGGAGACATTGTGCAAGTTTTTCCTGAAAGGGTTCCTTGTCAGAATAGAGAGTTTACTGGCTATATATCATTATTTAATCCATATTGATGGTTTTTTGTCTTCAATGCAGACTACCCTTTTCCACTCCAAACTGTTAATGTAATAATGACAGAATATGTAAGAGACTATTTTATATAATCAATATCTATATAGGTGTCCACTATGACATTAGTTATAAAGGATTGGAAACAACCTATACGTATAACAATAGAGAATATCTATAATAATATCAAAGTAAAATACTGGGGTATTATCACAAATTAATATAAGGTCATTAAAACCATATGTTATAAGCATATTTATTGATACGATAAGATATATCACTATATTAGAGGACTTAGCAGGAATAGTTTAGCTTCTCTTTATTTTCTAATTTATTTTTACTGGCCATAGATCACTTAAATAACAAAGAAAAAATAGTTATATAATTGGTCTCAGTAGATGCTGAGAATAGAGCTGCTTTGTGGCCTGACCTAGGTCAGGAAGGAAGGAGACTGGTTCTTACAGCCTCTGGTGAAAATTTGTAAGAAGCAATTGTAGCAGCAATATCGGGGTGAGGGGTTCATGTGGTCAATATGAGATATGGGAAAACATGACTAGGACCTAATTTAGAATAAAAAAGACAGAGCCAGAGACCCATGAATTTATCATTAGAAGTGCCCTAGTCACCTAGACTTAGTGACGCTCAGTGACAGGAGAGGCAGAGGGGAAAGGTGCATACTTTTAGGCAGAGGACTAGGTTTCAAACATATAAAACACCCACTTTCTTGGAGGAATTAGAATTAGAACTGGGATTCCCACTATGTTACTGATATGGTCTGTGCCAAGGAGACCGCTATGTATTATAGTTTTGTCCCCAGATAAGACTGGATGCAGAAACATGGGAACTTAACCTCACAAAATGCCTTCATGCTATTTCTCATTCAAAATATTTTCTTATTCTCTAAAAGACATTTTTAAAATAAATGTTCAAGTATCATTGTTTGCTCTTGGATATGTTGACAGCTTTTTCCTACTAATTCTATTCTCAGGCTCTCTTATTACTGACTTTGAGGTAGATTGGAAAGCAGGAGAAAGAGAAAAGACATATGTCTCTCCCTCTTTTTCTGCCTTGGAAGCATCATCTGGAATGGCCACATTTCCATAACTCCAGATCCTGCAGAAAAAAGCTCTGACTTGGCAGTGCCTGCCTTAGTTTTAGCTCCCTCCAGATAACCCATTGTTTCTCCAGCCCTAAGGGTGTTAGCAGCTTCCTGCTCTTGCTAACCTCTGAGCGAATAATATTCACTGTTCCTTATTAGGTCTAGGCCAATCACCTGTGTATCAAACTGTCCAGTATTCCATTCCCTAGAGTAGTTTCTGCTTTCTGCTTTCCTAAGTCAACCCAAACTGATAAGCCAGCCTCATTAAGTCTATCAACACAAGAAAATTTCAGCAACCCACTTCTAGTATTTATTGTAATGTCATTACATTTACGGGGTTTTACATGATAAAATGAAAGTCAACCATCTGTATTAAAACAAATAACTGTGTTTTCGGCCGCTAATAAAAGAAGCAGGAGCACTTCAAGTTTAGCCAATCATAAGATTATTCTTTCTTCTGTCTAATATAAAAGTTAGTGGTATTAATATAAGAATAACACTATAGTTATTTCATTTGAAGTCATTCAAAGTTTAATCACTGATTCTGGTTCAGTTCAGTTTAATGTACAAGTGATCTCAAACTTTTAGAGAAAGTTTAGCTGTCTGTCACCTTAAATAAATTCATGCCCTCTCTATCCTTTATTCCATTGTCTACAAATGAAGCTTTACCTCTTCTATGTTTAGCACATTTTTTTTTGCTTATTGCCAGGACAGACTTTTCACTTTTGACTGTATCCTATGTATTTCCTAGATGCCTGGTATCTTATGGATTAGCCTCCTTTTCTTTAACTCTTCTCCCTTCCCCCTTAACTATCTCATCCAATTTTATACAAGATTTCGCCCAATAACTTGGCAGAATAACCAATGACATTTCTAGTTTGGAGTGATCCCTTACCTCATATAGCCGTGATTATCTCAGCAACACATCACAGAACAGAGTCAGAAAAAGAGAATTCGTAGTTCTCAATAGGAGGTGGCACTGCCTAGGAAGACCACAGGGGTTCAAATTCCAGCTCCGCATGTACAAGCAGTGTAACATTGGGCAAATTATTCAACCAACTTACCCAATTGCAAATGAAGATAATTGTAGTATGTACCTCATAAGGTTATAGAATTAAATGAGTTTATTTCTGTATACCTTTAAGAATAGTACATCGCTCCATAGGGATTATTTAATAAATATATGGTATTTGGGTAGGGTTGGGGGGAATGTCTAGAACCATGAAGGGAAATGTAAACAATATATTATATAATAAGATTCACAAAAAGCAATGTACATTTCAGAGGGATCATGATTCTTTGTTTGCATTTGAAAATCTGGCTAAAATATTTTCACTTTAGAAAAGTTATTATCTTATCATTTAAGGGTTTTTTTAATAGAAAAAATGTCCTTGAGGAAGAGGCATCTTCATATCTCTTGTTAAATGACAAAAATCTATAGAAATTACATAATTGTAAAGTAGAATAGTTGGGGTCAGATGCACTTAATTCCTTAAGCACTTACTTTACCTACCTCAATTACCTTTTTAAAGATATTTTAGGGTAAGTCTGAGTATCAGAGAATTTAGAAAATTTAGAGCTAGCATACCATTCTGTTAAAGGTTAAATTTTACCAAACATTAAAAAATTTATCATTACAGCCTAGTAAACTTTCATGTTTAAAATTAGGCCTTTTTAACTCCTAAAATATTGAATTTTGCCACCTTAAATGTAGCATTCAGGACTTTGCTTTTTCTGAAACACATTTCTGATGAAGTACTTAAAAAGCACTATAGGCCAAATGAAATGTATTTTTGTGTAGTCACTTTATGTTATAGGAAAATCACACTTGGAAAGTTTTGGAGGTTTGCTTTACAAAAGCATCTACAACTTAACTATTTTCAAAATTGTCAATGCCTCAAAGTTGTCAATGCCCCTTGCATTTAAAAGTGAACCAGAATTGAAGTCATTCATTAAATGATTCCAGCAACTGTTAATACTTTTCTGTTACAACCATTTGTTTATGATTATTACTTATAATAATTATTTATAGAAACATGTTATGTCTTTGAAATTGCCAGAAGTGAGTCACTATCAAAAGTAAAACATCATTTTTTAAAGATTTTGTTGTTAATTTTATTGAAATATTATGTGTTATAGCATTTTGAAAGCTAAGGGTCCTGGTTTCAAAACATGAGCCACACTTTACTGTGTGACTGTGAATAAATTACCTAAAATCTCTGAGCCCTAACTTCCTCATCTGCCAAAGTAGAGTGTTGGTAGGAGAATTACATAAAATATAGTATGGAAAACTTTTAGAAGAATCTCTGACTTATGGCAGCACTCATCAGATCTTAGTTATGTTTTATTTCTCTTCATAAAGATCAAACTTGAAATGGGAAGACTTGTGACTAGGCAATGTGGTTTCGTTCACATATACTAGGAAATGAACACTATTCAGTCTTAAAAGCACCAGTTTGTGGCTTTGGTTATGTTTCTTCATAAATATTCATTTCTTTCCTCATATGACTGTAACCCAAGAAAAATACTACTGAGATCAAATAAATCATCTAATAAAACTTCACCTACTATAATTATCTTCTAGCAGGATCAATCCATCAATTAACCTACATGGAATGGCCCCTGATATTAGTATCTACACAATGTTAGAAACTTTCTGGGTTTGTTGTTGTTCTTTTGAGGCCCATAGGGAGAGATCAATATGTAAAACAATACATTAAGTGCAAATTTCTCACACACAAAAAAAGAGTAGTTTTTTAGCCTCCAGTCATCATATTTGAGAATCATGAGAAGCCTTCATCAACCTTTTACTTCCCTCTAGTTCAGGTTGGTTCAAAAGCTGGATATCCACCAAAATCTGTGGTCATGGCTAAAACCCCTGAGGGTTCTGAATCCCTCCAAAATGCACTTTTACTTTCACCCCTAGCCTCAGAGAAACCTCCTTGGATTCCCGTAGAATTTATAATCTGTGTCACCTAACAGAAGACCCTAAAACTTTCCAGAGAAACTCAGTGAGGCTAGAGTTGAACCAAAAATTAAGCAAATATTGTATATTAGGAACCCAAGAGAGATTATTTATTAGGAACTTGAGAGAAGATCCTTGAAGAAATGCACAGATGTCTCAATACTCCTCACTCAGCTTTGAGAGGCTTTTGAAAGCCAGATTACAATTTATGAATAGAAGCATGTTCTTGGTCACAATACTTACATAGACTGGAGCTTCTAATCATTAGACTACTTTTTATAATAAAAGTATTTTGAAGTGCTGTAGAAGCATAAAAGTGTGACAAGGTCTAAAGGTAGGTGATAGGAAGCAAGAACCTTCTCAGATGACTGCTCAGATAGCTATTGAAAATGGAATTGTTAGGTAGCTAGTCAGCCATGAGCAACAGAGAAACAAAGGAATAGAAGCCCAGCCTAGAGAATCCCTCCTGCATCCCCAGAGACAAAGAATAGATGGGCCATAACCTATAGCTGATTTAATCTGGCCACAGACGCTTGCACAGAATGTACTACCCTAACCTGCCCAGAACCTCAGCCTCTTTATATCATCATTACGATACCATGTTTTTGCCTGGAAGTTCATGAACCTAATTATAATTCTGGGTAAGCACATGCACACTAGGCAAAGAGTTATATAGCAGCCAAGTGTCACTCAAAATGACCTCATGTGCCAATAGCCTAGGAACGCCTTTGTCACCACCCACCACAGCCCAAATATAATATGGACCTTCCCACTTCTGGGTTGTTACAGCTCTCCTGACTGAAAATCTGCCCATCCCTTGGGGCGTACTCTGCCTTCTGTTTCTTTTATCTTTTCATCTCCCAAATTCCACAGAGTTGTAGGCTTCCTTAGCATAGCCTGTCTCCTTCTAAAATATACCTTTAATAAATCTTTTTCTAAATCTCGCTGACCTGTGATTCTTTGCTACATCAGCAGGGAAGAACTGAGGAAAAATGCTAATTCTACTGCATCATTACATGCTGCATGCTGCTGGGACGACACCGGAGTTCAAATCGACCCCAAACAGTAACAGATATATGGTCATCGAGTTCACCAAGTTGAAATAATTTTTACAAGGTGTATTCCAGATAAAGAAAACAACTTGAGGGCAAAGCATGAAGATATAAACAGAAAAAAAAAGCATATGGGGGAATATTAAGTACAAAGAGATGTCCTATTTTTTGGTGGTCTCCCAAGTACTGACTTTTTCATAAAATTAGTTATCCCTGAGTATTCTCTATTAAAAGATGGTAAGGCCATATACATACATATATACCTACATGCTCTTGCTATATATATTTTTTACATTCTCAGAGTCCTCTCCCACATTCTCTCCCAATGAGCACTATCCACCAAATAGTGGGTCAATAAGGGTTAGCATACCATTATGCAACAATTCTCAACCAGTGAGCTCTCTGTTGAATACTCTTAGGCTGAGTATGTCTGTAGCATAATTTTTTACTTTCTTATGGCCTATCCTTCTGCAATTATTATTGTACTCTGACAAATAGCTTGACTGTCAAGAGATGATATTTCTGGACCGGCACCTAAAAAATAAGAGAAGAAGACACAGACATTGAAATGCTAGAGACTGAAGCCATGAAAGAAATCATCAAGGAAATTAGATAAAAATCATAAGGTAATATGAAGCAGAGTAAATATCACTGAGAACTGAAACAATTGACCAACAATTATAAAAATGTTAAGTGAAAGAAATGATAAAGATATGATATAGAGGTAAGGGGATTTGAATAAAGCATAAGAAAGAAGAGCAACTGCCAGCATGTGATGTTGGAAAGGAAATTTGGTACTGATTTACTTAACACAAAACTCAACTTTAAACCAGGTGTGCTTATGGATCATTGTGGCTGGAACACAAAGTATGTTGGAAGATGTGGCGAGTAGTTTAAAAAGATAAGTTAAGGCCTGCTCATAAAAGGTCATATGCTAGGGACCTAAAATGCTTAAATTTGTTCTCTAGGGTAGCCAATAGAAAACATTAACTGTTTTTAAGCAGTGAAATGACAGAAAAAAAGATACGTGTTTCAGAGATAAAACTGATAGAAGACAAACCACAACTTTTTTAGTAGCATAAAATGACATCATCAGGGAAATAAACTAGGAGAATAATAGATTAAAGATTAACAATAATAGATTAAGAAATACAAAATAGATTTAATAGATTAAGAAATAATAGATTAATAATAGATTAATAAAAACAAAATAATAATCAAGAACTCAAACTCTCAACCCAGGTTTTTCAATTGCAAAGAAAATATCATAGTAGGTAAAAGAAAGGCTCCCTAGTCTGGCACCAGATGCCACCTGACCCATAAACTCTTAGTATCTCTTCCCATCCATGTCTGTTGTCCATTTTCTTCTATCAGATTCTCTTCTCTGAAAATAGAGATGGTAATAGGGATTCTAACTCTGAGGAAAGGATGAAAAAAGAGACACTTAAAATGTCAGGTCACAGGTATGAGTTATTCAGCAGGAACATATCTTACTCCAGCATGCCCCACCTAGCTTGACAGAGAAACTGAAAAGGTTGCCAGTGCCTGTTAGCCAGTATTACCGGAAAGAAAAGGTCCTTTTATTTCTTTCAACTAAAGGATCATAGGGAACTGAAGGTCAGAACTTTCAATAGAAGATGAAGGTCTACTTCATCTTGAGTTTCAAACACAGATGATCATAGTGCCACAACAGGAACATGAGAATCTCAGAACAAAGCAAATCTCATTTTCCACTGGGAGTTTTCCAAACATAATTGTTAGTTTTGTAATCCTTGAGGTTTTTGAGATGCTCACTCATATTTTCCTAGGGGCATTTTCCTTTGAAAATGAAATCTAGTCCTTTATCTTTTAAAGACAGGAGTACTGAACACTTTTAAGTAGTCAAAAACAGTGGCATTCAGAAATATCCTGTTGGTATTACAGACAAAATTGGTTGAGCTTCCTGCAGTAATAGAGATCAGCCATCATGATTATGCACTGCGTTGTAAAGATGACACAACTTATGAGATTTTGTTACAGCAAATGCCCTCAAAAAAGGCTCCATGTCATCCATTTTTAATATCCTTGCAGGAAGAATGACTTCAGAAGTACTCTGAATGTGACTGGTGTACGAATGACACAAGCCATAGTGTCCATTCAGATCAGCCAGTGTATTCATCAGGTTTATCCATCTCTAAGTCTTTAGGATCCATTGTTATAAGCCTGAGAAATGGTTTTAGTATCTATAAATGAAAATGATCTTTTACATGAAGAATCACTTCAGAGAACAAGAAATGGTTATGGAAAGGGCGAGACAGAAGATTTCATTTCAATGTGAGAGTTATCCATAATCTTCTGCTCACTTTTCTAACTAATATATCAGAAGAATTTTACAACTTTTGTGTGCTGCAGGAACTAGGAGGATGATGTCAAATAGGATTTATGACTAAACAACATTTCAGAATGGATAATTATAATAAATATTTGCTTTTAATCACTTTAATGACTCTAGAAATCATGAGGATAAAAATAAATAATTTAAGAATAAAATTTAAAGAAATAAAGATGTCCATATGGATGTTTGTACTCTAAAGTAGATTTCAGAAACTTTAAAGCATTACTAGCATTTAAAAATTGAGTATGGGAAAGCATCATTTATAGAGTAAACTGTAATATATTTTATAGCAAATAATTCCATTTGTCATGTGAGCCCTTATTATGAGTCTACAAAGCAAAGTGTCAACTACATGGAAATTAATTAAATAAACTCATACATAATATTTTTCTTATAACAGAGTGCTCTAAGCCAGGGGTCGCCAACCCCTGGACCGCACGCAGACTGGTACTGGTGCTTGGCCTATTAGGAACCGGAGCGCACAGCAGAAGGTAAGCAGTAGGCCACAGGGCGCAGCTTCATCTGTATTTGCAGCTGTTCCCCAGCACTAGTATCATTGCCTTAGCTCCACCTTAGATCATCAGGCATTAGATGCTCACTCATATTTTCCTAGGGGCATTTTCCTTTGAAAATGAAATAGGAGCAATGGTCCCTGGGCCAAAAAGGTTGGGGACCGCTGCCTAAACTATATAAACAGTTTCTGTATAGATACTGAATTACAATTGACATTAAGGTATTTTTTAAATGTGTCTCATTAAAGAAGATATTGCAAAAGTCTTGTGAAAAAGCCTCATTATAGATTTATTTGTGTAATAGCTCCAGTGAATTCAGAACTAGCCAAGGTGGCTGACCACATCCAAACCCTTCATAGTGATGAGAGTTACAGATCAGAAAGCACCTCTATAATAAGAAAACCACTCGAACACAGTGTTCATAATAAGTAAAAATGAATGTCAAGGCCTTCCCAAATTAATTAAACCAATCAGCCCCTACTTTTTGTGCTGTTCTCAGTTGGGTGAGATATTGAGCCAGCTGAATCTTGAAATCCAAAGTATTCTTTTTGTGCACATTATTCACCCTACAAGAGAGAAAAATTTCTACACATCACCAGGATATATACATATTTTTTTTTCTTAGCACAAATACACACTAACTTCTTGATAAGTGTTTTATTCTACTTTAGGTAAGATATGTCCTTCACTGTCTTTGGCCCTATATATTGCACTCACATGAGTCTTTTTTTAAATGTTAAATTATTCAGTCATCTTGTCTTCTTACTGCTTTCAAATAATTCATATTATATTTAAACTCATATCTTTTTAAATGTCTTTACAAGATACTACACTCCCTAGGTTTGTGGTTCCTACTTACGGTAACTAACTTCATGAAAGAATAAGTTGATATCTCACTCATGTGATATTATATGAACATATTTGGTATAATTTTATACAAGGCTTAGAAACTAAATGCTAGTTTTATAGTTAAAATAAGCCCTGCCCAGTAAGGCAAATACTGAGCCCTATGTAGAGCACTTACCACATCAAGACTAAAAGACACAGTTCTTAGGCTAGAATACTTAAGATATTAGAAGACTTAAAATCTAGTGCCCTTAGCCAAGGTTGTTTCTACACACAACTTTGGAGAATGAATGAAAATGATAAAATTCAATAAACTCACATTAATGTTTAATCAATCTGATGTGTTTACCAGATAATTTCTAGACTAAATTATATATTATAGTAATTTATATTCAAACTCTTTTTAAATGCTTAGAAGGCATCTAGTTTATATTTCTGTCCTTAAATATGGAAAATCAGAGTAAGAAAATTTGTTTTATAAAATAAATTTTAAAAATTAATAATGTATTTCTTCACCTAGCTATGATGAAATAATTAATACCAACCTTACACTCCTAACAATCAATAAGAACTACCTTCTCAACAACTAGAAAACTGAATTGGACAACAAATAGTGAAGGACTATGGTCCCTGGGAGAATAAAAACAAACAAAATGAGCCCTATAATCATCATGGCTTTTTTCTAGATCAAATTACCATGGTACAGTGCAAGAAGGGAAATCCAAAGCAGAGTATAGCAATTTTACTGATTTGGAGTGATAAAAGAATACAGGAATGCTGCGGTGGCTCAAAATCCATTCATGTGAGACTTTGATCAAATATACAGCTATACATGGGTAGAGTGAAGTCTCATGATGCTTGGCAAAGGAAAATAACCAAGGAAAGAACATATACTATGGAGACATAAAATCATAGATCACAGAAATTCAATGAACCGAAACATGACACACACACACACACACACACACACACACACACACACACACACAAAATACACTAAAGCATGTTAAAATCAAATTGTTAAAAACCTATGTGAAAAAGTGAAAAATCTTTAAAGCAACCAGAGATAAAAACAAATCATAAATAATGAAACAAAAATGGAAGTTATTACTGACTTCTCATTCAAAACAATGCAAGCCAAAGACAAAAAAAACAACATCTCTAAAGTGCTAAAAGTACATTAATCTAGTATTCTATGTCCAGTGAAAATATCCTTTCAAAATAAATGCAAAATAAAATCATTTTCAAACGAAGGCTGATTGATTTTGTCACCAGGATTCACTCAAAAAAATTTAAAGGAAGTTCTTCAGGCTAAAGGAGCATTATATCAAATGGAAACTTGGGTCTAAACAACCAGAGTGACAGAAATTTAATAAAGTTATCATATCAATTTATTAACTTCCACTGATATCTAGAGAGACAAAAAATTCCTAAGCATATATGTAGAGAATGGAATTAGATACCCCAGACTGATGTCATCTTCCATAAGGAACAATTTTTTTACAAGAATTTGAGATTAAAGTTTACATTCTTCAAAAGATAACACCACTCCTTTGAAAACAATGTTTCATAAAGAACTTTCTACAGATAAGAACATAAGTGCATTTAAATGGTTGTAACAACAGGATGGCTATGAAAAAAAATTCTTATACATGAGTCTAGACCAAATAAGTAGTAAATAAATTTTTTGTGTTATATTACCTTTAATTTTTATCTAACAGTCTCTTTGAAAATACCTTTAAAGTAAGAATACTATCTCCTTGTACTTCATGAATAGCTCATCTTGTCTGGAAATTCTTTTTCTAATAAATGCTAATTTAAAGAGCAGGGAGTCTCAAGACCACATAACTTCAGAAACTAAATATGCCTAAAATTAACTAGAAAAGTATGTACTATAATATACATACATTTTTTTAAAAAAGATATGGTTAACAATGACCTTTCATAGTATTATATTATGAGCATCTATTTCTTGACTAGAACTCATCAGTAAAACCACGTAGGCCCAGTGTTTGGTGTTTGGGTTTAGAGAGGGAAAAGTAAATATTTTTATTATATCCAGTTAGGTTTTTCATTTCTTCTTAAGACAATTTGGTATATTTTACTAAGAAATAGTTTGCACTATCAAAGTTTTCAAATTTATTGGCATAACATTTTTCATAAAACTCTAACTTTTCTTCTCTAGTTTACCTATAATTATAGTATCTTTATCATTTCCAATATTGTTTATTTGTGCCTTCATTATTCTTAATCAAGCATGCCAATAATTTGACTATATGTTCAGAATATCAGCTCTTAATTTTGTTCATCTTTTTTTTTTCTTTTGCTTTCTAATTTAAAAAGCTGTTATGCTTATCAGGGCTTTCCTTCTACTACATCATTTCCAGAGTTAGATGCTTGGCTGACTAATTCTCGGCCTTTCTTCTTTCTAAGAATTTAAGGCTATGCATTTCCATTAAACCCTATTTTTGCTATATTCCACATACTTGATTTGTAGTATTTTTGTTACTTGATATCAATTGATTATTAAATTTTTTCCATATCTAGTATTTTCTACTATTTAGTAAAAATAAATGTCACCCCATAAGTTATTTAGGACAGGTTAATTTTTAGACATTGAGGGCTTTTAAATTACTTCTTTTACTGTTATTTGCACTGTGATCAAAGAGTATGGCATGGCTTATATGATACCTGCCTTTTGGTGCTTGAGATGTTATTTATGACAAAAAAAATACATCTTCTATTTTAGACATGAATTATTTTCTAATTATTTTATACATAATTCTATAAATTTCTATATATTAATTTTAAGTGTGCCATACAAATTCTTTATGAACTACCCCAATATTTGGTCTGCTTTATTTACTAATTATTGAGAGTTTACTAAACTCTCCCTCCATGACTTGACTTTTTAGCTTTTCCACATATTTTCATCATTTTTTCCTCTATACTTTGAGATTATGATATTAGAAGCATGAGATATCACTTTATATCTTCCTGAGAATTGTTCTTTTTATTATTATATACAAATCCTTTTTATCCTTAAAGTATTTTTATTTTAATAATATAGCTTCACTGGTCTTTTGGTTAATATTTATCTGGTATAATTTTCTCATATTTTTACTTTTCTTTTGTTTATATCTTATGCTCTAGGGATTTCTTAAGAACTTAGAGCAGTTTTAGTTTTTCCAAACCTGACAATCTGTCTTTTAACTGGAATTTTAATCCATTTGAATATATATATATATATTTTACATTTATTGGTTTATTGTAAACAGTATTATAAAGGATACACATGAATAGCAGAACAGGTAGGTACATAGAGTGAAGACTGGATAAGTCCTGAGTGCAGGAGCTTCCATCCCAGTAGAATTTCTGTGTGCCACTCTGATGGCACATGGATGTGCTTGTTACTTTGGAAGCTATCCATTTGGACATATTTTGATTCTGATTCACTTAAAGTTGTTTTTATCGTTATATTCTATATTTTCTTTTACCTTGCTTTTTCTAATTCTTTTTTTTCCTTTCCTATCTTTTATTAAAGTTTTTAGAGTTTCTTTTTCTATTAACTTTATTAGAAATTATAAATCTTATTATGTTAAACCATATGAAATTGCTAATATCTGATCATTATTTATTTACAAAAATTGTAACATCATATGAATTAGAAGTTAAGCTTTGAGTTAACATGCATGCTTGACTTAACATACAAAATTAGTCAATCTCTCTACCTCCTCTGAACAACATGAGGACCTTAGCACAGTTTGCATCTACTATTCTTGCCTGGATTATTGAAAGAGTGTCCTAATCTTTCTACCTTTTTTTCCTCTTCTTAACAATTCATTGACAACATAGTATCCAGACAGATATTTGTAAAACATAATTCTTATCCTGGCACTTTTCTACTCCAAATCCTTCCATAGTAGATTCTCCTCTTATAATAAAAGTTCAACACTCTATAAATTCCTTCATATCTTCTAGCCCCCATTCCTCTTTAATTCAATTCCCACTACTCTTCTAGCTTATTCTGAGTCAGCTCTTATTCAAACATGCCTGACAAGTTTGTTCTTTGGGACTTTTGTATTTGATCTTTCCTTTGCCCAAAATACTTGCTGATTGCTCAAATGCCACCCTTTCAAGGAAGCTCACTCTGATCTACTATATGTAATTACAACCCATTTAATTTAGAATACTCTATTTTTTTTAATTACTTTAACATGTATCATATCTGAAAGAGCATACGCCTTTGATAGTTGTCTGTCTCTCCCCTCTAGAATAAAAATTCCACAACAGTGTGACTTCTGCTGTTTTTCTCAAGGCTATATCTCTTGCATCTAAAGTATTTTCCTCACATGGAACATTCTCAAGAATTGACCACATACTGGGACACAGAGATAGCCTCAACAAATATAAGAAAGTTGAAATCATAACAACTTATTCTCTGATCATAATGGTTTGAAACTAGAGATCAATTGCAAAAAGAAATCATGAAGAACCATAAATGCATGGAGATTAAACAACATACTACTGAAGAATAACTGGGTCAGGGAAGAAATAAAAAGAGAAACCAATAAATATATAGAAATGAATAATAATGATAATACAACATATCAAAACTTTTGAGACACGGCAAAAGCTGTCATAAGAGGAAATTCATATTATTACAGGCCTATCTCAAAAAACAGAAATGAGGCCAAATAAACAACCTACTCTTTATTTTAAGAAACTAGAAAAGAAAGAACAAATTAAGCCTAAAGTTAGCAGAAGAAAAGAAATTATCAAAATTAGAGCAGAAATAAATGAAAATTAAAACAACAGAAAATAATAGAAAAAATAAATGAACAAATAGAAAAAAAACAAAGAGCTGGTTCTATGAGAAGGTTAATAAAATTGACAAACCCCTGGCTAGACGCACTAAAGATAAAAGAGAAAGAACACAAATAACCAAAGCAGGGATGAAAGAGGGGAAATAACAATAGATACCGTAGAAATACAAAGGATCATACAAGAATATTATGAAAAAGTACATAACACCAAATTTAATAACCTAGAAGAGATGGACCATACTTAGAAAGATACAACTTTCCTAGACTAAATCAAAAATTGGAATATCTAAATAGACCAATCAGCAGTAAGGAAATTGAAACAATCATTACAAATCTACCAAAAAGTAAATGTCCAGGACCAAATGGCTTTACCAGTGAATTCTACCACATTTTCAAAGAAGATTTAATACCTATTTGCCTCAAAATCTGCCAAAATAGCAAAGAGGAGGCAATACTTCCCAACTCATTTTATGAGGCTAATATTACCCTGATACCAAAATCTGATAAAGATAACACAAAAAAGGGAAACTACAGACCAATATGTCTCATGAATAGAGATGCAAGAATCCTAAATAAGATACTAGCAAACTAAGTACAGCAACATATTAAAAATATTTACACCACAATCAAGTGAGCTTTATTCCAAGGGCACAGGGATGGTTCAATATATGCAAATCGATTAATGTGATATACCACATAAATAAATTAAAAAATAAGAATCATATGATCATATCCATAGATGCAGAAAAAGGCTTCAATAAGATACAGCATCCATTTATGATCAAAATACTTAACGAAATCAATATAGAAGAATATTATCTTAATATAATAAAGGCCATATATGACAAACCCTCAGCCAACATTATACTTAATGGTGAAAAACTAAAAAATTTTTCTCTAAGATTAGAAACAAGGCAAGGCTGTCCACTATCACCACTGTTTTTCAAGATAACATTGGAGGATATAGCAAGTGCAGTCAGGTAAGAGAAAGATATAAAAGGCATCCAAATACGAAATGAACAAGTCAAACTATCATTATTTGCAGATGACATGATAAAAAACCCTAAAGACTCCCCAAGAACACAACTAGAAACAACAAGCAAATGCAGTAAACTTTCTGGATACAAAATCAATGTTCAAAAATTCATAGCATACTTATACTCTATTAATGAAGTATCGAAAAAAAGTGAAAAAAATAATTTCTTCGGCAGTTACAACAACAACAAAAAGGACCTAGGAATAAATTTATGAAACATATATAATAAAAACTATAAGGCTCTATTAAAAGAAATTAAAGAAAATAACAAATAAATGGAAAGATATTTCATGTTCTTAGATTGGAAGAATCAACATTTCTAAAGTTTTATACAGATTTAATGCAATCCCCATCAAAATTTCATCAGCATTCTTTAAAGAAACAGAACAAAAAATCAGCAGATTCGTATGGAAGCACAAAAAACCCTGTATCACCAATGCCATCTGAGAAAAAAAAATGAGGCTGAAGGCATCACTCTGCCCAACTTCAAACTACTACAAAGCAACAATAATCAAAACAGCATGGTATTGCCACAAAAACAGACATACAGACTAGTGGAACAGAATCAAGAGTCCAGAGGTAAACTCATGTTCATACAAGCAAATAATTTTTGACAAAAAAGCCAAAAACATACAGTGGAGAAAGGAAAGTCTCTTCAATAAATGGTGCTGGGAAAAATGGAAAGCAACCTGCAAGAGAATGAAACTAGATTATTGTCTATCACCATATACCAAAATTAACTCTAAATGGATTAAGGACCTGAATAGAAGACCTGAAACAATAAAAAACATAGAAACTAAACTCAAGGACTTTGGACTTAAAGAGAATTTTATGAATTTGACCACAAAAGCAAGATAAGTAGAAGCTAAAATAAATAAATGAGACTACATCAAAATAGAAAGCTTCTGCTCAGCAAAAGAAACTGTCAACAAGGTAATGAGACTACTATTCAAATGAGAAAATATATTTGCAAGTAATACCTTCGATAAGGGCATAATATTCAAAATATACAAAGAACTCATGCAACTCAATAACAACGACAACAACAACAACAACAAAAGGCCTGATTAAAAAATGGGCAGAGGACCTGAACAGATACTTCTCCCAAGAAGACATACAAATGGACAACAAACATATGAAAAGATGCTCAACATCACTAGTTATTGAGGAAATGCAAATCAAAACCACAATGAGGTATCATCTTATACTTGTTAGAATAGCTGTTATCAAACAGGACAATAACAAACTGTAGAGGATGCAGAGAAAAAGGAACCCTCACACACTGCTGGTGGACTGAAAACTGGTACAGCCACTATAAAAAACAGTATGGAGGTTCCTCAAAAAACTAAGAATTGATCTACCATATGATCCAGCAATCCATCTACTGGGTATTAACCCCAAAGACTTGAAAACCCATATCAGAAAAGATATTTGCACAACGATGTTCATAGCAGCATTATTCACAGTGGCCAGGACATAGAAGCAACCGAAGTATCCTACAATCAACGATTGGCTAAAGAAGCTGTGGTACTTATATACAGTGGAGTATTATTACTTAGCCATAGGAAGAAATGAAATACTACTATTTGTAACAATATGGATGGACCTCAAGATAATCATGCTAAGCGAAATAAGCCAGACAGAAAAAGTTGAGAATTACATGATATCACTTATATGTGGCATATAAATCTGAAAGCAACAAATGAACTAGACAAACAGAGACTCATAGACATGGAGTATAGACTAGTAGTTACCAGATGGTGAGTGGAGGGGGAAGATAGATGGAGTAAAAGAGATCAAATATGTGGTGACAGAGAGAAATCTAAGGGCAGTGAACACACAATGCAATATATATATATATGTATGTATATATACACATATGTGTATATACATATACATACATATACATATACATACATATATATATATACATATATATATGCCTTACTGTTAAATTGTACACCTGAAACTTAATAGATTTTCTTAACCAATGTCACCATAATAAAAATTTTTTTAAATTAAAAAATAAGTATTTTCCTGACCTATAAATACTTGTTAAATGAATGAATAAATAAATAGCCTCTCTTAGGCCTTACTTGTTTTTTGTTTCTATCTTGATTTTATACAATCTAAATAACCACTCATTTTGCCATTGTATATACAACCATAATTTGTATTTTGACTTACTATATGTTTAATAAATTGTTGGCTCACAATTCCACGTTTCTTCTCATACCTCCTTTCTGAGTTTGACTTTTTTTCTTCCTATAGTATAGTCATTAGTAGTTTCTTTTTAGTGTCTATTAGTAGTAAACTTAGTCTTTTCCTGAATATGTGTTATTTTACCCTTACTCTTAAATTAGTTTACCGGGTATAAAATGCCACATTAATAGCTTTAAAGATCATTATACTATTTTATGGTTTCTATTATTGTTGTTGATAAATTAACTAACAATTTATCCTCTCTTTGTATGTAATCAACCTTCATCTTTAAGTGCTTTTAAAATCTTCTCTTTGTTTTCAGTGTTCTTCAATTTCATTATGATGTTCCAAGTGTGAATTTATTTTAATTAATCTTACTCTTTGATTCATTGTAATTCCTGAGTCTTCGAAGTCATGTCTCTGAAAAATATGAGTCTAGAAAATTCTGTTATTTTCTATTTCAATAATATCTGTCCCGACTTTCTAAATTTTCTCCTCTTAGAAGCATTTAGACATATATGTTCAATTTTAACACTAATAATCTATTGTTCGCCATTTTTTGTCTATCAGCACTGTATCTGGATATTTACCCTAAATATGCCTTTTAAATCACAAAATTCCTAATAAACTATCTCGAATTTTATCTTTAAGCCCATCCACAGGCAAGTATTTTTAATTTTAGCAACCAATTAAACCATGTTAATTTTGTATCTTGTCCTTACACACCTAATTTTTTATTCTTTATTACTTTATTATTTAAAATTTTGTAATTTTAAATACTTATGCTATGGTCTCTGACTGATATTTCTAAATGTTTAGGCATTAGACCCTATATTTGTCATGTTTGCTAATTCATTCTTGATTGATCTTTTTTCTTTCCAAGTTTGGTAATTTTGAATCATTAGCTTATATTGAGCAGAGCTTCATCTGTCTGTTTTCATAGAAACATTTGGCATCTCTTTTGCCAGTCATCCTGAAGAAAAATTTTATGTTACTTTCATTAGGCTACAAGACTATTCACATTTTATAAATATTAAGCAAATCCAGCAGCTCCATACAAAGGCAATCCTGACTACAATTTTTTCTGAGACAGGTATTTATTTCTTTATGTTCTACCCAGAGTCAAATTGAATTTTGGACAATTTGTCATATTTCCTATTCAATGAACATTTTTCTATCCCACCATTTTCTGAGGATATGGCTCTGTGAAGCTATTGACTTTTTAGAAGAAACTCAGTTCCAACTTTCCCTCTTCATCCAAGCCTTGTCTCCTCTCATCACATAAGTCTTAAAATTCTAGACTTCTCAGTTACTGCTGTTTTGGACCTATGCTTCCTGAATTAGTTTCCTTCTTTATTTTTAGAAGTTGAAAATACTCTTTACTTTTTAGGTTCTGAGTTCTAAAATTTAAAAGGATATATTTATATTTTACACATTTATAAATATTTTATGATGGGAGTGTTTTCAGGCTACCTACTACTGCATTTCTGGAAACCAAAGACTTTTTGAAGTGTTTTAAACATGAAGTACATTTCAAGGATATCCACATCAAGGACTTTTGACTTGAACAAGGAGGAGGAGTCAGGGCCAAGGTTCCTACGGTGTATAGGAGATTCAAATGAGATACAGCCTTGAAACACTTCAGTATCACACACTCCACTGTGAAGGGGCTTTGAAGAACTAACCTGGGAAAAAGTTACTCATTTATAAATCTCAGTAAGAATTCTACACATTCCATGTCCATAGTCCTTATGCAGAAAGCTCTGTCTTTGAGAAGCACTTGCTTATCAAATTCATTATGTCACATACAAAGCTTCTCAAATATTTACCCCATCACTCCTTTCTCTAAATGAGTCTTCAATTTTAATTATTCATAAGGGAATACAGTGAGAATTGGATGCTTTATTATATGTGATCATGGGGCCATTGTTCTGAAGTTGTGTCAAGTTCTGTACATATTCACTATGAATCAAAATAGGCTAACAATATTTCATTCTCAGACTGGATATCTCCAATTATAATTTTGTAAATATCTTGTGCTATAAATTGTATTTTCTTTAAGAGTGCTTTCATTTTGCAGAGTGTATTTTCCTTGTAACTGTGAAAGTTTGTTGTATCCGCTCATTAACTGGGAAACTTATTTATATAGTCTGGCATAACTTGGAACATTAATTATTAATTAAGACAGTACATATTTCAAATGTATATACCCTTTCTAACAATTAGTGACTTGGTTGAGATGGGGTATAATAAAATTTATATACTCTGTTGCTTTTTTGTTGATGTTACATCGCTTTACAGACATGGTATATCTTGCCTACTAAAGGGTTGTAAATAGGTCCATTGTACTTTATCTACTTCCAAAATTCACAAAAGCTCTGAAAACTGGAAGTCTAGTTTTGTAATTCATTTGGCAACAAAACCTGGCCTGATCTAAATTCTTTTACTTGTAAAATATGATCTGGACTGATATGAGCTTATTTAACCCACTTAGTGTGACTATTCACACATTTTATTGAATAAATATTGAATACAGCACACTGCCTCAGAAATGATGGGGTATTATTACATAATATGCATATTATTTAAAATTGGCACATTACCTATCTGAAATCCAAAACAATTCTGAATTCTGAAACACATTTGGTTTAATGTTTTTGAATAATGGATTATGAACCTGTAAAAGCTAGTATAAGAAACTATCAGAATTTTTTTAATTACTAAAAAATCTATGAATTTAGAAATTCTATAAAATGACTCACAAGAACATTCTTGAATTGCAATGATACTTCCTTATATAAAGCATAACAAAAAAGTGGATATGATAAAATATTAAAATTTAAGGCAAATAAAGTATAATGCTATAGTGAGTGATATTATTTTTAAGCATATTTGGAGTTAAAGGTAAATTAAATAATAAATATTTAACTTAGTGGCATTTATAGCACTAATGAATGGTTGAAAAACTAGGAGAATAAGCAATAAGAAACCTAAACTTTCTCAATAGTAGTGCTACTGCTGTTTCGGACCAGTGAATTTTTGTTGAGGAAGGCTGTCCTGCACATTGTGAAATGTTTAGCAGCATCTCTCACTTCTACCCACTTAGATGCTATTAGCACGTTTCCTGGTCTCCAACACCACCCCCAAGTTCTTAAAATCAAAAATGTCTCCTGATATTGACAAAGGCTCCTTAGGGAGCAACTCAGTTGAGAAACACTGTCTTAACATACCTCCTACATAAGACTTCTCAGTTTGTAAAAGTAGTTTCACATATATGTTATTTTTTAAATACCACATGACAATTCACTGAGGTATGTATTACTATATTCAGTATATAGATGAGGAAATTAAAATCCAGAGAGGTTAAGAAACTTGCCCGAACCACATAGCTAATGACAAGCTAGGTCTCACCAGTCAGCTCAACAAGGTTCTTCCTTCAGAATCATCCTAAAAAGAGTATTGGGTCAATGAGCCACAATGCAGATCATCTCTGATTTTTTTTAGGTGGACAATGCATTTTTGAACATGTGTTAAATCATTCCAGGATACATAGCAGATGATTGCTAATGAAAACCACTCATCTCTGGGTCCATGCCAATAGCCAGATGGAATCATGTGTTTTCATACCTACAAGTCTTGCTAGGCAATGACCCTTGTGGGTAAGAAAAACCAGCAACATAAGCTAGTTTTAATAAGCTTGTGGCATAGAAATCACTTTGTAGTTTCTGACTAATAATCCCCAACTATAAAATCACCTTAAATAATTCCTAATTTATATTTTTAAATGGAATATTACAATGAAGTATAATAAGAATGATCTAGGAAAATTAGCATTAAAGCCAAGAAATTAGTTCCCAACAGTTCCAGCTGTTTAAAATTCAGTTTAAAGAACAGGTAGAATCACATTGCCTTAAATGCATAATAGAAATGCATTTTCAATTGCACACTTATCTCTAAGGCTTTAAATCTTCATGAAGTTTATTTGACACTGTGCCTGATAAGGAGCAGCACAGCTACTGAAGCAGGTATACAGCCAGTTCAAGCATTTTTCCAAATTATTATCAACGATTCCAATGAAACCTGGAGGAGTCTCCACATTATTGATGCAATTTCATTTTCAAATGTCACATTTATGTCAAATTATTTGTTACCAAGAGATTTTGCAATTCACAGTTCAAAAGTATAATTTTCTTTTCCATCCAAACTAAAATGATTAAGCAATGTTTTGTGTGACAGTAGTATTCTACATTGTTATTTTTGTAACTTATGCATAAGCATACAACCCCATGTAATAATCAAAATTATAGTGTTTTATTAAAAAATAAAAATGTTTGTTGATTGGATCCCCTATCTGCCACATATGAATCCTTAACTGAGAATGTTTCACATGTTTAAACATTGAATATATATGTCAATATAAAAATAATGCTTTATCTAAAATAGTTTTGCTAGATACCCCAAGATCTGATATTTTCTACATTCTGGGTTTGTTTTATTCTATATTGTTTTTATTGTCTCCTGTTTTTAGAGCAATTTCAGATTCATAACAAAATTAAGAGATTTCCCATATGCCCTGTACCCCTGCACAGGCATAGACTCCCCCATTATCTATATCCTCCACCAGAGTGATACATTTCGTTGTTAACTGATGAATCTGCATTGATAACTTTTAGTCACCCAAAGTCCGCAGGTTACGTTATGATTCACTCATGATGTTGTACATTCTATGGACTTGGATAAATGAATAATGACATGTATCCATCATTAAGGTATTATACAGAGTATTCACTACTTCTAGAAATCACTAATCTTTTAACTGTCTCTATAGTTTTGCCTTTTTCTGAATGTCATACATTTGGAATTATATAATATATAGATTTTTCAGATTGGCTTCTTTCACTTAGTAATATGCATTTAAGTTGTCTTCATGTCTTTTAATGGCTTGAGAGCTCATTTCTTTTTTAGGGATAAATAATATTCTATTGTCTGAATATAACACAGTTTATTTACCAATTTATCTACTGAAAGACAGCTGCTTCCAAGTTTTGACAGTTATGAATAAAGCTGCTATAAATATCCATGTATAGGATTTTGTGTGGCTATAGTTTTTAACTCCTTTGGCTAAAACCAAGGAACACTATTGCTAATTTGTATGTTAAGAAACTTATCTTCAAAAGTGGTGCACCATCTTACATTCCTACCAGCAATGAATGAGAGTTCCTGTAGCTATACATCTTCACCAGCATTTGTTGACAGTGTTCCAGATTTTAGAGGTCCTAATAGGTATGTAGTGGTATTTCAATGCTATTTTAATTTGTAAGCCCCTGAAGGCATTATATGGAGAACCTTTTCAAATGCTTATTTGCCCTCTGCATATGTTTTGGGGTGGGATGTCTGTTAACGTCTTTGACCCATCTTTGAATTGGGTAGTTTTCTTATTAAATTTTAATTCTTTGTATGTTTTGGATAATAGTTCTTTATCAGCTGCATCTTTTGTAAATATTTTCTCCCAGTCTATGGCTTCTCTTCTCTTGGCATTGTGTTTGACAGAGAACTTTTCAATTCTAATGAAATTCAGCTTCTCCATTATATGGATCATGCCTTTGGGGTTATATATAAAGTCATTGCCATACCCAAGGTCATCTAGGCTTTCTCAGATGTTATCTTCTAGGAGTTTTCTTTTTCATAGAGTTTTGTATTTTATACTTAGGTCTGAGATCTATTCTGAGTTAACTTTTGTGAATTACTGTAAGGTCTGTATCTAGCTTAGCTTTTTTACCTGCAGATATTCAGTTGTTCCAGAACAATTTGTTAAAAAGATTACTTTTTCTCCATTGTATTGCCTTTACTACTTTGTCAAAGATTAGATGACTGTATTTGTGTGGTTCTATTTCCAGGCTCTCTATTCTAGCCCATTGATTTTTCTCCCCCAATACCACACTAACTTGATTATATAGCTTTGTAGTAAGTCTTGAAGTCAGGTAGCATCAATCTTCCAACTTTGTTCTTTTTCAGTATTGTGCTGGCTATTCTGATATTTTTGTCTCGATAAACCTTTAGAATCAATTTATTGATATCAATAAAATAACTTGTTGAGATTTTGATTGGGATTGCATTAAATCTATAGATCAAGTTGGAAAAAATGAACATCTTTACAATATTGATTCTTCCTATCCATAACATGAAATCTCTCTCCATGTTAGTTCTTTTCTATAGCATTCATCTTTATATCTTGTACATATTTTGTTAGATTAATACTTAAATATTTCATTTGGGAAGATGCTAATATAAATGGTATTATGTTTTTACTTCAAATTCTACTTGTTCATTGCTGATGTATAGGAAAGCAATTGAATTTTCTATATTAAATTTGTTACCTGTAAGCTTGCTATAATTGCTTATTTGTTCCAGAAGGGTTTAGGGGGAGGGGGGGTTGGTCAATTTTTTACAGATTTTCTACATAGAGAATCATGTCATCTGTGAAAAAAAGATAGTTTTATGTCTTCCTTTACAGTATATATATATATATATATATATATATATATATATATATATATATATAATCTTGTACTTCCTTTTCTTGTCTTACTGCATTATATAGAACTTCCAGTATGATGTTAAAAGGGGTGATAAGAGAGACCATCTTTGCCTTGTACCTATCATAGTAAAAATGTTTCGAGTTTCTCCCCATTAAGAAGTTATCTGTAGGTTTTCTGAAGCTGCCCTTTATCAAGTTGAGGAAGTTCCTCTCTATTCATACTTTACTGAGAGTTTTTATCATGAATGCATGTCAGATTTTGTCAAATGCTTTTTCCGCATTTATTGGTATAATCATGTAATTTTTATGTTTTAGCCTATTACTGCAATAGTTGATTTTCAAATATTGAAACAGCTTTACTCACCTGAAATAAATTCCACTTGGTCATGGCGTATAATTTTTTTATACATTGTTGAACTTAATTTGCTAAAATTTGGTTGAGGATTTTTGTATCTATGTTCATGAGAAATACTGACCTATAGTTTTATTTTATTTTAATGTCTCTGGTTTTGGTAATCCTAGCCTTATAAAAATGAGTTAGGAATTACTCCCTCTGCTTCAATTCTCAGAAATAAGTTTTAGAGAATTGGCATAATTTCTTCTTTAATGTAGAATTCACCAGTGAACCCATCTAGGCCTGGTGCTCTCTGTTTTGGAAGGTTATTAATTTTTCATTCAATTTCTTAATAGATATAGGCCTATTCAGATAGTCTATATCTTCTTGTGTGAGGTTTAGCAAATCTTATCTTTTAAAATATCAATCCATTTCATCTAGGTTATCAAATATGTGGGCATAAAGTTGTTCATAATAGCCCTGTATTATCTTTGTAATTATCTCTAGAGTTGTCTCCTCTTTTATTTCTGACATTAGTAATTGTGTCTTCTGTACTTTTTCTCAGCCTGACTCATTGATTTTATTAATCTTATCAAAAAACCACCTTTCTGTTTCATTGCTTTTCTCTATTGATTTCATGTTTCCAATTTTATTTATTCCTATTATAATTTTTTCCTTCTTATCTTTCTCTTTATATTTAATTTGCTCTTCTTATTCTAGTATTCTAAGGTGAAAACCAAGATTATTGATTTTAGATCTTTCTTCTTTTTTAATGAATATATTTAGTGCTTTATAAAGATTGGTTAGGTTGTATGCCAAGACTAGCAAAACAGAAGCCAGTACTCTGGCTCTACAGAAAAGTTGGGATGCTGAAAGTATGAACCAACTTTTCTCCTACCTGGGAGAAGCTGGGGAATTGACTGTATGGCACTGTTCCAAATTAGGGGCTCTGGCAAGAGAGAATCCCAAAACACTATATCGGCTTCAGTGAGTTTGGTCTTGCATTTGTCTGGAGTGCAGGAATCTTTCAATTAGTTTCTGAATTTCTCATAAAGAGAATTTGTCTATGAACTATTGCTGAATCAGAGCATTGGTTGGGGGGAAAAGGGTCTAAGGCTCCCTACTCCACCATTTTGCTGATGTCATTTTCTTTTAAACATTTTTATAATACATTTTATTGTAACTTTTCAAAGAACCTTAATACATGTTTGTTTCCAAGCTAAAGCATACATATAACTATTAAATGACTTATTTCATCTAATTTTATTATTTCTTCACAATTATAGCAAATTCACTTACAAGTTTTGAGGTTTATTAATTTCAAATGGAAGATCTAACTAACACACGTATTACTACTCTATTAAGCTTGTCAAAATATATTTTTACATTTCTTCTTTAAATAGTTTATCCATTTGTAATAGTGAAGCAAAACATAACTAAGCACATAGAGATTGCTCACTCATCCTGATTCAACCATTAGAGTTGCAGGAGGTGACTTTGAGCCAAAGTATCCTAATCTGAAAAAAAAAAAGTTAACAAAATTTGGACTACTTTTCTCACCCAGGAGTCATAGAAAGTTAATTAAATTCTTACTTCTAAACACACTTGGGAAATTATATATACACATAATACTATACAAATGTCAATTTTTTTTACCTAACTTATGTTACATTCCAAAGTGAATTAATTTATTTCTTCTCTTATCTATGGTTTTGAATCACCCCCAAAATAACAATATTTCCTTAAAAATGTTTCAAAAATTACATACTAACAATATTCTAACCCTAAAAAGGTAGTAGAAATACAATTATTAATGAATTTTGAAACAAAATCTAAATACATATAAAAATCATATGATTTTGAGAGTATGAATAACATTGATTATATTTAGTAATAATCATAAAGTATATTAATTCTTCTAAAGCTTAATTCACGATGATCCTGTCTCCTATTTACATAACTCCCAGCCAACAGCAATTGATAACAATATTATTGAAGCCTACCTATATCTGTCAAATGAGAAAGCTGTTCACTTTCCTCAAATAACTTATGCTCCAAAAAAGCAAAATCTTATTTTTCTCAATAGGCAACTTTACAAATAAAGATAACCCTTCAACTGTTGTTTAGGTACTAATTAAAGTGTCAGGCCAATTGATGAATAAAGGAGTATAGAAGAAATTGAAAATAGCTGAATTTTTTTAGTTCTATACTTTATTAGATTTAGAGGCATATAGCTTCACTTATAGGCTGTATTGTAAATTATATTTACAAAATATTGGCAAAAATACTGCCAATCTTTTTAAATAATGCTATATAAGCTTCTTGAATGTAATACTTGTATTTTATTTCTAGTGACCCTCACAGTACATGTAGGATTAAAAAATATTTAACAGCTCTGTTCCAATGATTGACAGGCACTAAAAATGTAGCACATCCAAAACTGACTTTGTGCTTTTTCTCATATCTAATTCATATTCCCTTTATTCTGCAGTGCCCTTTACAACTTTAAATGTTACCAACAATTATCCAACTATGTAAATTAGAAGTTATAATTCTTGACACTTTCCTTGCCCTCAACTGTTTCCTATTACCATTGATTCCTCTTTCTAAATTTCTCTCATTTGCCATCTATCCATCACATAAGCCATAGAAACAATACTGACTCTTTGAAATGACTTGACATTTCACCAATGTGAATTCTTTTAGAATTGTAGGAAATAAAGCCTATTAAAAACAAACCCC
The DNA here is from genome assembly GCA_004027375.1 of Macroglossus sobrinus. Classification (NCBI taxonomy): domain Eukaryota; kingdom Metazoa; phylum Chordata; class Mammalia; order Chiroptera; family Pteropodidae; genus Macroglossus; species Macroglossus sobrinus. Next base: position 527,938 of record PVKZ01000966.1, read on the forward strand.
ACACTGCTTGGTACAGTCATTTAAATCCACAAACTGTATTCCTCTAGACTCTCTGTATCAAAAGGCTCCAAAGATGTACTGTCTTTAAACTTTAAGAATTCATCTAGGAAAGCAGAGTATAGAGTAAATAGAAATATGTGATGACCTTTCAATTTATCCAATTTAAAATATTTAAATTATTTTATGTAATAGGTGCATCAGGTTCTTTTTCTAAAGATACTTGATATTTCTAGTTTTTGGCAATATTTTCAGTATTTCTATTTTTGAGATAACTATAGATTCATGGCTCAATACAGTGAAATTTAGCATTGTAACACAGTCTTCTGTTATTTTAACCAAAACAACTGTCTAATCAGTTTCAGTGACAAAGTAACTGGTAAGAGCTTAGAAAGCAAAATAGAAAAATCTATAAAATCTAATGTTTCAAATAAATGTCTTCTGGAAGCCAATAAAAGTATTTTTAAAGTGCTAGTTCTCTAATTTCAAAATCTATAATTCTCCTTAATAATTTTATATAAGCTTAATTTTTTCTAATTTTCCATCTCTGTCAGCATAGTGCTTAGTTTTTGAAAAATTATTTTCTGTAATAAGCCTATTGATGTTCTCTAATGTATCTCTCTTCTTTATTCCACTCTTAAGAATTACATTTTGATACACCCTACTCTGTATGCCACTCGGGTCCAGTTTGTCACTATGACCACACACTATACTGACAATTAAGAGTACCTTCACTCACTCCTCAGCTCTTCTTTCTCTTGCCCTCCTCTCCAGCAAAAGAAAAAGAGCTCTCAACACTTAATTGTACTACTGTTCCCAACTACTGTCTACATTGTGTTCAGCCTCTGGATCAGATTATCTTATTTGAGTTCTACAATTAATTAAATGGTTGCTTTTCTGTTAGAATTAAAACTCATTTCAATAGAATGTCATAAACTTCAGTTCCTAAATGAAAGAATGTTCTAGCCTTTTTTAACTCATTATGAATTATATTTAACAATACAAGCAAAAAGTAAGAGTGCTCTTTTCCTCATTCATCAGGATTTTCCTCTTTTATATAAGTGCACACCTGGAATGCCTTTATAAATGTTTTCTTGTAAGCATAAAAATAAAATTTCAATTAAATTTATGTAATAATAATTATAGACCTATACTTATAACCAATAATGTTTTCACTATTTAGTGGTGTTTCCTCAAAACATGAGTTTTCTACAATGTCTACACCCAAAAACCTACTTGGAAATAAATGTGCTAAATTTGAATAACTTTACATGAACAAGGAGTCTTATCAAATAGAAATTTTTTAAACATTTTTATATGTTACTTAGAAAAGATAACAATAGTAATACATTCAGTACAGAAAAAAACAAACTGAACAGTTCTTTAGGACTTCACCTTTCCTCTGATTAACCCAATAAGTAATTTATACACTGACAGTAGAAAAATATACAAAGAATGTTTTCAAACTAAGAGCTTACCAAGATAAGACAAAATTTCCTTGGGACATACCTATATCCCCAGAGGAGGCAGGATATAAAGATTTGTAACCTTTGACCACTGAACCTAAATTCAAACCCTTGCTCTATTATTTAGAGTCTCATGACTTTTGACTAATCACTAAACCTTCCTGAGGCTCAGTTCCCAAAGCTATAAAATGGGAATAATAATGTCTAACTTGAATGAAGCCATAGAAATGGTTAAATTTACATAACAATTCAGGAACATAATATATCTGAAAAAGTGTTAGGGCACTTGTCAACAAAAAGAATTTGCCAAAATGTACCCTGAAGGTACAAAATACTTAACTTGGATTTACATATTACTTGAAAATTTTTATTTCCCTTCAATAAATTAATCAGACCAAGTACATTAATTTGATAGGTTCCACTTTAACAAACAAAAATTATTCAATACTTTTTAACAAAAATGCCAACATTCCTAATAATAAATGAAATTAAAACCTCACTGAAATATTCAATTAATATTTTTTAATTACTTTTTAATTTCACCATTCAGGTTCTTATCCTCCTCATCTTTTGATAAGAGCTCTCTTGCCAAAACAGGCCTTTGGGTTTTATGGTGCAAAAAAAAATGTGGAAAAGAAAAAAGGTCAGAACTGATCAGGCTCAGGCTGGGGAACTATTGTCTATGTTGTGTTTATCCTCTGAATCAGATTTTTTTATTTCAGATCTAGGGTCAATTGAATGGTTCTTTTAAAAAAATTATATTTTCTTAAATATTACATTTTAAATGACAAACATAATGATCATCATGAATTGAACATAAAAATAGTCACATTATTAGTTTTCTATATTGCTTTTGTACTCAATTTGTTATTGTTTTATTTTTATTATTATTTTCCTAGGACTGTGTAGTCAAACTACAGGGGTTGGGGAAGATATAAACTTACCATGTTAGGCAGGCTAAGATTTTTGGATCAAAAATACAATCAGATCAAGGGGAGCTTGAGGAAACATGTTGGAATGAGAGATATCCCCAGATCTCTCCCCTTGAAACAATAATAAGCTGAACATCTAAAATTCAACAAAAAGACACCTAGACAGCACACCCACACATCTAAGTGTGGGATCTACGAATAAGAGCTACCACAGGTCAGAACCCCAAGTGTCAGGTGGTGGACTTGGAAAAACAAAGAAGCTGCCTCTCACAGCTGGACCTCCCTATGCAAAGAATGGGAGAGTAGGAAATACAAAGAGTTTTCTGAACAGCCCTGCCTTGGAGAGCTGAGAGCTTTATGCAGCCGTCAGCAGTGACCAGTCATCAGGTCAGACAGCAGAGAAGAAAGAAAGCAGAGAAACAACAGTTGATTTTTACCAGCCACAGTTGCAAAACCAAGGCTGAGCCACAGCCCACAAACTCCAACCCAGAGGGCCCTCCCCAAGAGGCTTAGACGCCACCTACTGTAAACCAAAAGAAAAGTGCCTTCTTTGCAACAGGCTAAAGAGAGACCTTTATAGAATACATTTTTTTCTGGTGGGGGGGAGAAACAAAATACACTTCCGTTGATACCCAGCCAGAGAAATAGTCCATTAAACACCATGAACAACCAACGCGATAAGGCACCTCAGAAAGAAAGAGAAAAAGCTCCAGAAAATAAGCTTACTGACATAGACATATGCAATTTAAAAGACAGAGAATTCAGGATGGCACTTCTGAAGAAACTCAATGAGTTCCTAAAAGAGTCATATCAACAATTTCGGAAATTTAAAAAACAACTAGATGTGAGCAGAAAAAGTTCTTTAGCAATGAGAATGAAACCCTTAAAAAGAAATGAATAGATCTTTGGGAGATAAAAAACACACTGCAAGAAATGAAAAATGAAATAGCAAGCTTGGGAAATAGAGTCAACCAAATGGAGGAAAAGATCACTGATATCAAAGACAGAAATCTAGAAATAAATGAAAAGGAAAAAGAGAGAAACCAAAGAATGAAAAATAATGAAAGAGAAATACAAGAACTAGCTCATACCATCAGGAGAAAAAAAAAAATAAGAATAATGGGCGTTACCGAAGGAGCAGGAACTAGAAAGCATTTTTAGACAAATAGTGGATGAGATTTTCCCAAATCTATGGAATGAGCTGGAAATTGGTATTCAAGAAGTCAAGAAAACACCCAGTTATCTCAACCCCAAAAGGCTTTCACCAAGATACATAGTATTAAATTATCAAAAATTAACAACAAAGACAGAATTCTCAGGGCAGCCAAGGAAAAGAAAACATTAACTTATAAAAGAAAACCCATTACATTATTCTCAAACTTCTTAGCCAGAAAGAAATGGAATCACATATTCAAAATATTAAGTGAAAGGAACTACCAGCCTAGAATAATGTATCCAGCCAAGTTCTCCTTTAGATATGAAGGAGAAATTAAGATCTTTCCAGACATACAAAAATTGAGAGAATTCTCCTACTACAAGGCCTGCACTATAGGAAATTCTGAAAGGGGTCAGCTCACGAAAAATGAATTGACAGAAAAATCCATAATTAGGAGAAAGGTAACTATCAGGCAAATAGAAGCAGAGGAATACAACCCAGACTACGAACAGGGTATTATAAGCTTAAATGATAAGAGAATTGCTATAGCAAGAGTAATAAACGTTCAGCATACATAGGGACAAACCGAGACAACAATGACTGAAATGAGGAGGATTCAAAGATCCAAATGCGTGAAGGGGAATGGAGATAAGGCACACGCAGAAGAAAATGGACGACTGTGTGTGTGTGTATGTATGTATGTATGTGTGTGTGTGTGTGTGTGTGTGTGTGTGTGTATATATATATATATATATATATATATATATATATATATAAAACTATTCTTTTCATATTTGTAATGGTCACCACACACCAAAGATTTAGAACTGAAGTATGTAAAATAAAACAAAAAGAACCAGAGGCAAAACTCAAAAAAGCCAATCAAAATAAAGAAAACAGAAACCCAAAAACAAGGAAGCAATGGAAACACCAAGTTACCAGAAGGCAAAAGATAAAATGGCTATTAAAAGACCTCATATTTCAATAATCACCCTAAATGTAAATGGAGTAAACTAGCTAATAAAAAGGCACAGAGTTGCAGAATGGATCAAAAAACTAAACCCAACCATATGCTGCTTCCACAAGTCACATTTCAGCTCCAAAGACAAATACAGACTCAAAGAGAAAGGGTGGAAAATGATATTTCAAGCAAATGGCGTTCTAAGAACAGCAGGAGTATTGGTACTAATATTGGATGAAATAGACTTCAAAATAAAAAAGGTAAAGAAAGATACTGAGGAATACTTCTCAATGATAAAGAGAATCATGCACCAAGAAGACATAACACTTATTAATATTTATGCTCCCAATCAGGGAGCCCTGAGATATGTAAAGAAATTAGTAACAAAACTAAAGAGAAAAACAGACGAAAGCACTATTATAGTTAGGGACCTAAATGCCCCACTGTCAGATATGGACAGATCATCCAAACAGAAAACCAGTAGAAAATAACATCCTTAAATGAGTCATTAGACCAACGGGACATAATTGACATTTACAGAGCCTTCTATTTCAAAATGCAGCCTATCCATTCTTCTCTAGTGCCCGTGGAACACTCTCAAGAATTGACCACATGCTGGGATGCAGAGATAACCTCAACAATTATAAGAGGGTTGAAAGTATATCAACCATATTCTGTGACCACAATGCTTTGAATCTAGAGATCAACTGCAAAAAGAAAGCAGGAAGAACCACAAATACATGGAGATTAAACAACATGCTACTGAGGAATAACTGGGTAAAACAAGAAATAAAAAGAGAGATTGAGAGACACATAGAAATGAATGATAATGATAGTACAACATATCAAAAATTTTGGAACAGGCAAAAATAGTCATAAGAGGAAAGTTCATGTCACTACAAGCCTATCTCCAAAAATAGGAACAAGCCCAAATAAACAACCTAACACTTCATCTTAAAAACTAGAAAAGGAAGAACAAATGAGGCCTCAAGTCAGCAGAAGGAAAGAAATAATCAAAATTAAAACAGAAATAAATAAAACTGAAAAAAAAAGAAATGCAATAAAGATCTGGTTCTTTGGCAAGGTTAATAAAATTGACCAACTCCTGGCTAGACTCACTAAAGAAAAATAGAAAGGACACAAATAAACAGAATTAGAAATGAAGGAGGGAGAAATTACAACTGACATTGCAGAAATACAAAGGATCATACAAGAATACTATGAAAAAGTACATAACACCAAATTTAATAACCTAGAAGAAATGACCAGTACTTAGAAAGATACAACCTTCCTAGACTGAATCAAAAACTAGAAAGTCTAAATAGACTGATCAGCAGTATGGAAATTGAAACAATCACCAAAAACCTACCAAAAAGTAAATGTCCAGGACCAGGTGGCTTCATCGGGGAATTTTATCAAACATTCAAAGATTTAATACCTATTCTCCTCAAACTCTTTCAAAAGATCAAAGGGGCAGCAATACTTCTCAACCCATTTTATGAGGCCACTATTACCCTGATAACAAAATCCGATAAAGATAATACAAAAAAGAAAACAACATACCAATATCTCTCATGAACACAAATTGAAAATTGCTAAATGAGATACTAGCGAACATATTACAGATTATACACCATGATCAAGTGAGCTTAATCCCAGAGACATAGGGATGGGTTCAACATACACAAATTGAATAATGTGATACATCACATAAACAAATTAAAGAATAAGAATTGTATGGATTATATCCATAGTTGCAGAAAACACGTTCAACAAGATATAGCATCCATTTATGATCAAAACTCTTAACAAAATCAGTATAGAAGGAAAATACCTTAACATAATGAAGGTCATATATGACAAACACTCAGCCAACATTATACTTAATGGTGAAAAACTAAAAATCTTCTAAGATCAGGAACAAGGCAAGGCTGTCCACTATCACCACTGTTATTCAATATAACATTGGAAGTCCTAGCAAGTGCAATCATACAAGAGAACAATAAAAAAGGCATCCAAATAGGAAACGAAGAAGTAAAATTGTCACTATTTGCAATGACATGATTCTCTATATAGAAAACCCTAAAGACTCAACAAGTTCACTACTAGAAACAATAAGCAAAAACAGTAAACTTTCTAGATACAAAATCAATTGTTTAAAAATCCATAGCATTCCTATGCTCTAATAATGAAGTGTCAGTAGAAGTAGTAGAGAAAATAATTCCTTTTGCAATTGTAACAAGAATAATAAAATACCTAGGAATAAATCTAACAAAACATGTGAAAGACCTATATAATGAAATCTACAAGACCCTATTAAAAGAAATCAAAGAAGATACAAATGAACAGGACAAACAAAGACTCATGGACATGTTCTATAGACTAGTGTTACCAGAGGGTATGTGGTTGGTGGAGGTCAAATATGTGGTAAAGAAATCTAACTATGGGAGGTGGACACACAGTATGTGTGTGTATGTGTATGGTGTATGTGTGTGTGTGTGTGTGTGTGTGTGTGTGTGTGTATACATTCTCTTCAGAATCAATCATACTTCAACATCTGTGAAAGGCATCAACACACTTGAGAGATTAACAGACTTGCTTTTCAGTTCCTCTTTTGACTAGTTCCTCTATGAACTTGAGCAAATTACTTAAGCTTTCTAAGCCTCAAGATCATTCATTTATAAAATGAGTTCAATTATACCTAACTCCTAAAGCTAAGGTGATGATAAAATGAGATGACAGATTTAAAATATTAGACAAAAATACTAAGAGTATTAGTTCTCCCATCCAGAAACTACCTCGTCTCTTCAACTTAAATACATCACTTCTATTTACCATCTTAAACAAGCTGAAGTATGCCACTCACTGTAGTTTGGCTTATCCAGTTTGTAATATGAAATACAACTACCACCCGCCTGTGAACAGTCATGAATCTCCAACTATTCTACCTGTAATAATGATTGTATAACTATCATTTGCTTTCCTGAATTTCAAAGTTATATTTTTACTTAAGACTAATTCATTACTCTAATATCATTAATAAAATAAATAAAATAAGAGCATCTATGTTCAAAGAGAACTGACACAAGCCATTATTATCAGAATTTGGGGTATAATTAAT